>VZTH01005178.1:195853-292999 GCA_013397815.1 Aleadryas rufinucha
TATATATATACACACTAAATATATACTTGCTTTTTCTTATACTTTTTGGAAGACTAAAATGATTACAACCAAGTTCTCAAGTAAGACAGAAGATGTACTTGGAGTATCGTGCCCATACAGCTGGATACTGTTTGCTTATGTCCGTCTGTCAGCTGCCTGCTAATTGCTTTTGAGGCCACTGACCTGCTTTTGACTAAATTTGACAGCAGGAAGAAATCCCAAAGCTTCCAACACTTTCATTTAAAAGAAAAATGGTTGGGTAGATGCAAGACTCTTACAAGACAAGAAGAGAAAGGTTAATGACAAAGGTCAACTATTATTTGACGTCAGAGAATCCACAGCAGGGATCACCCTAGAGACAAATCCTCAGGAACCAGTTTCCATTGGTACTGCCGCTCTTCTAACACTTGTTTCAAATAGAGCTGGAACCAGAAATTAATTCCAGTTCTCACAACAGTCCACTGGCCTTAGGTAAATCGTAACTTCTGATGCTACTTCCCCTGCCATAATGTGGCTGGTGTTAAAATCCCTTATTACATTGCTGCAACGATTCATATTTGAAATGTACTTTGAAGGTCTGGAGAGTTGTATTTACTAATTATTACCTGTCTTGAGACATGAGCTGAATATTCAAAGTGCTAGCTTGATTCATCTGCAAGTACACATCACATAAGCATGTGGTATACACTAAGACTCAAAATACAAAAGTAAAGATTACTTTTAGAGAAGACTTTATAATCAAGTCAGTTTTGAGCTCAAAACATATAATTTTTATTACCACAACTCTTCTATTACACTGGATTTAAATTATTCCATGTTTTAGATTAGCACTTTATAGAACACCAGTTTGAAAAGTAAACACCAATTGACAGAAGACAAAAAAAGCCCATGCAAACTTTGATTCTGTCCCCAAAGGCAAGTCTGATGTCTGAGATCTTAAACCTTTGATATCAAGCTGAATGTTAATAGATAAGTTCCAGGGCAGGGCAGTTATTGAGCACAGTAAAACCAGAGCTTGTTCTAGAAATATCAGCAATCATAGCAATGGGACTGGCAATGCCACATTACAGTAGGCAGGCATTTTTATCTTCTGCTTGGTCAGGCACCTTCCAGCCTTCCCAGAAAAGAAGATGCTTTCAGTTCTTGCAGGCAGAAAAATCAGATGACAAAGGTCTTGGTGGAAGTGCTAGAGCAAATAGGTGAACTAGATGTGATTCCTTTTTTTTAAAGAATGCACGAGGCGGGGAATAGTTTCCTAAAAAGGAAACTTTCCATGCATTAAAGGTGCTTTGTAGTAAAACTCTCTACTAGAGAGGTCCCTATTTGAGGGCAAGGGAGCACACTACAATTTCCTTCAATAATAACAGGTTAACCTTGTATCTTCAAGCTTCCTTCTCTAACAGACTGACTACCAGCCGAGTACTCAGTATCTCCCAATACTGGCCTTTAACATTTCCTGAAGGAACAAGCTACATCTAAAAAGAAAAACAAAAAAGCCACAACAGTGACAGCTAAATTTTCCTTCTAATCCTCCCCATCTCCCTCCTCCAGACAAAATAAATACAACCTGGCCAACTTATTCTAACAACAGTGACTTGGATTTATGTCCCTTGCTCTCTATCACTGCCCTACAAACATATATTATTTTAATGCAGTATAAACAAATATCGAATTTGCTTAACACCACATTGAGTCCTAGTGATTAAAACATATATATGCATAGAGAAACATTTATACATGCACAAACCCCTTTGTAAGCTCTGGAGATAAAATTATCAGTATTGCCAAACAGAGAATATGTATTATATTCTAATGACATGAGACAGTTGATTACCAACAAGCCTACTTCGTTTCTAATTAGAAAAAGTTCAGTGATGATCTTCTTCCCTGCTGTTATTGCCTGACAAGAATAAACAAGGAATCTTCTCTAGGGATGGCACAGTAAATATCCAAACAGACATTTGTTTTGGAGCTGAGCTTCACAGTAGTAGTAAGTACTGAGGAACATAGTGGTTCACGCAGTACAGCTGGTCACGCATCCATCAGCGCATGATTTTAAGTGTTTACCTCGAAAAAACCGAGCTTTGCAAAGTGCACTGCAGCTGCCTAGCTGCTCCTCCTGCGCCCGCTCCTGCCAGCTCTGCTGTCACCTGCTCGGGAGTTCTGCAGGGAAGGGACCCTCCTTGGCACAGGGCTGAAGGGCAGCCGGGTGATCCAGGCTGGACGCACTCCGCAGAAACAAAGCAAAGAGGATTTGCTTCGCTGCGATTTTCACCCAAGGACACACCGCACCCGCATGCCCGTCTCCCCCCGTGTGGCAGCAGACCGTGTCTCTCCGGCCGCAGCTGCACCTGTCGCCCGCAGCGTTTACCCTGTGCCGGGATCGATAACGCGTCTGCCGCCACCCCCGAACCTCGCCGAGCGCCCTCCGCTCTGCCCGCGCTGCAGGCGCCGGTCCCTCCCGAATCCCAGCGAGCACCGATTCCTCCATCGAGCCCAGACAAACAAAGGGCGCTCCTCTTATTTTCGATAAAATTCAGACAAACTAGAGAACAATACCGGAAGGGCCGCACAATGGGCACCGGCCGCGCCGCATCCCCTCACGCCATCCCTCCTCCAGCCCCGGCACGGCGGGGAGCCCCGCTGACCCCAGCCCGGTACAACCCTGGGGACGGCGGCGGCTGTACCGTGCCCGGGCAGGGCTGTCGCCGGGCGGCGGGGGATACCCTCACAGCCGCGGGGTGCGCTCACCTGCCACCGTGTACCGGTCCAGGTAGTTGAGCACGTTGCCCACACTGAGGATGCCGGCGGCCGCTACCCGGGCCCGACCGAGGCTCGGCGCCTTGCGGAGGGCGGCGGGGCGGTCGGGGTGCTTGCCGGCCGCCGGCGGGTTCATCCTGCCCGACAAGGTCTGCACCTCTCCCTCGGAGCCCCGGCCGCANGTGAGTCCGGCCCGGGGCGGCCCAGCGGGGCGGCCCCTCAGCCGCCCATGAACCGGCCCTTGCGGGTGTCCCCTCAGCCATGCTCTACAGCGACCCCTCAGCCGTCGACGGACCAGCCCGTAGGGGTATCCCCTCAGCCCGCCTCAGGGCGGCTCCTCAGCCCTCCTCAGACCGGCCCCGAGAGGTCCGTCAGCCGCCTCAGGTCGGCACCTCAGCTGTTTTCAGTGTCGCCCAGAGGGTGTCACTTCAGCCCCCTCCATGTGCCTTGAAGGGATCCCTCAGCCCAGCCAGGAGCAGGTCCTCCCTCAGCCCTCCTCAGACCGGCCATGATAGGCGGTTCCTCAGAAACCTCAGCTCGGCCCTGAGGGGATCCCACCTCAGCCCAGCCCAGCCCGGGNCTGCTGCCGGAGGAGCCGTCGCTTTCCAGGCACATCATGGGCTGCGGGAGGGAATCTCGTCGTGCGGGAGCCTGGGAGCGGTGACCGACGGACGGACGGACAGACGGACAGAGAGAGCGAGCGGAGAGCGCTCAGCGCCGCATCCCGCGGTCGCCCCGAGCCTGCCCGGGACAGGCCGGCTCTGACAGCCCGGGCGGGGCCGGNAGGAGGTTTTCCCTCTGCCCACCTCAGCTTGGCCCTCAGGTGGTCCCCTCAGCCCGGCTATGAGGGGGTTTCCCCCCAGCTCACCTCAGCCCCGCCGTGAGAGGGTTTCCCCTCAGCTCACCTCAGCCGCGCCCCTCAGCCCGGGAGAGGCTGGGTCTTAACCTACTCAGCATTACCAGCGCAGTGGGACCAAGTAATGAATTCCCTTTATCTACCTTTATTATTCTTCAGCACTGCACAACGGGCTTCAAACACACCGGTGGGCGGAACTGTGGAGGTAGCTGGAAAAAAAAACAAACCCACCAAACAAAACCAATGGCTCCAGCACTACCGGCTTGTACCCAACAATGAACTCTGTGTGGGCTGTGCAGGCCCACCCTCAGATGTGAGTTTTAAGAATAAATCTGTATAAAAGTTCTCCTTGCCTCTCCTGAGTGCCCAGAGCTGTCTCCAGTCACACAGCCTGGCAGGGAAGGGACAGTGTGATGCAGGGCGAGGGCACACTGGGATGTGCCACCGACCTCGCAACTTCCTGCTTGGCCCCAGATGATTTTCCTACTGCACAGAAGTAGCTTCACGGACAACACACATCTTCAAAGGAAGTAAAATTGCTCTGGAGTTCCCCCCACTGCAAACAGTTCCATCCTGCTCCCTATAAAGTTCCACCTTTGAGCTAAGAACGGCCAACAAACATTTCATTTCAAAAGGAGAATCTTCAAAGAGATAAAAGTGTTCACAACCAGAGTGGCTCCAGCCTGTCATACCTGTCATAAAACTACAAAAGGTAACTAAAACCAGAGAAATAAAAAGACTGCTGGAGAGCTAATGCGTGTCCAAGAACAGCATGTTACAATTTCAGATTTCTCTCAGTTTGTTGATCTTACCTAAGAAAACGTGTCATGATTAAAGCCTTTGTCTCTGGGGTATTTAAACAAATCCCCACTGCCTTTCTCTGAGGAACGCAGAGCTGCTCTCAGCACAGCCCGTGTGTGTGCTGGGCATACCTGGCTGTGTCACACCCTACCCACCGATGACACCAGGTTCAGACTATGCCAGAAATCTGGTGAGATACCACCAACGTAACCCTCAGGATGCTACCCGAGAAAAGGGCACTTTTTGGTGAGTCAGCTGCAATTCAGGGCTGTTTGTGCAACACCTCTGAGGAAAGGAGCAAACACCGTTTCCGGTGATAGTGGCACTCCCAAATAGTGAGAGGTGACATTTTACTATTGAGAATGGGTCCGCACAGATGTTCCAGAGTTCATTTCGGTAACAGAAACAACATATCTGGTTTAATGATAATGTTCAGGTTGACTTGTTGAAGTCTAGGGAATCATTTTTTGCTCCATAGCAGCATCTGCAGTTCAGATGTGACTATATGGGAAGAGTTACATTGACAAAAGTGCTTATTCACATCCCCACAAATTTCAGAATTCTAGTGGTGTACTTAATTTGGTTAAGTGACAGTGCTCACACATTATATAGCCCAAAAGGAAACACAAAAACCAAACCAAACAAACAAACAAAAAACAAATCAACCAAAATCAACAGAAAATGGTAGATCTGAAAAGATGGAAAAGAAAGAAAAAGGGAAATGAAAAAAAAAGGGAAAAAAAAGGGAAAAAAGAAGTTAAATGTCTTCACAAGGACCACCCAGCTTGCCCAGCAGTGGAGGCAAAACTTATGGGTTTTTTAACATATCAGACATATCAGGCACTAAACATAGCTGAACTGCAGGTTCAAGGAGTTCCACAGAGAGCAGCCAGAGTGTCCAGGAGTCCTCAGATATGAATGGTCTGCTCCACAGTCTATTCTACTCTATTTTCCGTACTGCTTGGTCTACCCCAGGCTCTGCATACAGAGAACAATGTTCAGAAGATGTCGATGAGATTAAAAGGTAAGGTAAAATTAAAAACCTTAGTCTTTTGGATAAGATGGTTCTCATGAGAGTGGCTAAGAAAGCACAGTTTTCTTAAGGAAAGGGTGTTTAATTTCATTTTTTCTTTTCATTTAACCATTTCATTTCATTTTCACATAACCTTTCATTTCATTTTCTTTTCATTTAAGTATCAAGAACACAAACACAGCTAACACTGAGGCCAAAGTGACTTAATGCACATTAGAATAACTGCCTAAAAAGACTGAGGAGTGACTTCTTCAAATCTCCTCAATCCATCAAATCCCCAAGAAAAGAAAAAACCATCCCAAACACCAACTTGCTATTAAAGGTCAACATAAATATTCCAAAGTTCAGGCAGACTAGTGATGGCCACTGAACATGGAACAAAGCAGGACCAAGCTGAAGGAGCTTGCAAGAGCATCCTTTTATTTCTGATGCAGAGAGAAGTTTCAGCTCAGAGACAACCACAGATACAGCACAAAGACATTGGCTGGGCAGTGAGTCATGTGGACACACAGGGTCTTGCAGCCAACCCTAATACCTTCAACTGTACATGGAAAACTCACAGACAAACACAGAAGATGCCAGTGCATCCATGCCATGAGATTTATGTAAAGGGAAAGCAGAGGGAACTGGAAAAAGTGTGATGGAATGGTCTTTACTGGCAGGATGAATCATGTAACTGAACTGCTTTTAAGAGGAACAGGACAGATTCTAGCTCAGAGACATTGCTGGGCTTGGCTGTTACAGGGTGTTGAGAGGCAGTTTGATTACACAGTGCGAGTTCCTACATGGGGAGAAAAATGCCAGTTTTAAGAGCTCTAATCAAGGGGGAAAAGGCATAGCAAGAACCAGAACAATGCTGAGAGCTGGAGTTAGAAACATTCTAATGAATCATCTGGTTCACATTTGTTACAGACTGAATACCCTCTAGAACAAAATGCTAAAGAAGGAGTGTATTCTCTATCCCTTTATGTCCTTCAATCCAGGTTTGATTGCCTTTCTAGAAAGTTCATTATTGAATTCAGCATGAGCTATTTCACTCCCTGCAGAGAGAATAGGCTGTAATTTGATGATGCAGGAGGTCAGGCTAGGTGGGTTCAAGTCCTAGCCCTGAAGATACAAGTTCTTACTCTGCTTACCAAGCACGCATTTTCTGCACCTACCTCAGTCATTAGATTGAGCTGGGAACAGCCCCTAGGAAAGCACATGACAACAACCTAGTCTTGAAATGGTGACTGCAAACCAGGAGTGTCCACATAGCCCAGGTGATAAGGATAGACAGCATCTTCCTAGGTACTGGGAATACTGTGTTTTGTCTAAAAGCTAGGAATCTCCTTCATACTGGGATCACTACCAAGAGGTGTGTGCATACATTGAAAAGCAGGTCTGAACTCAGCTAGCTCATCTTTCTACTTCTTCCACATTATGCATGTCATCTCTGTGCATGTTCATGCAGAATCAAGCTAACAGGCATTAGTAGGACTGAGAGAATCAGCAGCCTTCCTGATGTCTGAAAGCCCCTCAGCCCATACCCCAGCGCTCTCTGGTCCCAGTGGCCACAAACACATCCAGTGCAGTCTGGATGAGACCAAAGCAACCCAGGCACTAGTCCTGTGCTGAGGGAACTCGTAGGCTTCTGGCTGCGTATTCAGTGATGAAAGAACAGATTCACTTGTTAGCAGCCCTGCTCTCTCCCAGTGCAGTCAACAGAGCTTATCCCTTCAGGGATTATTTTCTTCCTTTCAGTATTTTGTTAGTATCTTAAAAGCTTGAAAATGTTTATTTTATTTTATCCTAGTCTGCACTTATTGATTTTTCCTCGTCTCCAGAGTTCTAGAGAGGGTCAGTATGAGCAGAAGTGCTTCTGTTTGACAACAGCTATAACTTATCTTTGAGGAAACAAACCCACATTTGCCAGTGCACCACTATTAACTTCAGTGACACAGTCCAGTAGCTGAGCCAGGGGCTATGCCTGGCCTGCAGGAAGCTTATGACCAGACTCCCACCTTCTCTCCCAAGGGGATATGGCTGTTTGCAGAGAATAATGGAGGCTTGGACCACCTGTGGAAGGCAAAACCCAGATGTGATCTCTGTTGATAACCAAGCTGGACCTTACGTAGTTTAAGCAGTTACTACAGGCTGAGGAACTGGACCATCAAGAGAACATCACACTGCCCTTTTAGAAATAATGGAAATTATCTCTAGCCCAGCTTGTTTAAAATGCAGATTTCTTCTTCAGTTAATAAAAATCTTGGGAAAAAACCCCACTTTTTTTGTCTTCAGAAAGTCACAACAATATCTAAACCAGAACTGTCAAAGGGCTGGAGTCTTCCTGAAGTAATGCTTTGCCAAAATGTACACCAGTGTAGCTACTACCATTGTCAGGAGCAGTAACTACCTACAACAGTCTAACATGTTCAACTGTAAATAATTATGACTCAATGCTATTATTGTCCTTCTCCCGTGTTTTGTTTTATCTGACTCAAAATCAGAACTCAAACACAGACACACAGAGACACACAGCTTCTCACTTTAGAAAAATAGAGCTACACAGAATACCACACTACAGGATCACAAACCCCAGATTTTGGGTTATCCAGATATAAGCCTTAAACTGACCAAATTCCATGAAAAGTTGTATCATCAGGTGGTCATCAAGGTTATGAGAGCAAAACACAGGACAATGACACAACCGTCTCTAGCACTGTGCGTTCTTGGGCTTCAAACAGATCACAGCTCTGTAGAACAAGAATCACAACCCTGCAATTATACACCTACATTCCCATTATGCCCATGGTTATCTCTTGGCTTCATTTTTCTTCACAAATTTCTCAGCTGAATTAACCTGTGTTACTGACACTTGGTATTACACAGTAGCATTTACAAGCTCATCCAGCTCAGAGGTTTCTTGTGAGAGATGCTGTAGCAGGGAGATGAGACAAGGATAAAGCAGCTCTCCCAAAGCAGTGAAGGGGGATATACATTAGCACATATCTCCATGTTTTCCAGCAGTCACTCTCTTAGACAGGCTCTCTACTCTAAACTGCCTCTGGAGACCATCCTCTGGATCTCACTAACGCATTCAGTACTCATTGATGTGAATAACCTTGTGGTCATCATCCATTTCCCTCCACATTCGCATATGACACGTCTCACTGAGGAGAGCTCTGGACACTGACCATGGCACCTCCAGAACAATTTAATTAAGCAAAGAAGATATGAACAGTGCCCCAAGATGCACAGAAATTTTTAAATCTCTCAGAAGTCAAATTAGGCTTAATATTGAAAGTGTAGCAGTGTTTTAATTCCTTGAATTCAACAGAAACATGAGGGAGGCAAAGATGGTGAATCAAAAGAAAAATCCATGAACAGAAGCTGGCATCCCCAGATCCAGTTCTTTTCTGATCCTCACACTGTTGTGCTTGAAAAGATAAATTGGATGCAGAAGCTATATTTCCATGAAAACATTTAGCTTTTGCAACAATACAAACAGCTGCTCTCACCCTCCACTACAATCCTACATAAATGCTGGAATATTTGTTTGTGAATTTTTCAGTTACAACATTTGTATAGTGTTCCAAGCTGCCTGGCATAGAATAGCTCACGCCAACCAAAAATCAAATTAAAGGGAAAAAACAAAAAAAACCCCACACCAAAAAAACCCCAAGCACTCCAAACAACCCTGTTCTCTCCACTCCCAGAGGCAGTTGGTGCAGGAGGCGAACACTGCCACCGTCCTTTGTGATTTCTTAGCGAATGGCCTTTGATGTTCAGGTTTGTTGAATGCCATGATCCATCTCTAGAAGTCCTGGCCTTCATTATACTCAGAGGAATCTTAGTGCTCCAAATAAATGGAGTTCGTGGCCTCACCTCAGGTCCCAGCAGGGACTACAATTACTAGTATGCCACATTTTTGGCAAGTTTTGTCCCTTTGAATGAAGGATGTAGGCTCTGAACTTCTGCCTCTGCCCACTGGAGGAGTCGGATTCTGCAGATGGTAAGATGCATCTTTGCTGTTAGTCCCACTTCTCAGAACAGCCAAATACTTGAGGTCTGATTAACTAGCATTTAAGAACCCACTGTGGAATGGATAGCTACAGAAATAGCATTCTTGCACTACCCCAGCATTTTAGGAAGGGACTGCCAGATCCATGTGGGAGCAGAGGAATCCCGAAACAATAAGGACAGACCCAGCAGTTACCAATTCATAAACAGCTTCCTGGCATCTTACAAAAGGGCTCAAGCCATGAGAAGGGGATCCTTGCAAAAACAACATTAACAGAAATGGTTCCACTGCTTTGCTTTGCCCACATGAGCACAGGTAAAAGATGAGGTCACACGAAGTGGAACAGGCTGGAAATGTACAGCTCTAACTGTGTGGTTTACTCAATCGAATTGACTTAACTCATTTCAAGACCAAATTTCCTCAAGCAACTTTGAAAATTCTGGATTAATACTAGCAGTGGTAATTAGGGCTGAGCATTCATTGTACCAGATATTGTCCCCAAAATTACAAGCCCAGTCTCATAACATGTGCTTTATGTTAGTACATCATCAGGGTCACTTGAATTTATAGAGCTCTAAGCGGACTGAAGCATTTTCAGTTAAACAAAATACATCTGTAACCTCATCACCCAAAGGGTCAATCTGGGTTTTCCGAGGAGGGGATTATTTTATTTCACATTTAGTAATTTTCATGCCTTTTCAGCATTTAGAGTGAAGCCATTTGGTTTACAATAGGATATTGGGAATGCAGCCTTCTAGACTACCAGCAATTACATCCTGGGGCTGAATGGTTGCCTACAATTCTGTGGGACAGGATTTGACAATCAGGTAGCTAGGATAGAAGGAACCAGCAGTTATTCTTAGTGGTTCAATACTTAGTTTAACAAGTTTCAAGCTCTGAAGTCCACACTGGTGACTGATTCACTTGATCAAACAGAACAGAACACGCAGGGGTTGCTTCACTGGTGGATTGCCCTGCCCAGCTTGTAAAGAGACCAAGAATATCCGTCAAAGAGCTCTTTGTGTATCACAGCAAATTCTATACCATGAGCATTAAAATAAAAAAGAAAGCAAAAGAAAGGCAGTCCTTCTTCAAAGCCAAAGTGCTACTCCAAATTTAGAAAGCTGAGCTAGGTTTCTACCCCAGGTAGCAGTGGTTGCAGGTGCTAGTGAGATGCTTTGAAGGGATCACAGTTTGAATGTAGTCAAGATCAGGAAATTTAAGAGCAATTTGAGAAAGAACATCCAAATTGTTCTCAGATCATTCATGTCTTAAAAGGAAAGAGAAAGAATCAGGTTCTCAATCCACTGCCTAGGTAAAGTAGTGTAGGGTAAGGGGTAGGTAGATTTGAACTTACCTCTTATAGAATGGAGAGATAAGGGAAAGAAAAAAAATTAGATAGATGCTAAATAAAGGGATGTGTGCTGCCAATTACAAAGTTACCTGCAACTCTGGACATTATTAGCAATTTCTATTTCTTAGTGCAAATAATCCTGTATCCTAATAAGAGAAGCTTTAAATTAGGCTTTGTTTTTGACACCAGAGGGAACTGACCCCATAACTAAACATTGGTTGTGATTCGTGTAGGTGTGCTTATACCTGGGTCATCTTTCTTGTATGCAAACAGAATATAGCCAGTGAGTGCTTGGTGTTTTAACAGGGATTGTTTCACAAAGCCAAAACCATCATGAGTCCAATTAGTCAAGAGAAGGGTTAGAGAATGGTAACAGTCTAGAAAGCCACTCACTGAGAAAGAGGCTACAAAAAATGTCCTATTACCTTAGAAAGGACAAATTTTGATAACTTGGAATATAAAAATAAAACAAGTTGATAACAAAGCAGAAGGACACAGAATATTCTGTAAGCAATATTTTCGTTTTCCAATCTGTTTTAACATAAGAGCAGTGCTGACAGCACACTGCCTCCTCATTAGCTAATGGGATAGAGCTGCCAGCAGCAGACCAGGCTGCAGGCTGCAGCTATGGAGGCCTAGACAGAGATTCACAGGTTGTAAAAAAAGCTGGATGAGGGTGCTCTGATCTGCTGACACGAGACTTGTTGATAACTGGTCATCATCCAAGAGAGAACTTCCAGGAGCCTGGAAGGATGCTCATGTTGTGCCAATATTTTAAACAGAAATACTGGCCTGCCAGCCAGGCACCAGTCCTGAGTAAAATATAGCGTAAGGGCTGACTTGATGAACAGAAAAACAGGGGGATCATATAATTAGTACCAACAAACAAGTTGTTACTAATGTTTATTAGAAGGTAGAACTTGCCAAATGATTTTGATTTTTATTTTAATGGGATCAAAAGTTTCCTTGCCTGCTGAAAGGTATCAGTGTCACTGGACTGGACTCTTGTACACTTCACTTGGTGTTATGTGACATGTTGATCAGGGAACTGTGGCAGCTGAGACTTACTGCGACACATTAAATGAATTAAAACTGGCTAAACAACAAGTCACACAATAGAAGTGGGGATATTGTACTAAGCATAATTCTGAAGGAGTTCCTCAGGAATTTCAGCTGTTTTCTTTAATGCATTGTTGGCAACAAGGGAGGACACAATCAAAAACCGTGTCCTAATGCTACAGCTTTTAGTAAATGAAGACAGCAGAGCTCACTGCTGGAATGATGTGGGTTGCTTGGCAAGTTGGAATGTTTTAGTGTCTAAGAACATAGATCTGAGTCTTACAGCCAAAGGATCCTGCTTTGGAAAGCAGTCTCTTTGGAAAGGTGACTAGGCTGACAGCAAAAAGCCCAAACCTTAGGAGTTCCCAGCACAGAGCTGTAGGGAAATGGGCTCTCAGCACTGGAACTGGAACAGGCAGCGAGTGCTATCGCTGTTCAGTTGTGGTGTCACATCTACCCCAGACACAGCAAGTGCAGCTTTGTTGACTGCCACTCAGGAAGGCTGTTGATAAACAGAAGAGCACTCAGGAAACAGCTGCAAGAAAGATGAAGGGGCTGGGAATGATGTTTGATAACAACAGATTCAAGAAGCACACATGGGTTTGGATTTTTAGGCCAAAGGCTGATTTGCACAGGGTTTTGTGCATGTACGTAGGAAGACTAATTCAATTGTTACGGTTGTCTGTGTGACAAAACTATAAAAAAGCCCTGACCAGCTGGATACAAACAGCAAAAAAGGCACATGTTTATTAGTGACAAGGATAATTAGCTGGAGCTATTCACCAGCAATTGTAGCAATTCTACTTCACAAAAATTTGTTCAAGTCAAAATTAGATATTTTTCTAAAACCTGTGTAGTTCAAACAGGAACAACATTTACAGAATTCTACAGCTAAAACATACAGGTTATCAGATTAAATAGGCAGAAATGGTCTCATCTGCTCTAATCATCTGTTTTTAAATAGAGACAAATTCAAATATATACATATGCATATATATGTCTACGTACACACCCACATACATATATATAAAATAAGAATAACTCCTAGGGCAAGTGTTTCTGTTTATTCAAATGTTTTTTTTTTCTTTCTGAGCAAGTGCAATGATAGAAAAAATGTCTAACTGCAGTGGCGAGTGGTGCTACTGAGGAGCATAAATGCCAACTGTTCTTATCACTTGTCTATTTCTATGCTCATTGCTGCAAAGCATAACGAACCACAAGTGATACGTGGCAAGAGGGCAAGGTTTGTAAGCTTTGCTAAATAACAGAGAATTACAAAGTCAGAACAAAGCTAGAGGGCATTGCTTAAGTGCTTAATTCTCAAGAATAGAACAAACCTCTCAGGATTGCTGTTTCAAACTAGCTCTTTTTAGCAGCTAATTCTTCTAAGATGTATATCAGTGTAGCTACTGCTCATTTGAGCTGCTGGAGCAGCTCAAACCTCATCCTGGAATGTAACCTGCAGCAAGACCAGTCACAAAACCATGCAAGGCAGGTAAAAGGAACAAGGTAAGCTATATCTGCACGTGTAGCACTGGAAACTGTCACTCTCCTGCTGTTCAGGGACATCTGCCTGAACACCTGCAAAACCCTACTTCCCTTCAAAGCACCAGATCCCAGACACAGTCAAGGTAATGTAGCCTCTGACAGATCAATTCTTTCCACATTGCAGTTTACAACTGGGCATCCACCAGCAGACAACTTCACTGTAAAGAGGGCTGGGCTGTATGTTGGAAATACCCACTCCAGCAGGAAGAATATTGCAAAGTTTCCAACCTGCATCATTTCCTAAAATGACTCAAGCAGCAATATTCACACAGATGTATCCTATGGCATATTTTACAAATTCCACACATTCATCAGCATAGTTGTAAAGAATATTAAAAATAAAACCTTTGCAAGTAAGGTCCATGTCTTGCAATGGAGGATCTGGTTCAGTGCCACTGTAGCTCAAGTTTTCCTGCCATTCATAAACTGCACAAACTGCCATCAGCAGTTCCTTTAACTGAATTAGAGCCAGGCTGTAGAATCAGGAAATGTGTTATCTACTCCAGGGGGATGACGATGTAGGCACGTGTTCTTTCAGAATGCGTATGTTCAACATTGCTTCCCAGGCAGGTCTGAAAGCCTTGTAGCTAAATGTGTATTGTCCCGAAAGTTGCCCTGTTGTCCCAAAAACCAGAGGTGAGTGGCCTTTGGCAAATACTGGTGGAGATAACCAGACTCCACCTAAATGCCACTTCTAAAAAAATAGTTCCGTTTCCTGCCACCTAGAACAAAATTATTATCTCCTGATGGCACCTGGTGCTTTTAATGTCAACTTGTTCAGCTGGATCTGCATTATCTTTTCCATAAAACATGGGGCTGGAAAGGCCTTCCAGACCTCCATTTTCTAGAATAAGTTTCTTCTCTCCACAGCACCGGTTTGGAGACTCTTTAAAAGTCTCCCTGTTCTGAGGGTTATAGGTATTTATCTTGTTTCAAGACCAAGTTTATGCCTGGCCCAGTCATACCCTTTTGCTCTTTGACTTATACTATCCTTTGGTTTAAAAATGTTTCTCTTCCTGTTGTTCATTCCTGCAGTGTATTTATAGATGGTAGACTCTTTCCTTCTCTCATCAAAGGAGTTTCTAGGGTTACTGGGAAATTAATAACCTTTTTTCTGCACTTGTTTCAGAGCTGAGTACCTATAAAGCTAGTTAAAACTTCATTCCTGCTTTGTACGATGCATTAATAACTCCTCATCCTTCCCCGATTACCAGGAGTGCAATTGCAATTGTCCCACCTGGCAGGTCAGACCCAGCCTTTGATGGGCCCTCCCACCCTTCTCCCCCATCTGATTACCCTTACATGCTGTGTACAGCAGAAATCTCTCTTGATCTGTGCAGTCATAATCACGTCTTTTGTCTTGCTGAATTGTATCCATTTCAATTCCATTACATTTTAAAATTCTCCATGAAAGTAAACCAATACAAATATTAAATAGTATCACATGTGTTGTTAGGAACACCATTACCCTCTACCCTCATCTCATTTCCATGCTGCCTGGTTTGTCTCCTCCACCTGTAGGGTTCTATTCTCAGAGGACAAGTCCGTTCAAACACTTTTTGCTGCTGTATTCCAGTTCTTTCAGAATGCTGGAGTGAAAAGTGCTATACTTGGGCAAGATCCTGGTAATAATTGTACAACAGCTGACAAAGAAATTCCAGACCTTTATCCATATTCAAGTACGCTGGTTTCCCTAATCAGTTCTCTCTTTGAAACAGAAAATCTGAATCGCAAACCTACTTTTGTTTATCCTTAATTTAAATAGAATCAATCTTTGATCACCCCAGCTAGCATAATGTTTTTCAGCAACCTCTTTATCATATCATTAACACTTGGAAGAATCATATTTGAAGTCATATCATCCCTTGTTGATTCAGGCATATTTTGATGAGGAAAATCTATTAGATATTATATCCAGGGCTATCTGACCTCGCATTGATGAGCATTTGCTCTCCAGTCTATTATCTGGGAGGTTTGTCTTTGTGTGATAGTCCCCAGTAATACATGGCTCTTTAATAACACCACAAAGATTTTGCCCAGATATAATTCTGATAAAAGAGAGAAGCCTTCTAGCACCAGCAGGCAGAATATTTTATCCATGCAGTCCTTCATGGTTCCTTGCTGCCTGCCTTGTCCTGAGCAAAAGACAGAAAGGGAAGCAGTTGTCATGCTTGGAATTTTCTGGATAATACAGATGGATTTCAGAGAAGTAATTTAGACAAAATCCGGGTTACAAGGAAGATTGAGAAGTTTGAAACCACACCACAGAGTCAACCTTTTATACAGGAACAAACAAATAACAGGGCACCTGCCATTAGTTCTGTTTGCACAAGTGTTAGACTGTGCCCAGCCAGACATCAGCCAGAAGGGAATCGCTAGGAAAGCTGATTTTATTATTTATTCACAAAACATTTTCTACCATTATGAAAAAATAGGCTCAGTGATACCCTTGAATCTGAATCTCCAGCTTTTGCTTATAAAAGCAAAACCAAGGCCTTGGAAATATTAGTGTTGAAAAAAGCTGCCACATCTTTCTCTGTGAAGAAGCCACAACTTGTTGAACTATGAAGTCCTTCACAATACACAAGCCACAGCACTTTCATTACCACAAAGCAGCTGGCCCTTGATAGCACATGAATGTGTTGTGGGTTTTCTCTTCCATAAAAATATTTTTAGCATTTGGATTTTCCCTCATTTTTGGTGGACTGCACTCCCTGAGGAATAGGTGGTGGAATGAAATGAGCTTTCTCATCTGAGCACCATGGAAATAGCTCTGCCCTCTGCATCCAGCCCATGGAGAAGTGTGCCATAAAAACAGCATCACTAAGTCACTGACTTAAATTGCAGCTTTCCTCCCAAGCACTTGGAAACATCCTCCTCCCACACAAACATAGTAGAGCTGATTTACAGCTTGTTTGGATCTCACAGGTACGAGCTGATTTACTTTTGTCAGTTATCAGCAAGAGGGTGAGAAAAACTAGTTTTATAGGAGGCAAAACTTGAGCTGACTCCAGGCCATAAGAATGCTCTGCTCCATCTAACCAGCTCACTGGAGAGGTGTGGTTTTGGCACAGCATGGGGAGAAATTATACCAGATAAATAAATGCAGTTCTGACAGATTCCATTCCTGTCCCTGGACAAGCTGCTTCACTTCCTTTGTTTCTCCATTCAGTAGGCACCCAGCCAAAGTGTCCTCGAAGAGATTAGACTGACCATTTTGGTGGAAATACGGCAAAAAATGAGGCCAAATGAGTGCAAGGCTTTGCACAGATAAACCCACAGGAAGGCTCACTTGTTCACAGGCACTTTAAAAATAAATTAGTAGTGTCCCTTTCAAGGTCCAGTCAAACATCTGTAGGTCCAAACAAATATCTGTAGGTTATACCTGTACAACTCTCTCATGCTGACAATTTCCAGCTTATCTATGAGCATTTCCAGGGGGAGCTCAATGTCTGCAATCATCTTGAAAGTGATGCAGAAATACTCAAGCATCCAGTCAGTCCCAGTATGATTCTAGGTGGGCAGTGAGTTACTCTGGTGGGCTCCAGTGAGTCTGAGCAGCTGGAAAGGAAGTGACTAGGAAAGCTCTCACCACAAACTGATATTACAGGAGTTCCTTCAGATACTATATAATGGCTATGGAGACATACCAGTGGCATTTTAATTCCTTACACAGGAAATCCAAGGCTAGAGGACAATGTCTTCCAGAATCATCATCTAGGTTTGTAGATGCAGAAAGGAGGGATCCCTTCAGAAAGAGTGTACCAGCAACCTGACTTGTCCTTCTGGTCCTTGAGAGTGGGAAAGAGCTTCAGGTCAGGTGTTCTGCAATGGGAATGTATCTGCTCATCAAGTGTCAGGCCTCAAACAAACAGATACAGCTACAGTGACACAGTCTGCTCTGTGGGGAGGCAAAACACTGGGAATCAAAGCAAGCTACCTCCATGGGACTTGTTTCAAGGACAAAACATTTTATAGCTACAGATTTATATGCAGGGGCAGAGAAGTAGACAGGAGTTTTAGTTAAACTATTTGAATGCTTCATAAAAGAAATTGCAGGAGAGTCACACAATGTTTTGGATGAAGTAGTATCCCCTCAGGAAATGCTCCATGAGAGCTGCTCTGGGGTCCCAGTGGTGGAGCACCATCGTCCTGGCATGCAGAGGAAGGGGCAGGGTCCTGCCCCACGGGTATTTGAGGAAGAACAAGCCCAGGAGCACAAATATTTCTGTCACTGCAGCATTTTTACCTCACTGAGTAGTCTGGTAGCACTTCCAGATTCTTCAAATTGCCGTGAGGCATCCAACTAATTTTCTATGCTTCTCTCATAACCGAGTACATACTGCAAGCCTGGAAACAGAGCTAGACTCCACCAGGTCCATGCTGCCCAGGGTTAAGTCTTCTCCTCACACCTCATATTAAGCACGTTACAAGAAAGCACAAGCCCATTTCCTAGTGGCAGCAGGACTTCAGCATAGCTTGCAAAACACTTTGCATGTTTCCGATAGCAGGTGCAATAGAAACATTATTTACCACTAGATTTTCCTGGCATCTTTCCTAGATCTTCCACAGAGCAGATGGAGAATGAGCAGCACTAACGCTGAGCTGTGGGTGCAATCATTAACACATGCCTAATACTCCTCTGAGTAGCAATCACTACTTTCAGTATGGAAAAGTGTGCTTACCATCACTACAGGAGCCAAAGTCCTTCCCTTGCTCAGCAACCCAGAAAACACTGTTCACAAGTGCTCCCTGGTCACTTGGAAGGGGCTCCTTGCTGCCACGAGCTGAGAGAGACCGGGGCTGAGAGTTACAACACAGGAGCAGTGATGAGGAAAAATATGTGAAGTATTTTCCTGCACCCCCAGGGGACAGGTCACAGCTCTATTAGCATGAAGCAAGAGAAAGGGGGGGAGAAGCCTTTGAGCATTGTAATCAAACCACCTCGTAGGACAGAGGAAATGCTCTGTTTCTTGCAGAACAGTGTGAGCAAGCACATGCATTAGAAGTGACAGACCTCCCATCCCCTGCGATGCTTCCTCACCCTTGGTTTCCCAGCTCCCAGGAGGCCGGGAGCACGTGCCCTGTGCATGATCCAGGAGCGGTGTGCTCAGCCTGGGAGGGCAGCAGCGGGAGCAGAGCACACCTTCACGGGGAATGTTCCTCTGGGTGTAACCGCGCACTGCCCTCACGGCTGTGCTCAGCCTGGAACACAAGTAAGGCTTTCCTGGATCAGCCCAAATTTCTTGTGAAAAGTGTCAGAACAAATACAAGGGGGGAAATACACAAAGAAATTTGAAAGTATTTGTATAGTGAATGTGTATAGTGAAGCTGTTACAGCAGCTCAGTCACAGCAGTTTAAATGCATATCCTGGTGAATGCTGGCATTCCTTTCCCATGTTTGCTGGGTTCCCAAAGCTAATACCCTGCAGTATTCTGGACCCACTGATTTTGCTGTGGCCCTCCCAAGGAGGCAGGCAAAGGGAATACCAGTCACTTCCAGTTGAGCCTCGTTGTCTCTAAGGACAATTGTGGCAACAAACACCTATCTGGCCTTGAGAAAGGCCGATGCAAGACCTGTTCATATTCTCTGTTTCCCTTCCCTCTTTGCCTCCTTCCAGCCTTTGAAGGTTCGGGCTACAAACTGACCTTCAGCAGGGAGTGGTGGCACAGGGCACTGCCAGGTAACCTGTGTAACCACAGCAGCGTGCTGCTCCTTCTGAGGGCAGGCAGCCCCCTCTCCTGGTGAAGGGCTTCCTGCATCTCCAGCTCACCTATGGATACAGTTCCATAAGGACCAAGTTTCCCAGTCCCATGGGAGTTCATCTGACAAGCACAGGCTGACTTCTCTGCATATAACCAAGAAGCTCCAGACAAAAAGCAAAAATAGGAAAAAATTGGAAGACAGCATGTAGTAAATCTTTCATCAAAACCAAGTAGCCCTCACCCTGCAGTTCAACCAGGCCAGGTTAGTTTACAAATATTCCCTCTAGGTGGAGGAAATGCTTGGAGATAAAAGAGATGATGAGTTATCTGCATTTCAGTCAGCCCTACTGGATGGTGGGGCCCCATTCTTCACACACACAGAGTGAAAAACTGTCACTGCCACATGTGGCTCTGTGTGAATTGAGGAAACACAAGGTGCTGCAGGAATCCTCACGTGGCAGATGGGGGCTGTGACACAGAGCAATTAGATGACATGCTAAAGGTGTCACTGTAATTCTGTAGCACAACCAAGGACTGAATAAAGATGTCAAATACCAGTGACACTCCTGTGCTTTCCTCGAGGGACTATCTAAAAATCAAGGCTATAAAAACTCACCTAGGTGATACAGGCATGGATGAAAATACATTCCCTGGCAAATTCTATCCTTACCTCCATTTTTCAGAAGCTCTCCTCGTTCATCCCTCCCCTGACCTCTAGTGGCTTAGGCTCTGTTCAAAGAGAGAAGACTGACTAAACCGAAGTGACAAGTGACTCTGCTAGTTCTGGCCCAGTAAAATGCAGTGCTTCTCTACCAAGTGTATAAACAGGAACCGAATCCCAACCACCTCCAAATGACATTTGGAACTTGTAGAGTTTGAACTAGACAAGCCTGGTTTGCTTTTACTATTTGTAAATATAGTTCTGTTCCTTCAGAAAGCAAGGAAGGCTTTTCAGAGGAAATATTAACCTTGGCTTTGCCCTTCCTAAGCTCAAGCATGTGCATGTTTCTACGGGATTGATCTGTTCCTCCTGCAGACTAAACATGGGAGGGAAAGAACAGAGAAGGTGCCTTACAAAACCAGAAAACAGGGACAGAAGCTGGGACAGTGTCCCAGAGACATGCACCAGCACAGCAATGGGCAGTTAAAACATTCATGTTCCTGTAACCCAGATGTGGTTGCCTATGAAATGTTCTTGCATGGGTAAATGGATGAAAACATGGAATGCTTGAATTTTGGGCTTTGGGTGGAGGGTGCCACAGACACACAAAGTCCTGTTGGCTTCTGCAGGGCAGTGTAGGACACTTTATGAAGTCTGGATACTTTATGAAGTCCTAAGGCTTGAACCAGAACATGCCCAATATCCAGTTTCTTTGCTCAGTTAATGCAATGCTTATAAATACAACTACAAGGTCATTGTGCCTTAGCAATCAGAACTGTGTGGCACGAACACGGACATGCCGATGTGTGCGAAAGATTACGGAAGAAATTGACTCTCTGCATTTTCTAACCAGGAATAATTCCAGGTAGTCAATGGCTCATAAGTTGCTATTGACTTAGAAATGGATTTCTCATCATCTGCTTGTACAGAGGATGTAGTAAATAGCAAGAGAAAAGTGGGAAAAGGAATCTGGAAAAGATGTGTTATTGCTCAGGAAAAGACAAAGGAGGTCTTCCCTGTTATTTTTAACTCCAAGGACCTGCTCTCCTTCCCACCTTCAAGTCTGGAATTTCAGCCAAAAAACAGATCCCAGACTACCTTCAGAGCTATTCCAGGTGATGTCTAAAACATCAAGATATCAGCAGGAGTCCCTGCATGACTTGTCAGTAATGCTAAGAATAAAACTACTTGCAGGATTAAGATCCGCTTGTGAATGGAAAGAGAACAAAAATTTTCTCCTAAATTTATTTGCAATCAGTTTTTGAAACTCTCCCTGTTCCTGGCATCACACAGGGTTCCTTGAAGTAAGTAGAAATTATCTTCCACTATAAAATACATTTTCTGATGTCAGAATAAAAGAGACATGGGTGGAGCTGATGCAACAGACATCCAGTTTGCTTCGAGCTGCACGTTAGTCACACACCTGCAGAACATCCAGGTGTCACACAGGACGTGGCAGGTACCACTGAACATCACACATGTAAAAAATAAATCATCCAAGCCGTGGGCAGAGGGTGCATGGAGGAGTACGAAGTATTCCAGCTTTCCTACAGAAATTACAAAAATAGAAGTGTTGGTTAAAACTGTTACTTTTACAGCAATGCAGTTTATTAGTCTGCCTTCATCCATGAACATCCTCAGAAGAGATTGTTATTTTCAACTTTCTTCTACCCAGCCCACTGAGATGGGTGAGAGCAACCATATTCTCCTCAAAGCTAATTTTCTTCCTCAGAAATTGATCCTCAGCCCAGGTTTGCAGAGTGGAAGCCAAGCCAGAGCCGTTCAGGCATTTCCAGCTGACACTGTTCAGATCTGTCTTTATGCTGTGACCATCCTGGAACTTTCCCCAGCTCTTGGATTCAAATCTACAGAAACTGGCAACTGCCCATCAGTCCCCATCCCCTCTCAGAACTGCCCAGTATCACATGCAGAAATTCTGAGGTTCACTTCTCTGCTCCTATAACTTGTCCTGCCCTGGTTTGTTGTTGCAGGGCGGCTTTGGCCATATGTGCCTTTTGAAAAGGAAAGACTCCTATTTAAGATCAAATTAGATTTTGACATGTGTCCAGTTTTCTGCTACTTTTTTTTTCTCAAGACACTGCTTTGAAGCAACTAAAATTATTCATTTGGGTTCAAAGTAACATCAGCTGATTATATTTCTTTTTAGATACCTGTGACTCTACTGAGGGATGGATAAAAACATCACCACTCTAAGGGTCACTCACTGACACATAGCCCAGCTGCCAGACCCATTCCCTGCTGTGTGCACAGCGCTCACATCACACATCCCTCCAGGGCAGGCCCAAAATTTGACCACAAAGCCCCAACTGTCGTGTGTCCCTAAGAACACAGGAAAAATCAGGTCACTGCAAGGGCCTTTGGTCTCTGAGGAGGCACTGCTGTACAAGCAGTGCTAGGACAGTCCAAGGACATTCTGTGCTGTGGGGGAGACAAGCCTCAATGGTACCAGTTAATGGGAACACCAGCATTGGTTTCTAACTTGAAGCTGATTAGCAGTTTAACCTTGAATATTCAGGATACATCACCCACACCTACAAGAGTTCAGCATCACTCAGAGCAGTGGCCTTTGCAGGAGATTTAGGGTGTGTCTGTACACATTTAACTAGAAGAAGATATCTTGATTTCACAAAGAGGATCTACAGAATTAGATCAGTTAATGCTGCCAGTAAGATTTCACTGCTACGAATTACCATAGAGACCAAAGTCTGATCCAATCATCACATCTACGATAAGACTCCCACTGGTCTCATTCTTTAAAATCAGAGAGGTTCCCTGAGACTTTAGCTAGGGATTTTCCTAAGTGCTCCTAATGGGAGCACACATGTCAGTCATTAGTGCTTTAGAAAATACCACTTCTCACACACCATTGCATTTTGTTAGCAAACCTCAGCCTCATTTTCTTGTTGCTATTTACACAGGGTTCATTACCTTTACCACAGCCCATGGTGTGATTATGGAGGCTGTCTTTTGCAGGGCCAGGAGTTGGGCTTTGCTGAGTTGTGAGTCCCTTCTGGCTCAGAATATTCTGGGATTCTCCCCCAGCTGCTGTCCAGCTCACACTTTTGGATGGACTTCCCCTAACGAGCCCCCAGTGACCTTGGTGTCCCCCCACTGCAGCAGTGAGGCCCAAGCCATGCTGAGCACATCTCTGCTGTACTGGGGAGGGATTGAGGTGCCTTGGTAACTTAAAACAGGGTTTAAGAGACTCAACACCATCCCATAGGAAGGGTGTGGCAGATAGGGTTTCTCCAAGTCCTAGGCAAGTGACTGCCTTTATTATTTTTCTGCCCTAATTCCTTAAAAAAAAAAAAAACAACTTGGAGGAAATCCTGCTGAGTCCATTGGGGAGTTTTCCAGGAGGAGATTGCTGTCAGCTTGGATGCCATTGTGGGGATACTGCTGTTCTTACACATCTACAGCTCTTCAGCACAGAAACACAGAAAGAGACCAGATGCAGAATTAAGAATGTAGAAACAATTTTCTCCTCGCTTGTCTTTCTCCTGGAGGATTCCTGTTTAGATCCATTTTGTCATGATTGTTTTGGAGTTTAATGCTAGTAAGGATAAATTTAATTGCAATCTTGATACTCCCTCTGATATCATAATGGATACATGTAAATAATTTGAAGGGAATAATCTTTTTCACTGCAATTTCCCATAAAAGAAGCCAGTGAAGGAAGAACTGTGCATACACTGGTGTTGATAATTCATGCTCCAGAGTGGTGCTCATTCTATACCAGAAGACCCTGGACTAGATTGCATCCTCAGAAGTGTTAATTAACATTCCAGGCTTCCAAAGACTGGATTTGGGATGTCTTCCAGCAAATGAAGAGATTCCCTGTGGTCACTTTGAAGTGGTACATAGTGATTATTTTTCTTCCTGTTTTGATAAGATGGGTTTCTCCAGGTATGCTGCCAATTCCCATTCATTTCTCTTTTACCATCTGTTTCTGGTAACTTTTGTGTGTGCCAGACAATTCGGATTTTTATTACCCATAGTTAATGCAACTTATCTGGGAGCCTCTGCCTGCCTATTCTCCCCTTTCTTTCTGTCCTAGCAAGTGGTAGTGGAAAGGGAGAGAAGAACGATGCTGTTATCCACAGGATGCCCTGACTTACCATCACTTAATTAACAGAATCTGCATCGACACATCCTGAGATACCATAGCAGCAGTTATTAACACAGTGCTTGTATTTCAACAAGTTTACCTGTTTGTGAAGTACTTTTGATTGCCCCTCAATTTTATTGCTCACAGTTGTAGTCCACAACCTTCCCACAACACGGGAGCTTCTTTGCATTTACAGGGAGATGAATAAAAGGGAATCATCATCATCATCAACACAGAGGAGACCTACAGAAATGTTCCTCTTTTACAGTACTCAAGCCAGGATATCTTTGAGACAGGAATCAACTCCATGGCATGATTTTCTGTACTATGGAAGGATGGTTACAAAGACCCAAAGAATTATTAGCCCAACAGAAAAATATAATATGAAAAAAGAGAAAGTGATGTGAAACAAGGCTACTGGATCCACACAAGTGCTGAAAAAAGGCTGCGATATCCCACTCACAGGTGGAGCATCAGCACTGAGGGTGACCTTGCAGGCAATGCACGTTTGGCAGCTTTGTTTTAACACTTAGGAAGGAATCTACAGAGCTGTTCATATCTTTGTGCTGGCTGGAAGAAAGAGAGCCCAGTAAAGCAGAGGCCAGTCAGGGGTACCAGGGATGAAATTAGAAATATGAGTGCAAAAGAAATACATGAAAAACTTCTTCCAGTATGTAACCTCCTTGCCAGAGTTACAGAGCAGAGTTGGCCCACTGGGTGTCTGGGCTCTAGCTGGCAGCCCATGCACCAAGCTGCTCCATCTGCTCACAGAGTGAAGGAACACTCCAAGCCAGAGCAAGAAATGCCCCTCGGGTTCAGATCTGATGGAACTTCAGCGAGACCTTGAGATCACTGCAGAGTTTTAGGTTCTGAGGAAGCTGCTGATGATGCCACAACAGACATCTTCATCTTTCAGCAAAACCAATGTGCAGACAGCCAGTGGGGCTGTGATACTTAGTAAAAAAATAAAAGTAAAAAGAAACAAATAAAAGGAAAAGGTATGGTTACATTTACTGGGTGAAAACAGCCCACAGAGCAATTCAATTCCAGCTTCTCTTCGCCAGTAGTCTACAAGCTCATTTTCACTCCACTAAAGATAAACAGAAATATTGCCATCACAGAGCTTTACTCTGAAAGAAAGTGTGCAGAGAGCTGCTGGTATGACAGCAGATTTCTCCTGGCATTTTGTTTTGATATCTTCTGTTTACTTAGTGACAGATCTGACAGCTCTTCCTCAAGAAGTTTTCACATAACAATGCAAAATGAAAGAGTAAAATTTACTGTTTGTTACAGATTTCTGTTTTGGGGGGCTTTTGTTTGGGTTTTTTTCTGCTTACAATAAGAAGCTATTTAGCAAAGCCAGTTGCAAGCCATAAAGCCCATGCATTTAACTGCAAAAAGCACAGTTAGTATTGCAAGGCCCTTTTAATTCTTTTGTGGGAAGTCACAGCGAGGATGCAACTACCTTGTATGGGTGACAATGATACCTTACCCTCAACAGTCACAGCATTCCAGACTTCCAAATCCCTCTCCACTACCCAGCAATAGGATTCTTTTAACATCAATGCACTTTTGCTATAAAGTGAAAAGCACAATTTGCACAGCAAGAAATATTGATCTTTCTTAGGATAATCCTTCAAGTCTAGTAAATGACATTTAATTAGATGGGCAGAGGGAAGGCAGAAGTAGTAGTCTGCACTGAGAGAAGAGAACAGAGAATTCCTGCCTGGGATGGGGAATAAGAACAGTATGAGGACAGTTGTTGTCTTTTTGCTATTCAAATGGAAAGAGGAATGGGCAGTAAGGAAAAATGTCAGTGAAGAGGAACTGCCTGGCAGACAAAAGCTCTAGAGCCTGTGCCGGGGTTATGTGTGGCTCCCTGGTCAGCAGGACTCTGCCCTTCATGGGAGAAGTGAATTAGGAAAAAAGCAGAAAGGGAAGCCACAGTTTGCTCTGAAGGCTAAGGCAGGAATGATTCTCTTTTGCTACACAAGGAGCACAGGGCTAGCAAGAGTTCTTCACCCAGGCACAATGCAAAGATTTACAGAAGACATGCTGTGGGAGCTAATCAGGGGTTTGTTGAAATATGTATGTGCACTAAATAAAATATCAAGTGGTATAAATACATCTCTGTCCCAGTTCATTGTGCCCTGTCAGGAAAGCACCACAGTCTATAGAGCTTCACAAAGGCTTTCTTCTGCATGGCACTGAACTTCAGTCCTCAGCTCTTTGACTCCTGACAGCCACATGGCAGACATCAATCACATTGTGGTGTTTCTTTGTACATCTGTCCCTGTTAAAGTGCTAGGATTGCTTCTGAGTTTATCCTATTTTGTAGCTCTTTGCTTTTAAATTCACCATTATGAGCCAAATGTGCAGACTCTAGCTGTAAAAATCTCATCAGTTCTCTGGTTTGCATGCAGTGGGGCTTACAAAAGGACCATAACACAGCTCTGCAGCAGGGTTAGTTTGGTCTCTAATACACATTACAGCAGGGGTAAATGTCCAGCTGCTCCATTTCCATCTGTGCCAAGGCTTATGGCATCACAGTGCCCATGCACACAGGTGGGATTCACCTCCCCTGTGCAGTCTGACAAGCAGCTACTGGGAGCCACAGCTACTGACACCTCACATCAGTTCTTTTTGCAGTCCCCACTTGTAAAGAGGGGCCAAAGCAAGGCTAAACCAGCTCTTACAGGTCCCTCTTGGGCACAGCTGCCACATGTCCAGCCTTTGACAGTCATTCCCCCTTCTCTGTCCTCCTTAGGACCCTTTCTGTGCCCTGTCTGGGGGCAGCTTTCTCTCATTGCCAGGCAGGAAACACAAGTGCTAATATGTCCTCCCTGCAGAGAGCTCTCCTTGCCCTTTCCCCAGGAGGGAGAGCGTTGTGGGTTAAGAGTTCACTTCCAACCAGGACCCTTTAGAATTTTTCAAACACAGGTTATTTTAGGGTTCTAAAACAAATACTGCTTTGTTTCTTTTATGCTGTGTGGAAATATCTGGGCAGAACTGCATCCTCAGCACACACTGTGCTCTTTCTCTGATGCTGTGTGCCTTCTTTGCACACTTGAGATTCCAGCAAAGTCCAGAGATCTGTGACACGATGTTCTAGCACTGGCCACCACCTATCCCTTAGGACCAACAGACTTCTACCCACACAGAGTGAAGCTTAGGCATGTTTTCATGAACACACTGGGGCAGAATGGCAGCTTTTGATCACTTTCACATAAGCTCCATCCCTGTGAAGCACATCCCAAAGTGTCTGTCCTTGCAGGAGGAGGGGAAAGGAGCTGAGTTCAGATGAAGATGACTCAGCTCTTTCTTGCTAGAAATTGCTGTCAGAACCCCTGATGCTGTGTTGCTTTTTGCCTTTTTCTTTTATATATTCTCTGTATTCTTTACACATATATTTGTAGCTCTGCAGTCTATTATTGTAGCTTAGCTTCAGTATTTTCCTAGGCAGAAAGACAAAACACATTCCAAGACCCCTGCCCTATCTTGGTTCTCCCCAGAAACCAAGGTTGAGACCAGCTCTTTGAGACATATTTTTTACAAACTAAATTTAGTCCTCATCTGAGGGGAGAGGATTTAGAAGGTGCTAGAACTGGGGGCATGACTTCACTGAGTATGCTTCTAACTGGGGACTCTTGCTAATTTCCAAAATCTATAAAAATTGTATACGTGTTATGCAGGGTGTGCATCTTCAGCGTTTTCCACCTGACAAATTGTGCACCTAAGGATTCTTATGTAAAGGTAGCCCCTTTTTATCACCCTGTGGCTGGCTCATAATTCTAGGACCAGAGAAAAAGGCAGCACCCATTTATGATTTATGAACTGTGTCAGTTTTACTGTATGAAGGATTAAAGCCCATAAGATCAGTAATGTATGGAGATACAAACCCCACTGAAATGGGTCAGTGTTTGTAGGCCTAATAGTACAGCTGGTAGAAAGAACATCACTCTCAAGCTAATGCATTACTTTTCTGTAACTCCACCTGGTTAGTTTGGACAATAGAGTCCCAGTTCTTAAATATCTGCAGAAATGTCATTCACCAGGAGACGTGGCTGCTTTGATTCACTTTGATGCACTGTCATCTGATGATGCAGGGTAAGCTGCAAATTGACTCGAGGCTCTGTATAAACTGCAAGTTTCAGATTGGAAAAATAAGGAAAAGGCTGTTAAATAGTCAGGAAGTTATTTTGTTGTGTGGTGCCCATGCAGTTTGACATACTGATCAGATGAAGGCAAAAGCAAGTCCTACAAGGTGCCAGGCAAAATCTCCTGGATGTGACCATTTACAGAAGCAGGGGTGAGACAGCCCAGGGTTGGACACTGTGTAGGTTACCCAAACCCAGAGCAGGCAAAGAACAAATACCTCTGACCATCTTCATCCCCATACCCCAGTACCTGAGAGAAAAGGAAGCTGCAAGAACATTTGACATCTCCAAGATTCCTGTGAAATAACTGCCATTTGTGTTAAATCCGCTTTGCACAGCTCTGTACACTCAGGCTGGGGCTGGGTTATGTTTGCATGAAGCACATCTGTCTCCAGAGCAGATCTTGCCCTCCACAGCACAGCTGGCACTTGCTGCACCAGCAATACCTGGATATCTCTTCTAGCCTGTGATGCCTCCTCGCTTTGTTCACCTCTCCTGCTAAATAAATTGCAAAGGGAAGAATCTCTAGCTTTGATTTCTCTGCAGGTATGATCTGAATTCTTTTTGGGTTTGTAACTAAATTCTAGAGGCCTGCAAAGTGCTCACCGTGCTGTAAAGCATGAAGATGAATTTGTAATGATTTATTTCCAAAGCGATTCCTCCCAGCTGTTACTGCTTCTGGCTACATCAAAGTTAGGGTAGAAGCATCCACCCAGACTGACCCCTTGGCTCAGCTTCTAGGGCTGTGCTAAACTCAGCCACACTCACTGATGCTGGGCTGCCAGAGAGGCTGGAAGGGGTGTGAGGCACTGCAGAGTTCCCCCCAAACATCTCCAAGCCCACTATAAACCTGCAGTTTCGGTGTCTGAACCAACCCTGGCCAGTACTGTGCTAACAGCAGGGGGCTGTTACTGTCCTACTACTACAGCTTTAAGACTGGAGTAGACAGAAATGGTACATTCAGCCTGTAGGACCCACTGGAGGCCTTGTGCCCCAAACTGGCCAGACTGGTGTGAACTGGTCATTGCTGAGCAGCACCTGGGCACAGAGAGCAGAAGAATTTCACTTCAGCTTAGGAAATCCTGCTGCCACTGCAATCAATGGTACCAGTGACTGCCATGGATGCTGATGCCATGAGCTGTCACACTCTCCCACTCCATTCAGACCATTTGGAAGGCTATTTTATTTCTTTGCACCTTTGTCCCCAAACATCTGAACTCAGAGCCACAGCCTGCATTACATGAATGAAAAAGGTGCCTCGTGTTCATCAGTACTGGCTCAAGTTGGCTTTTAGGGGAGATTTAAACACAAGCTCACCACCAGCTGCCCAGCTGAGCCCTCTTCTGAGCTCTGAGGCTAATTTCTGAAACCACTGAGAGGATTTTATCCAGGGTCTATTAGCCACTGTACAGCAGGAGGTACATTATCATGGAACAACAACTTGCAAGGAAATAGCTCAGATTTACAGTGCAACTGAACAGAGTGGGAAATTAAGTAGTCCCAGGTGTAGCCTGAGTAAATTCCATGTAACAGGAAGCAAAAAACTAAACAGGAATGGCTCCAGGATGTTGTGCATGTCTTTCATTCATTTTCCTATTTAATATTAAGAATTGTATATTTTATCCAAATTTTTACCCTAGTCCTATGGGTATACAAGAAATAGGTTTTAACACACTATATACCTGGAGAGAAACATAAATGCATTTGCAACTAATGTCGTACAGATATAGAAAATTACAGCCCTCTAAGTGAACAATTCTTTACCAAAATATTTATGTGGTGTAAGTTTGTAAGTTTTTACTATTGCAAAATACTACTTAGTCTAGAATACACACAGAAATATCACAAAGTGTGTGGATCATAGTCCTGCAGTGTCATGAGGACGTGATGCTAAATGTTTATGAGTGTTGAAAACTCAGTGAATTGAGAAGTCTGGGTAACAGAACTCTGGAGCAAAAACGAGCAGGGAAAAAAAGAGAGGGAAGGGGTGGGGGGAAACCAACCAACAAACCAAAAAGACACACCCACAAGCTCCAGTGTAGCAGTCAAAATAAAATAAATATAAAATGGGAACGATATCAAGCATGTACAGCATTGTGCACTAAAGATTGCATTACATGGCTGAGCAAATACTGTGAAATACTGCCAAGAGCTCTTCACCCTTCCTGTAGTGCCATCAGCATCCTTGAGTAAGGTTCAGCTGCAGCTCCCTGCCTGCAGGAGAAAGCAGCAGGAGCACCTGTACTGTGACACTGCTTTGGGGAGCTGCTGCTCTCAGCCCAGCAGGGAGGGGAAATCTCTGTGTGTTGCTTTCCTTTTCCACCTCACAGAGCTCACTGGTGATTCCTAAACTGGTGCAGATCTGGGAATACCCTGCACTGGCAGGAGAGCCAGCAGCACTTCCCTCTGCTTGCCTAGAATCATCCAGAAAACCTCTCTCTACTGTATAACATCTGAGATTTTAGGGCTGCAGCTATGAAAAAACCCTCCAGGACAAAGCAGACTGACTAAAACCCAGGTGCATGTAACCAAAGTGCCTCAGTGCAAGGGCATATTCCCTTGACTTCTTGGTACAAGGCAAAGTGTGGCCCAAATGTCTCTTTCTATAGGGGAAATCTGGGAACTGGGCAAAGCTGCTGTGTCTGTGTCAGTGGGAGACCCCTGCCCAGGGCCAGGGAAGCCAGGCAGGAGCACACAGTGCCTCTTCATTCAAACTCATCTTCTGCCAGCAGGGATGAAGGCTCCCACCACAGAAAGATGCAGCTTCAAAGCATGGAATGGCAGGAACCAAGACCACAGCAGCTGTGTGTGACAGTCACAGAGCTCCCAGAAAGGGCCCCAGTGCTCCCAGTGAATTTGTGGAGATGCCCACTGAGGGATGAGGTGCTATCACACCTGCTTTAGGTCACAGATTTTTTCCTCAGGGTCTCTGCATTTCTAAAGCCAAGTTCTGTAAATGAGCAACTTCTCACTGTTGCTATTACAATATAATTTGCATACAAACCATTAAAAACAAACCCATTACAAGCTATTTACATACATAATAGATGAAATTCCTCCAGTGCATCTTCACTGCCTTGATTGTTATCTGTCCTGCTTCTCTTAGATAATTTGAATTTGTACAGGAATATTTTTCATCTTCCAACTATTTTTCCCTGCCTAATACTAACACACTAATGCATCTGGGGTCCCAACATGGAGCTGACATGTGCATTGAAACAAATTTACCCAGGGCAAAATCTAAATTTTTGATCTGCACATCATGTAGAATCTCATCTGCAGTGCCAAGTACATTACAAAGTTAAATACAGCAGACATTTCTTTTCTGTGCTCCAAACCTCACTGCACTCACTGCTCCAATTCCAAGTTCTGTGCAAGGCAGCAAGCAAACCCTGCACAATTATCCTCTGGAAATAAGCTCAGTTGTATTTAGAGCAAAGGAAAGTACCTCTGGGATGAGCATCCTGAGCTGGATGGAGGAGCAATGCCTCTGTGTATTGGTAGTGAGGCTGTTGTGAAAAGAAGCCTGATTTGGAATGTGGTTGTGTTGGTGAAAATGTTCACTGCAAATGCTGCTCATGTGTGCTGACCCCTTCAATGCAATTACTGACTATGATTGCAGCTCAGATTGGTAAAATTTTGTGTTTAGCCTTCAGGGAAATAGTCAAGAACAGAAAACTAGATGGAATTGTGTCTCCTTACTGAAGCTGAGAAGTAGTCTGCTTTGGGCTGACATAAAATGCTTCTTTACATCAACTAACTCAGCAAGGGAATTTTGGGTGGCAAAAGACTTAACAGGCATTAAGGAAAAACAGTGGATCTAATTAGGCTAAAATAAATCCCTCCTGAGTAACCAGAACAGTGTCTAGGCCAGATAAACCCACCATAGTTTTCCTTTTCACTGGGGCAAAATGAGATTCTTTGGCAGAAGAGCTGAGCAAGTCCGTTCACACCGAGGGGTCCCTCCTTGATGGAGCATTGTTTGGATCCCAGCACCTGCATCTGCTCCTCTGCTTCATCAGGGCTCCAGCAGAGAGCACAGGGAGAACATCCACATCTGCCACTGGGGCACAACAGTCCCTTGGAGAAGCCATCCTTCGGGAGGAGTTCCAGATGGACCCTCTTCCCTGGCAGCCTGGAACAAGCTGTGGAGATGCAAACAGCATTACACTCACGGGGCTGCACCTCGCAGGAGCAGTGAGGAACATGAACATTGCAGATTTACATGGAGGGACATCCCAGAGAGCCTCTGGCAGAACTCCCCTGTGTCTCTACTGAGACTGTTTTGCTTTAAACGTGATACACCCAACAGTCTCCTGCCTTGCCTCTGCCAACTGGGATCCTCCAGGGATGCCAAAATTTAAAGCAACGGTAAGCAGACAAAAAAGCAGAAAGCCTGATTCAAAGACATGCCCCTGTGATAGCACAGATGCTTTACTCTCATCCCATTCTGATGCTTTTGGAAGTCACAGAACTTCCTCATCACAAGGACAAAGGCCTTGTTCAGGAGTCTGATAACAGCTCCTCACATGAGGTTCCCAGTCCTGTAATGCTGTCAAAGTCTGAAGGGCTTCTGTATCACAACATTTAGCCTGTCAGATTAATGATACATTTAATGCTCTGAAACTCTTGGGAGACAGCAAGGACTAACTTACAAATAAGCACAATGGGAGTTAATTTCTGCAACACAAAAATATCACCTCAAATTGAGGTTCCACACACAATGCAGGTATTCTCAAATGCTTGGGATTGCTCATCGTGGCAAAGTATGTACATATGGCAGATAAGAAGCAGCTGAAAGGGAAGAACTTGGCTGCTCATGGGCTTTGCAAGTCAGGGCAGTGGTACAAAATGAGGATACCCAGATAACGAATTTCCTGTTCACAGTTCAGAGCAGCCCAATACCAAAGAAAAAACCCCTCCTACAGGACTGCTGCCAAGAAACCCTGAGTGAATCAGCCTCAGACACATCCTGTCCAGGGTGTAAGACATATTCTGACAGAAGCTCTAAAACCCACATTGTTAATGACAGAAAATGAGGTTTTATTGAAGTCTTTTTCCATTGGTCTCTCCCTGGGAGACTTTATCCTGGGTCCCAAGGTGTTTCCTGTTAGACAACCATTTAAGCACTGCAAAAATCACTGAGAAAACCCAGCAGGAACTCCTTGGACCACATCTTTAAGATGTTTAGAACAGCCTAGTTTAGCTTGGAATCCAATATTCACTATGCCCTGGAAGGATGGATGGGGCCACTCTAAAACATCAATAGTACAGTCTCTCTGTCATTTAAGCAATTACTTCATTTCTCTTGCTACTGTCTGGAAAACAAATCCTTCAGCAACGATGGACCTGAGCTTTGTGCTGCATCAGTCAGGACTTTAATCCTGCTGTTTTCTCACTCAGACTTTACCTTGCTGCTCTGCATATAACAGCCAAGGTTTATCCCAGAGGTCATTGTTTTAATCAGCATTTTAAAATCTCTGTGAATGGAAAACACTACATCAAGTGTCAGGGCTTTTTTCTCTCTTGTTTTCTTGTTTTGGTGGGGGTTTTTTGTTTTTTTCTCTTTTTTAATAAACTGATGTTCTGTTTCTTTAACAGGTTTAGTTCTCACCAGTGCTCAGTTCTTACTCATTTGTTAAGTCTAATTAGTCAGTATTCAAATGTGCCATGCATTAATTTGGCCACTGCTCAAATACCACACAGATTTCATAGGAAAATGGATTATTTGAATTTTAAACACAGTCTGTTCCACCAATTCTGACATATTAAGCAAGCTCACAAGCCATTAGGGCTATAAAATGCCAGTTGACCTAACAGCCTGCAACAGTAGGGAGTGAACAAAGCTATTTATGCTATTAACTGATGCTCTGAAGTGAGAGCTACACACACTGATCCTGTAGCATTTGGTCTCTCCAAGGTTTGGGTGAAGCCCAGATACTTGGCTCCTTCAGCCTCAGCACAGAACTGTTGGCCATTAGACACAAAAGCAGAGCCTCGAGATTCCGCAGGGCCAGGGCTCACTGCAGCCTTCTCTGGCTGCAGCCACAGATCATCCTGCCTGCTTCACCTGTTTAATGTGGTAATTAACTCATTTTAGTTAATGGGCTTCAAATACATCTTTTAGGGTAGTCTAGACAACTCCTTAGCATTGTCATCAGAGCAAGGAGGGATCTTCTGTTCTGCTGTGCCAGTTTGTGTTGGAGAAAAGGCAGAGGCCGATCAGAGCTGGAGGTAATCAGTTAAAGCCAAGCCCCCCCTCCTCCTCTCCCTGACGGGTGCTGCTCTCGAGTTTACCAAGGGCTTTTGCCTTCACTCAGAACACCCAAATTCTCCTTTCAGAGCTGAGGGAACAGTTGGAAACACAGGCCTTTCCAGGTTCTCCCACTGCCTCTGGCACACAAATCTGTGGCCATTAGCTTGTCTAGACAGGGATGTTTGGGTGGGAGCTGGGCTATTGACATTAGCATAGGAAAAGGGAAGTGCATTGGAACACAAGCATTAAAGTCTGCTCTGCCCCTGCTAATGCACTTCAGCACAGCCACTGTCCCTTCAGCCAGTCTAGACAAGGCCACAGGGACTCTGGGATCTGGGCTGAGCACTCAGCTTACATTTCCTACAACTGCAATAGCTTTGTTGTAATTCAGCACGACAGCACCTTCCAAACGCAGCAACCTGTGAAATAAATGTTTCAGGGTTCAAATCAGGGTTAGCCTGACTCCTTTGGCAACACTTCCTCCTCCAAATAAGTGCAGAAGTTACAGGAGAAAAGCAAATCCACCCAAACCATGGCAACAATCCAGGACAAGGATGATTAATAAAATCACCTTAAGGTGAAAAAATGCAGGACTACCGAGATCTTGGTAAATAAGAAGCTCTGTAATTCCACCACTGACACTTTCATAAGGCAGCAGTGTTCAGAAATGTGATAATATCCTCACACTGGGCAACNCAGCCTCAGCACAGAACTGTTGGCCATTAGACACAAAAGCAGAGCCTCGAGATTCCGCAGGGCCAGGGCTCACTGCAGCCTTCTCTGGCTGCAGCCACAGATCATCCTGCCTGCTTCACCTGTTTAATGTGGTAATTAACTCATTTTAGCTAATGGGCTTCAAATACATCTTTTAGGGTAGTCTAGACAACTCCTTAGCGTTGTCATCAGAGCAAGGAGGGATCTTCTGTTCTGCTGTGCCAGTTTGTGTTGGAGAAAAGGCAGAGGCTGATCAGAGCTTGAGGTAATCAGTTAAAGCCAAGCCTAAGCCCCTCCTCCTCCTCTCCCTGACGGGTGCTGCTCTCGAGTTTACCAAGGGCTTTTGCCTTCACTCAGAACACCCAAATTCTCCTTTCAGAGCTGAGGGAACAGTTGGATACACAGGCCTTTCCAGGTTCTCCCACTGCCTCTGGCACACAAATCTGTGGCCATTAGCTTGTCTAGACAGGGATGTTTGGGTGGTAGCTGGGCTATTGACATTAGCATAGGAAAAGGGAAGTGCATTGGAACACAAGCATTAAAGTCTGCTCTGCCCCTGCTAATGCACTTCAGCACAGCCACTGTCCCTTCAGCCAGTCTAGACAAGGCCACAGGGACTCTGGGATCTGGGCTGAGCACTCAACTTACATTTCCTACAACTGCAATAGCTTTGTTGTAATTCAGCACGACAGCACCTTCCAAACGCAGCAACCTGTGAAATAAATGTTTCAGGGTTCAAATCAGGGTTAGCCTGACTCCTTTGGCAACACTTCCTCCTCCAAATAAGTGCAGAAGTTACAGGAGAAAAGCAAATCCACCCAAACCATGGCAACAATCCAGGACAAGGATGATTAATAAAATCACCTTAAGGTGAAAAAGCGCAGTACTGCCGAGATCTTGGTAAATAAGAAGCTCTGTAATTCCACCACTGACACTTTCATAAGGCAGCAGTGTTCAGAAATGTGATAATATCCTCACACTGGGCAACAGCAAATGAAAGGGAACTTCCCAGCTCTGCCTCTCTACACAGGGTCAGAAAAAACCAAAGGACAAGAGCAAAGTGGGGTTGTTTTGGCTGCCATAGTTTTTAAGCATCACTGACTTGGTAGTTCTTCTCAAAATGAACGTGGGACCAGGCAGAGAAGGGACTTGGCAAATTATCCACAAAACCTTTCACAACACTGCCCTGGCAAGGGGATCAGTTCCATCCATCAGCATGATGTGAAAACTGATGAACTTCTTCAGGTTCTACGAACCCAGAGATGAGAAAATAAAGGATTTCTCTTTTAGTCCAATAGTGACATTGCACATACTTATGAGAAATTGGGGGGTGGGAGAGACACCCCCACCAAATTTTGAAAGTGAGGAGGTGGAGATACAGGTTTGCTTTGGGATAAATGAGGTTTTTCAGGTGCATAGAAAGAGCCTGTAGCTTTTGACTGAAGAGCCTTCCAGCCCAAATGAAGAATTTTATTTTGCCTTTGTAATATGCAAGACTTATATAAATTTTAATATTTTTTCCCCCCATTTCAAGCTTTATATTTCTTAAGTAAAAGTCAGTTTTTCAACTGGCAGTCTTAGGGCAAAATGCTTTGGTATTTTAAAAGTGCTGTCCTTTATCCTTTTGAGTTAAAATTATTTGCAAACTGCTTCAAAGACCAGCGTAGTGGGTCAGGGATGTAGTGCTGAGCACAGCCACGGTGTTTCTTATTGCAGTCCCAGTTGTCTGGGATTAAGGCACAATGTGGTACAGACACATCCTTTGTATTCGTGTCTGATAACATTTTTTTATGTTATCAAGGACTTTGAACACTCAATATCTAAGGACACCCTTGCAATTTCTGGTTTGGTCTGTTTTAAAACTTCTGGTCAGCACAACAGGATTAAGAAACCCAAATTTAAGAGGAATGACAGAGACTGACTAAAGCCCCCTGTGTTTGAATACACCCCACTGGGTCTTTACTGTCCATGATTTTCCACAACTCTCCTTCCAGCACCGTCTTTATCTGGATATAACTGAGCTGGTAAGTGGCAAAGAAGAGCCTGAAGAGCTCTGTCTGATCACTGCAGCAGAGATTAAACTGAAGCTATTGTATCACAGGCCACTGGCTTTTCTTCCCTCAGGTGCTGGATGCAAACACTTCACTAATGAGTGAAAGCCCAACTTCTGTTCACAAGGAGAGAAGACACGAAGGGTTTGGTGGTTATTTCCAAAAAATGGCCAATGACAAGACAGCAGAGCCACCACTTTGTTGTGCTGCTGTGCCTGACTGAGAGCAGCTTTGCCCTGCCCCAGAAGATGGGACTGGGAGCGAGTCACTGAGTTCCTGCACCTTCCAGAGCTCCGTGTTCACTCCTCTGTGCATGGCTGAGGCACAACCCACAGCTTTCCCCTCAGCACCACTCTCAGCTGCTCCAGGATCAATTTCCCTGTGAACTGTAGGGGAAAATGCACCTTTCAGGGCAGAGGAGAGACTTGTGAGCGGTCACTGGGAGACTGTGAAATGCACAGAAGGCAATGGCTGTAAGCAACTGCTCAGGCAGCCCCGAGAGCCCTTGTTGGACACCTCATCAGCAATGGGGTGACCACGGCCTCTCTGCTGCTGCTGCTGCTGCTGCTGCTGCTGCTGCTGCTGCTGCTGCTGCTGCCAGCCCTGCGGTGCCACTGCTCCTGTGCCCGAGGAGCAGCTCATCTGAACCCCAACCACACCGACCTTCAGAAATACTGGGTTTTCCATTCACTCTCTGCCTATCAAGAAGCATTTGGGAATGCTGACAGAAGCAAAAGGGAAAAGATCTTTCCCTTCAGAACAATCCCAGCAGGAGCCTTCTGTGTCTCCCTCTGAGAAGAAGTGGTTTTGTGGTACACTTAATGACTGGGGACCCTTCACACAGTGCAACAGGCACGAGGCAACGAGCAACACCCTCCCCAGCTTAGACACTTCCAAGCTTCTGTGCTCCTCCCAGTGCTGCAGAAGACCTGCCTCCCAGTGCATCCACCATCCAGACCCCATCTGAGAAGCCTGTGGGAAGCAAAGGCAGTCAATGTGACTGTCACTCACTCAGACAAATCAGTGCCAAAATGAGTCCAGAGCTTAGATTTCTAAACTGCTTTCTCCATTGTCACCAAAACCTACTTTTCAAGCAAGACTCGCCAAGGCTTCAAATCTTAACCAAATTAATCAATCTAAATGATGAAACTGGAAAAAATAGAAACTGAAGAAAACTTCAAAACACAAAACTATTCTACCACACAGGCAGATGAGGCCACAGGTATAGGAAATACACTAGGCTGTCTGAAGGGGAAAAATGATGAGCTGTGGGATGTGTTTTTCAATGGAAGATCAAGTTTCCATTACCCTTGTCATTCATAGGTCAAAGTCATCAAAACTCTACAGCAAAAAGGAAAGAGATGCACCTGTGCTACCAGAGAGTGAAGGATGAGGACAAAGATAGAAAACCAGAGACAGAAAGGCCTTTGACATTCCTCAGGAGAGAAAGACTTTTTCATGGATTTAAATGAAATCTGTGCAAAGAGAGCAAAGACGGACTGCTGCCATTAGCATGAACAAACTTGTCTCACACATTTTGTCTGCAACCTTTTGCTGTGACAAAGAAGGCAGAACCTCACCAGATTGTTGTGGCTAAAAAATTATAAATCACCAGAAGAGTGGTGAAATGAAGTAATTGAAAACATTTTCTTTTTAAATCCACTTACCATTAAGGATTCAACATCAACACATATTTCCTTTATAGAAACAGGGAAAAGTTTCTTTTTGCCCAACATAACGTATTGGGTTTGTGTAGCAAGGTTTTGGTAGCAGGGGGTATAGGATGGCTTCTGTGAGAAGCTGCCAGAGAGTCACTGTGTCTGATGGAGCCAGTGCTGGCCAAGGCTGAGGCAAACAAACAGCCTCACATTCAGCACGGCATTTGGCCCAATACATGTGATACCAGCCAAGGGCATTGGATGTCTCTGATCCATGTTGCTTCCACACTGAGCAGCAGAGCAGGCAGAAGCAGGACAGTGTTGGGTGCAGGCCTGGCCAGGAACAATGACTCCTCTGCATTTTCCATGACCTTCTCATCATTTGGACTCCATGGCCAGCCACTGCCAGGGCTGAACACTGCCAGGTACCAGAAGGATTTACACTCTCAAGCTAGTTGCTTCTCTCTTCCATAACAACAGCAGCATTATTTCCCAAACTGAATTTGCCCAGCAATCCAGCCTGGATCTAACACTGTATCCTGTATGGAATGGTGACAGTACACCATTCCATTGCCAAAACACCCCCTAAGCCCTCCAGCGTGCTTAATGTTGAATGAAGCACTAAATTTGTTCTCAGTGGTTAAACAGTTGAGGCAGATACTGTATGACATGAGATATGAGAGTGTATTGAACTTGTACCAGGCCACGGCTTTCCCCTGTTTGCATGGCCAGGTGTGAGATGGAGGTGTCCAGCACACACCACAGCAGCGTGATTTAATGGAGTTCCCATCAGTGTGCTGCCATCCTGGAGCACAGCCTTTTCTGCAGAGAGGAGAGCAGAGACAGGCTCAGATAAGCATGTTTCACAAGGAAACAGGAGTATTTCCACCTAACTTTGTTCTTTAAATGTGTGTGAAGACATAAACACTTGGTGTTCTGGAGGAGCACGGCTGTTCCTCCTGTGCCATGAGTGACTGTTCCTTAGGGAGCCAGCAGCTCTCCAGAGCACCCTGGTACCTCTCCAGCTTTCAGCCTGCTTCCTGCTGGGCAGTCTGCTCCATTCATATCTGATTCTGTTCCCTGCAGGGCAGCACTCAGAATATGCCCTCTGCAGTGAGGGGGCCATGAGCACAAGCACTGGGTACCGGCCCAAGTCCATCAGCCCAGCAGGCACCGTGTGCCAGGAGCAAGGGGCACCCCCGGGGAGGGGCTCGGCTGCAGAACGGGCCTGACCATCACTATCAGAGTCTCATGCAACCCCCTCAGGATCACAGCCACAGAGTCTGAGGAAGGAAAACGTTTAACAGTAATGGGAGAAAAGCTCAGGACTGTCCAGATGTTCCAGTGCTCTGGAAGTCAAAGACAAAAAAACCAAACTTGCAATGTATTAGAAGTGTTAGTTCAACTGGGTCTTCTGTGATACTGAATTCAATCATCACTGTTAGCATGACAAATTACCAGCAACTGTAGATTGTTAATTCTCCTTAAGGTCTCAAATGTCCACGGGTGATGGATTTGACCCCAGATCCACTTTATGCAGGGGTTGAGACCAGCTTTCACCCCTAAACTAATCTCAGAAACCTAAACCAAAAAACTGTAGAAAAAAGTTTTGATTAAATCCAACAGACAAATCCACAAGAATGATGTGCTGAACTGTGCTCTACAATGAGCCCCTCCCTTCCCAAGCAGAGCTTTTCAATAACAGTGAAGATTCCTGAAATCTAATTTATTTTTTTTAATTATTAAGATGTTGTCCAGGAAATAACATTTAAAGCTGATGTCAGTCACTGGAGTTGTTTGGATTGCTTCTGAAACAGCCTCATGCAACCGGGTCCAGTGTTTTGGCAGTCAGCAGTAACAGGTATTACATGAGAGCTCAGAAATCAGTTCTTTCCTGTGATCTCATCCCCCTGATGAACAAACCCTTTAATTAACCAAGCAGTGCAGTTGGCTCACTCCTGTAGCAGCACCACTCACGGACTGTGTGAAGAGAAGCTGCTGCAGGGAGGATGAGTCCATTAAAGAAAGAGAAAACTGCCCTACAACCTTTCAGGGAGATTTTACAACTGCATCAAAGTTAAAATGACATTAATCCAATTCTCATTTCACTGTTTGCCAACAAAAGCTCGTGTGTGACATGGAACAGTCTCTTCACTTTTTAACCAAAGTCTGGAATGCAAATTCAATTTTGTCTTTGGTCTAACCTTAGAGGAAGTCTGCAAACGTCATTCTCTCAGGTTTTAATTCACTGGTGGTCTCCTGAGGCACCAGCCTGGGTTGATCCCCTTCCCTGCCGGGTGCTGGGGTCACTCCTATAAACTGGATGGGGCCACTGCTCTGCTCCCCAAAAACTTCACCAGCAGAGAGCCATCGGTTTCCTTCCCGTGCGCTGGGGATCACTGCGGGACCTTCCAGCTCCGTTCCCCAGCCACAGGTTTGTGGCAGCAGGACTTTGAGCGAGTACCAAAGCTGAGCAAGCGCCACACCCGGGAGCGCTGTGGCTGTGGCTGTAACTCCCCGCACACCCGGGAGCGCTGTGGCTGTAGCTGTAACTCCCCGCACACCCGGCAGACTCTTGCTGCTCTCTGCAGCTCCTTCCCGTTTGCTCTGGAGGTCAGAGCAGCCTGGCCAGGGAGAAGCAGCACTGACAGCTCGATGAGGAACTCAGCGAGGGCGGCCCCAGCCCTTCACCCCAGCCCGGATGAAGGTGCCACCGCAGCCTGCCGTGGGGGGAACGACGCCCAGCCAGCTCCTGTTTTGCCCCGTTTTGGAAACCAATGCGAATGTGACCAGTAGGGAGTTGTCAAACCTTCAATATTAAATTTGGGGCACTGTGATAAGACTCAAAATTAAGCTGGATCCAGGGCACAGTAATTAAAAACATGAGTGGGGAATGGTCCTACTCGCATCTGCCTCAGGCACCTTAATCTGCCGCAGAAACACGTCAGCGTCCTCCCTGCGGGATTCAGAGGACGAGAGACCCTCCTCGGCAGCAAATGATTAGAGACTTTGAAGTTGCAAAAGCTACATGAATGCCAGAGGGAATCTTTTTGTTCATCTCGATGGCATTCACTGCAGGGATTATCGCTAGGAACGCAAATGAGGCGAGCATGGGTGCAGCGACAGTTTGTAATCTGATGTCTTTACATCCCCTTCCTGCTCGGAACAGCCCTGCTGCCTGTATCCACTGCCTGATAGCAGCAGCAGCTTTCAGTCTTCTGTTTTCATTTACACAGTCGTTAAAATTCACTTTTCAGCAACTACCTGGCATAAGTGTTAGGAGAAGTTTGGGGTTGTTGTACCCAGCCAGCTGATTAAAGCTGCAGAGTCAGAGCCCCAAAGTGCTCTGGGCTCCTGTCGGACTCAGAACGATCTCTCCCTTAATAGCCTGAGCAATGGTAGAATATCCACGTAGATTGTCCATACAGAACCAAAACTGAAAATTCATTCCTGGTAATTCTGTCTGGAGAGCACCTGCCTCACACAAAACCAAAAGAGACTCCACAGCTGAAGCCCTTTCTACCAAAGCAGTGTCAGACCTATTTGCAAACTCTAGACAAGTGCAATTATTTGAACAGGGAGCATTGTCTATCTCCACTAAGCAAGAAAAACACAATAAACTTGGCAGCTTGTCTTAAAAAAAATCCAGGCATGCTGGATTCTAGCACATTTCCCCAGCCACAGCATCGTCCCTCCTGCTGTTCAGTGACGGCACACACAGAGCAGTGTCCATCAGCCGGTGCATGGGGGAATTATTGGGGAAAAGCTGTTTCAAGGGCAGTTTCAAGCTGAAGTAGAACACCTTAATCTCCAGTTATCTGTGATTATTCCTTATTAAAGAAGAGCCTCTCAGTGATCAGTTACACAGCGAGGTGTAACAGAACTGAAGGGTTGACTCTCAGTGCACTCAGAGCAGAGCACAGCACGTGCACCAGCCCCTTCAGGGTGCTCCACAAGGGGAAAGCACATCCCAGCTCCCTGTCCAGGTGCACAGGGGACCCAGAACTTATGGGACTGGGAAAAGTCCCATTTTCTTTTTATGTTACCCAGTTCATGCCCTGCCCACACTTCAAGGACCTTGCTGTCATTCAGAAATGAAAGCATTTTGATGTGTGCGCTTCATTACAGAAAATCATGCTTAGAGCAAGTCTATGGTAAAACACACAGGGAAAAAAATTATCTGCAGGAGAAGAGATTCCCAGAGCACCCCAGCCAGCCCTGCAATTATTCAACAGCTCGTTTGGGGAGAAAATTGAACTAAACAAAGGCTGCAGCACGTGCAGTGCTCTCACTTACAGCACAAGTCAAACATGTTACAGAAATGGGCCTGTCAGCCAAACAGGGATTTCAGGCAATATCTTAATTCCCAAAAAACAGTCTATTGACAGTGATTTACATGTGACAGGAAGGCTCCCAAGCAGATGGGAAGCTGGCAGGCTGTTTGGATAGCTGCAGTCCAAGGAAGACTGCCACTGAATGCTCCAACAGTTCTACAGAGCAGAGACAAACTAAATATGCAAACTGTAAATGTAATTAAAAGGACTGGAGGGATTGGCTGGGAAGGGGGAATGAGAAGGGCTTGAAAGGTATATGTGGAAATATTTAGGCTAACACGTGGGATTTGTATGACAACATTAAGAAGGATGAGTATCAGACAAAGTATAAATTTATGGGGAAATCCACAAGGCTGTTTACTAATGCTACCGATACACTTAACTAAGATAATTAAAAGCTATAAGCTGACATACCAGTTAAGGAAAAAAAAGATTATAGGAAATAGCCTGGCATCAGCAAAGAATAAATTGGTCCAATATACATTTAATGAGTAAGTCTCACAAACACACACACACACAGACACACACAGAGACTCCTCCTTTGTCACCCCCACACTTACTTGGGTTCTACATTTTTAGGTCTCCCAGTTCAGCACTGACATCATAATTTCTCATGGGATATCAGGACTTGTGTCCTTAGAGTCAGCATTTAGTTCTGTCCCTCAGGAACTCATATTCCACTTTCCACATGTGCCAGTGGGAGGAGGACTGGAGCAGCCATCCTGAGGGCCAGGTAACCCCTTACACCACTCAGGCACAGCCCAGGTACCACAGTGCCCGTGCAGGCAGCCCCTGCCTGGCACAGCAGCTCTGGTTTGACACGGGTTGCAGGGGAATGGCCCAGCCCAGGGACACTCAAGGTGCTCTGCAAAACCCCCAGCATGTCAGACAGCCCAGTCACGGGGGGGTGCTGTCACTTACAGCATAGAGACGACAAAAAGTGCCCCAACCAGAGTTTACTCTTTCAGCTGGCAAATGACAAACTGACTTTGTGCCATTCTGGGGGCACATCAGTTGTCCTCTGCATCGTCCTGCTCCTTAGGGATCACTTTTACAGGGAACAGAACTGAGTGCCAGCCATGTCCAACTCCCAGCCCCCTGTCCAAAGGGAAGCTTCTGTGAGCCAGCCCCCTGCAAGCAGGGACAAACAAACATTGAAGGGAAAGGGGCAGAAACCAGTAATGCCCCTGGGGCTGTGGAGGGTAACAGGAAGCAGTGCTCTCTTCTAAGCACCACTAAGGTCACCCCCAGCACGACAGACAGCTGTACATTTCATCCACAGGTTTTGTATTCCAGATGAAGCACGCACAGACCAACAACTTTCAAAGCACAGCTAACAACCAAAAACCTACCAGCACCACCACAGAGTGCCTTCAGCATCTTCTCGTAGCTGGAGAAATGCATTTCCTGACAGAGGCTTTATTCTCTTCCCTCCCAGGACTGTTCTTTGTTCCATGACACTTCTTGCAGCTTCTGTCTCACACAGTGGGTCAAGAGCTCAAAGCCCTTTGATTTCCTGCTTCTCTATGGGTACTGAAATCTGATTAATGCTTCAGGGGGTTTTGTGTATCTAAAGCCAGCCCTGAGCATCCCAACACGTACCTACTGCTGGAGGCTCAAGTCACTGAGATCCTGAGTGTGCCCAACCAGAAATGTTTCCTGAGTAGAGTATTTGTGATTTATAATAAACCCCTTACTGCTAAGGCAGATGTGAACACAGGAAGTAACAGAAAGCCCAGCTAAAACACTGTGACCTCTTACAAGACTTAGAGAACTGCCTGTACTTGAGATAAGACAAAAATGAAGTTGCAGTGGTCTAATCTAAAATGAGAGAACATCTGGTTGTTATTTAAGGCATCATCAGCATCAATAGTCACCTGTAGCATTTAGAGCACTTATAAAGCAGCAAATAAGGCTGTGTGAGCACCTGTGCCTTTATAACCCTTTCCAAAGTTAGCATTTGATAAGACAGTGTTTGATAAAACTTTAAAATAGGAGCAATGCAAGTGCAACACAAAGTGATTGAGGTACTAAATACAAACAAAGTACCTTGCCCAAGTTTACAAGTATATAAAATATGTAATATATGTATTAAAAAATCTGCACTTCTGGTTTCAGCAGTTTTTCTGCAAATTCAGTGCTGAATACCCTGAATATTCCTGCTACATCCCTACTAAGCCAAGGAGATTGGGATGCTGCAATGGTTGGGGTGTGGATGTCAGTGACCAGAGTTTAACATCCCTCTTCTGGTTTCTGCTGTACAAACATAAGGTAGAATTATTTTTGTGGAACTCGTTGGAGGTGACATGCAATTAAATGACACATTTCATGTCTGGCAGCACTCTGAGAAACTGTTTTAAGGAGAATGTCCTGTACTAAATGCACTGTAATAAACACAGTGAGTTTCTCAGTTGGAGCTTCTCAGTGACACAGAGAATCCAGAGCTGCCACTCCAGCAGGGCTAGGCCAGGAGTTACACCAGGCCTTTGTCACCTAGGTGAGGAATTCTGACCCTGGAGAGCCCCAGACAGAGAGTCTCCCACAGAGATGTTAAAATATCACACCCCTTGGCTGGCTGGGAGTGTGCAGCTCGCTCCCTCCCTTACAGGTCAGCCAGGTCAGTGTCTTTAAAAGCAGGTGGATGTACTTGCCTTGTATCATTTCAAGCCTTTTAAGCACAGAACAGAGCAAGACTCTTCATTTTCTAAAGCAGGGTGCTCAGTGACCCTGGGCTTGGCCAGTCTCCCAGCAGACATGAGGGTTGTTTACTCTTGACAGACTGAGACACACTACAGCACCTATGGAAAAGGCTCTTCATTCCTGTTTCATCCTTCCACTTAGGTAATTCCCTTTCTCCTTCAGATCACCACATGTATTTCTAAAATTAATCAACACACATCCTTCATTGTGTATTTTATCCTGTAATTCAGAAAATGGGCTTGTTGCCACTGAAGCTCTACAAAATACTCCTAAAGCTGATTTTCACCAAATGAGACTTATATAGGAGCAGGAGCTGTGCCAGGCCAATAGATCCCTCTCTGTGTTCCCTGTGTCCCTGCTGCTGTCACACAGGGACAGATGGCCCATCTGAGCACTACCAAGAACTCAAGGAAGAGTTTGCTTTGCTCCAGCTCCAACTGTTTGGAAGCAACAGTCAAGAGTCAGTTCCATCTACCTCCCCCCAGTTAATGTGATCAGATCTTCCCAACTCCTCTGCACAGTACCTCCATCCTGCAGGAATGCTGGCCTTCCCTTCCTCAGCTGAAGCCACAAAATATTCTGGAATACTCAGGATGTCTTTAGGTAGCTCCTGGGGATTGTTCAATGAATTTTCCAGTGGTTAAATCCATATTCTCATATGTGACAGAGCCATTTAAAGTGAGATCTTGCACCTTGTTCAACTAAATCATGACAATATCAAACAACTCAATGTTAGTCTCAAACTTTACATCATTGCTGTCTATCAGCAGGTTTTTTAGATATTAACAAAAAACCCTGTTTTCACTGAAATTTGGCATCATCTTCAATCAGGGGAGATGAAGGAATAGTTTTATCAGAGCAGAGAAAAAGTAGTCTCTTGCCTCAGTGAGGGACCAGCCAGAGTCACTTCAGGAAAAAATGAAAGAAACTGTACAGGGTTTAAAGCTACTGCCTAATTTTAGAATAAAACACTCCCCTAAGGATCTTTTGAGTAACTTTCATTCATGTCAGGGATTTTTTTCTTGTTATCCACCAAAAACCTTTGGAAATGTTTATTTGCAGTGAACACAGCACTGCTGGGCCACTGGAAGGTGTCCTGTGGGTACAGCAGGTACAGATGTATTTTACAGCTCTTCCACTGGCTCAAGTCAAGCTGGAGCCCCAGTTTCTCCTCAGGGCTGCATTTTGTGTGTGTACATGTTGAACATCAGACTGCAATGTTTTATGTACCCATCAAATTATAATGCAATCAGTAACAGATACTTATTGAACAACATCCTGATTTTATAAACAGACCTAAATTGTCTCCAACCTTCCTACCCCACTTCAAAAAGCTGTGTCACAGACATCACTTTTTACAACCAAACCCAGCCCGTGGTTATCACAGGTGTGAAGTAAAGCAATGTTTGGGCAGCAATTATAACATTCCTCATTGTACTGTAAGCATCAGAGGAACACAAAGTGCTTTGATCTAAGGAAGAGGCAGTGCAGGATTCCAGGTAGAGTTCAGCAGAAATTTATTTCATGAAAAGCTTCATTAACCTGAAGTGTTTTACATCTCATTAGCTTCAGACACTCTGGTTTAGCATATGTTCACTTCTTCCACTTGTGCACTCCTTCCTCCTCTGTCAGATGGTTCCTGAGTGCTTTGCTATAGCTCCCACCACCACTGCTGGACACTGCTCTGGTAAAACATGCTGGAAATACTTCAGCTGGCACTAAAGCCTTCCAAGGGATGGCTGAAAGCAGCATTCCTCTTGGCTACAGAAAATTAATTTTTCTAAAGTTTAAATTTACTTGCCATGCTGGAGAGAGTTCCCTTCCACATCCCTCATGACACAGGATCTAGTCAAGAAAAGTTGGTGAAACCTCCACGTCCCACAGTCCCAGGGATCACACACTGCAGGGACAGAGGCCATCAAACCTTTGTCCTGCCATTCCTGTGTGAGCTGCTCACCTCACTGGAGCACATCTTTTACTCACACGTGTGGCAGCCCCTTCTCTCCTTTCTGTGGATCCCTCTAATCCAAATTCCTCTCCTTTGATTTTCCCATCTTCAGCTTTCTTCTCGTTACAGTCCCAACTTCCTGTGCCCTTTCCTACTTTCAGGTTATGGCAATCTAAGCATGTTAAACTCCTGCCAACCAAACCTGCAGAGCAGGGGCTCTCCTGAGAACACTCACCTGTTTTCTGCTGCTTTAGGCTGCAGGAACTGAGCATTTGAAGTCTTTACTTTGGTGTCTGTGAGGGTCTGACCTTGGAGATGGCACTGTCCGAGGGCCCCTCACTGACACATCCCTGCACTGGTGGCTGTTACCTCAAGGCCTTTCAGAACAGTCTTGAGAAGGTGAAAAAGAGAAACTGAAGATATCTGGAGAAAAGTCAGCACTTAAATGCCATGAAATAGTCATGGCTCAGGTAGCTCATCTCAACTCATTGCAGGACACTGCTCTAGTTCTAAAAGCAATTGCAAGAGAATTGAAATCTCACCTGTTCTGGCAACACTATCAGTGAATACCATTGGGAATATTTTTAATTAGCATTTTAATTATCAGTATCTACTTTGGAGCCCTCTTAAATCCTTTCTAAGCAGATCTGTGCAGAGCACCTTACAAGTACATGACGATGCAAGGCTGGATCACAGTTCCATGAGGTCCCCTCCCTACCAGGGCACAGCCAGTTTGCTGAATGGCCCTAACACTCCACTGCTCCTCTCATCTATGTTAGGAAAAGTGCTGTAAATCCATTGTGCAGCCAAAAGTGCTGGCACCACTGCCAGGGACAAGGCTAAGGGACACTGAAGCTGTCTGTGGCTGCTGCCACGGTGTGAGCTCTGGACACTCCTCAGAGGGAAGCACTGAGCAGGGAACAAACAGCCTGAGAGTTCAGTCAGTCAGGTTCAAATCCCAGTTCTACCTGACCAAGACACTTCTCTGGGCTTTACTACCATTAAAAACAGCCCTATAGATGACACTGTTCCCCCTCAGTAAAATATTGCTCAGCTGGAGTTTTTTTAGTTACTTACAAGTGAATTGAGTATTACACTCTTCCCTCCCTCCCATGTCATTCTTTTTTTCAAGAGACACAATTTCAAAAGATGGGAGAAAACTGCAATATTGGTGCCAAAGTCCTCCTGTTGGTCTCTTCAGAAGCTGAGAACTGCTGGCACTAGCCCAGGAAAAGCAACAAAGAACAGGAGGAGTCTGGAGAGCAGCTAGACTTGCAAGCCTCAGAGTACTGTAGAATAAACCAAACACAAAACAGAATGATGATTGACAGGGATGGGATGAGTGTGCTGCTGGAAATGAAAGTGCTATGAATAATCAGGCACCTCTGACCCAGGAAAACATTGACTTCATTTGCAGCACAAAACTGATTGCAGATGGTACTGGGGAGGGGAATCCAGCTATTCACTGTGCTTTCCCCTCACCAGAAAAATTCATTTCCTCTGTACTGTTGAGCAATGAAATGCACCTGATTGGATCTGCTGAGACAGCTGCACATAGAAGATCTGGAATGAAAAATTAAAGAGCCCATGGGGTGATGCTAAAGGTAATCCTATTAGAACAGTGGGCTGAGGGGAAAATGCACATATAACTCCTATTTTAATAAAGAATTAAAACAAATCCCTTAAAGGAACAAATTTACTTGGCCATTTCTTTGAAATCCTAATGCCACTGTTGCTGAATTTGATGCAGGATGTCAGTACACAAACAAGGACATTTCTCATCCCCACTGCTGCCCTGTTTGTTCCTATTACTGCTCACTTCGTCCTGCACTTCCAGCTGCTCCCTGCCTCCCATGTCCCTGCTGGGCACTCCCTGCAGCCCTCTCTGCTCTGGCTCACATCCCTGAGAGTGCTCGCTCCTGTCCAGCCTCTGCAGGGACAGGTGACAGCCTCACCTGGGGCTCTCAGCACTCCCTGCCTGCTGTGACACGTTCCCCATGGCCAGAAGGGAGAAGGAAGAGCAGCAGCAAAGGCGCATCCTTACAGCAGCCTGAGGGCCCTGGGTGCTCCTGTCCTCAGCTGACACCAGCAGAGTGAGGCAGCTCCGACTGGAAAGAGGCCTGAAGATACAGAATAGCATTATCCCTCCTTACCCCTGGGCTCAGGGAGAGGAGGATGGAGCAAAGCCTGCCAGGGAAGCAAATGCAAACAGCTCAGAATGTCCCTCTGGCAACCTCCATTGCCTTCAGCCTGTCCATGTCTGACATACACAGGTCCTTGCTGGAGCTCAGGTGTCACAGATGCTGCCTCAGAACAAACGAGTTTAAACACTGGCTTTCCAGGGCCATTAGAAATAAAGTCCAGAGGTGAGGAGGAGGAGAAGAAGGAGCAGGAGGATGCATTTGGATCTTTTTCTTGTACCTCCCCAGCATCACTGGAGGGCAGATGTTACATGATGAAATAAAATGGGCATCTTATAGTAGGAAGCTCAGCTTGGGTTTAAGGCAGGTTTGCCTAAAGAAGCAACATGTACTTACCTGTAGTTAAAGAAGTCTGCCCTGGAACTGTTGGGATAACAGAAAAGCCAATCGCTTGTCAAAGTACACCCATTCCATTGCCACACCTCAAAGCTGTCTACTAGATCTCTCTCCACCTAAACAGGCTATTCTTTTTTGGTTAAACATTTGCATTTTATAGAACATCTGCAAATGGGAATCTTTCCCCTTTCCTCCCATACCCTGCCCGTAAAAAGAGACAGAAGTCCCTCAATTAAGTTGGCAAGTCCAGGCAATCCCAGTAAGCATGACAATTTTCTTCTCCCCCAGACACAGATCACTGACTTCTTAAGAGCCACGGGGGTCAACACTTCAATAATAGAATGACAAAATAGGTTGGGTTGGAAGGGACACCTTCCACTGGACCAGGGTGCTCCAAGCCCTGTTCAACCTGGCCTTGAACACTTCCAGGGATGAGGCAGCCACACCCTCCATGGGCAACAATCCTGTTGTTCTGTCATCCTCATCCTTCCAAGAGCACTTTGAGCCTCTGGTAAAGTGCAGCAGAGAGCATTCACCGGTGATTGCTCCCAGTCAGGAGACACAGAGCTGGGAGCCAACGTGTTTAACCACACACGCTGACCTTCGAGGGGAAGGCAGCTGCTGTGACAGTAACTGCACCTCTCCAGGGCCAACATGCTCCCACCTGCACATGGAGATGGGGATGAATCCCATTGATCCACACGCCCTCAGAGGAGGATCAGACCCCACAGTGTGGGCAGGTTAACAGGGTACAGATACCCATATCCAGTGCCCAAGGAAAACAATTCTAAAATTAGAACTGCAATTTTCTTTAGGAGCTCTGCCCCCTCCCTGTGCACATCAGGAAGGCAGCTCTGTCTTCCATGACTTCTAGGCAAACAAAGGGCCAAAGAAAAAGAATTCCCTTGCTCAGGCACTTACCATACAATTCCCACTTAATTATTATTCCCAAATTAACTGGAAGGACAACTCAGAGAGACTACTGGCTTGCAGGGGCTTTTGTGGTAAAAATCAAACCATAAACATGGTTTTCTTGGATAAAAGATTGCCTAAACACTATCCAGCTGCCACTGAGCATCCCCTTGATGAACATCTTGTCGTTCCTAGTACGAAATCCAGATAATATGTTTACTACAAAAAGAACTGGATTGACAACCAGCACTTTTCAGCTCTCCTCTTCCCCACATGCCCACACACCTCTCTGACACCCAGCTGTCTCTCTGCAATGCTTCTAAAAATCAGCAGTGGGGACTCCGCTCCTTTCTACTGTGATCTGCATTTTATTCCACTACTGGATGAATCCACATTTATCCAAATGGGTTGAGGAAACACTTTTTCACCTGGTTTTACTGCAGAAACATTCTCAGCAAGAAGTCAGGATTCTTTTTCAGTTTGTGTCCTCCCTTCCAGCTCTGCCTGCTCCCACCTCTGCCATACCAGTCACAGTTCCAGTGACATCTCCGCTGCTCTGGGTTGTCAATATACACAAAATGAAGTTCATGCACTGCAAATGCAACCTGCCAAGACAAGGGGCTGTGCAGAAGTCAACAGCTGCACTATGTGCCAGACTGAAGATTAAGCAACAATCTCAGAGCTGCATTTCTTAAAGCAATGTTTTCATTAAGCAGGATATTCCTGAAGAAAATGCCTACAACCAAGATTTCAAACATAGGTGCCCTAAGATTAGGATCCCAAACCCTATTTAAATCTTTAAGCAAATGGCCTGATCTTCTTGAGTGTTGATCACACAGTGACTCAGCCCACCTTTGTCAGGAACTGAGGGATGCAGGCTCTTGGGAAAACAGGAATGAAAAAAGGAAAAAGTCAGGCCCCTTCCTAGGGCACATGCTGGTAGAATTAAACAGGTAGCTTGAAGTCAGCACTGTCAAAAATTATTCCCTCCATCCTTTCACATCAGTTTCAAGCCTACTGCCCAACACATTTGAAACTGAAAAGCAAATTATACCTGCATACGTGAATGCATGAATTTATCTCTGAATTCAATTTAAAAGAACTTTTCACACTAATATAGAAAAATATTAACTATGAAAAGACCCACCAGAGTGTATGAGCAGATGAAGTCAGACCTTGGTGCCACAGAGTGAGCTGAGTCCTGGGCAGGTCGGGCTCGTTCACTGCACGGACTCCTGGTTTTAGGCAGACAGGGTGTGTTTCCCAAGCCTGCTCCAGCTCCCTCGGCAGGGTCAGGCCTGCTGGGATACAGACACGTTCCCAATCTGGGCACTGCTAACAGGGCATTCACAAAGCACCTTCCTACAATAGGATTTGACAGCACATACATTCATCTCTCCAATTACAGCCACTTGACTCGTGCAGGGTATGCAGGCAATTTACATACTAATAACAGAACTGTTAGGAAACATTAAATTACACAAAGTGAGACCCACACAATTTTGATCAGCTACACAGCATCAGGATCAAGAGCCTCCTCAGATCAACCTTTGCTTCCCTTATAAGCCAAAAGCTTTCTAAGAACCTTTCCAAGGCTTTATTGGATTACAATGAGGGTAATTATAGCACTGAGATGAATCCAGTGGCTCTCCTGTAATGAAATACAGCCAGTTCCAGCTACTCCAATGCCAACCTGACTTGGCAGGGCCCCACAGACACTGCTCTTCCATGGGTTTTTTGCCTATTCCAAAGGATGAGGTGACTGCTCCCCAGTCCCAAGCACCTTCACAGGCAGCATGGGAGAACCCAGTACTCAAAGGAGGCCTGAAGAGTGAACAGTGTTTGCAGACCAGCAGAAGGATCTCTCAAGAAAACTTTAGCCATAAAAGTTTGGAGATAATGGAGGACTTTTAGCTTTCTTAGGTATTTCAGAATTTATTTCAACAGACACTGCACATGCATTGTATTGTGTTAGTGGGAAAAAAAAGCAGAGGTGATGGATCTACTACTAAGAAAAAACTAAAATCAGCTATAGCATAAATTTGGCTGATTGGGCCTTTCTGCACTCATATGTTGCTATTCTTAGGTGGAGAGTGTCGATGTCCTTTAGCTTACTTTCCATACAGGAATTCTACAGATTCTAAGTCAAGAGGACACATGTACCTAATGGTAAAGGCACCAGCTGAGCTCCAGCCACTGGGCAGTGCAGGGCTACAAGGGGAGACAAGTGCAGGGGAGAGCAACAAGACAGAATTCAGCCAACTATTCTAAAACAGAATATGGGGGGAAACACCAATTTTCATTGCTGGAGTACTGACACAGGGCACCTGTGCAGGTGTTGAATTTTTCAGTGGAAGGCAGGAATGAGTTAGTAAAAAACCTGCCATCATGGTTGGTACAACTCTGAGTTGTCACAACTGACCCAGGCTCAGCACAGGCCCCTCAGAACCACCCCCTGAGCCTATTTTCCTCACTTTCAACACCCATGGCTACATCAGCAGCATTATGAAGGTCACAGCTGTTCTGCAAAACAGTTTGCAAAAGACAATTGAGCTGCAGAAGTGATGAGGGCAAAGAGGAATAAAACACAAGATGTTCTTAGGAGAGAGCAGCCCAGAAAGGATCTCCAAATGTGTCACCTGGGAGGCCAAGCTCTGCCATCTGCACCTTCAGCCACAGCACAGGGAGTTCCTGAGGTGCTGTGACACCCCTTTCCAGAGCAGAGCACAGGGCTACTGGTTTGGGAAGGAGAGAAAAAGTTACATGAAACATCTCTGGCAATTAAAATTCTGCTGACAGCAATGTCACAGCACATCACTGGTGGAAGAAGTGAACCCTCTGGAGAAGTGGTTACACACCCTGGTATTGTGACTTAGGCATGTCCTGCCCACTTGGTGCCTTTACAGGCATTTGGCAGAACCTAGAAATAATCACAGCTCTGAAGGCAATTTTTATGCAAAGCAGAGCTCTAAAACTTGTTAAAAAAATATCCACACAAACAGCACTAAAGGTCACCTGTTCCTGCTTTGGGAATGAGGGAAGGGGAGGAAAAGATCAAAAGGATTACCTGAATGGACTTCTAAAATCCCACCTTTTGGAGCTGTTTCAAAGTACCTCTTACTCACTATTTTGATTGGAAAAAGCAAAGAACAAATGTTAAGGGTAGGAGAAGAATACACAAACAATTACAGAAAATACATATTTTGACAACTTGTTTGATTATCATTCGGTTGCTGCAAGGGACACAGATTCCCTGCAGCAGGAATGCTGCAAAACAAACAATCTCTATAACCAGCAGCTTCCAGCAGCAGCTCTTTCCAGTGTAGACAGAGCAGCTGATTTAATAACTTTTTTAAGCCCTCAATTTTTCTCATACTTAGTTGGAATCACAGAAAACAACTGGTATTTCAGTTAAGGCCTGAAAATCTTAGTTCCTTCACTGGCCATGTGCCAGGACTCTGTGACTTTCCCTAAAGGAGGTTGTTGGTGGCATGAAAAGACTGTAATGTCTGAAATAGCTGCAGTGCAGCACAGCCCCCTCCAGCACTAAGTTAACCCCTCCATGCAGAATTTGCTGATGCCCTCTAAGAGGCAAAATCAAGACATGCAGAAAATGTTAAGAAATTCTACTCCTCTTACAAATCCTAGTGAGGAAGTTCCATCTTTAAGAGACAGGACCAAGCAGCTGATGGAAACAGCTTCCCTGCCATGGAGGCAGAGGCTCCCTGGGCTGTTCCATGCAGGTGCTGCATCCCTCCATGGCCTCTGTCAGCAGCTCTCAGTGAGACAGGACAGGGCAGCTCCAGGGAGGCCGAGGCACAGCTCAGATTATCCAACTGCTTGGTGGGAGTGTTAGTCCTGCTAAATGCAGGAAAAATGCCTGCATTTAACAAAAATACACACCCTTTACCCACAAATTGCAACAAAAAGAGAGAGGCATTTGAAAAGATGGAATGACTAGTCAGTGTGATCCTGTTCATTTCTGGGCTCTGACTTTCCCAGAGGAGATTGGAGTAGGAGTAGGAAGGAGTTTGTCACGGACTGCTTGTACCATTTACGGAACAGCATTTGGCATCTCTTGCTCATATGTCAAATACATGCCTGCACAGTGTGCCAGATGCAGCTTCTGATGAGTTTTTTAAAAAGGAATTTAATGCTGACATAACAAAAGTGATAAATTGCTCAACTGTTTGCAGGGCAAATCCTGAATGTACCGATAGGGAAGCACATGGAGCTGCTGAAATCCTGCCACGGCTGAAGCACTTAGGACTTCTGCAAGCTTATGCATTCCTATACAACAGCAAAAATCCCTTCTTGGACATGGGCTCTCTGGCACCACAGGAGCTTCCAAAAGGTCAGTATTATAATGGCCATGGCTAGTTTTGACAACCAGAAAATGTTGCTCAGTCCTTCAGAATACGAATTTTATTTTAAAGACAATTATTACACTGCATATCACAAAGTTTCTCTATTATTTCCCACAATGGTCACATTTCACTACCTAGGTTTAAGTCAGATTTCAGAACAGATTTTTTAAAAATGAGGTAGACAGAGGGAAGAACAAAAGCCTGCAGTAGCTGAATTATGCTATTTACAGTGACATTAGACATTCAGAGTCATTACTGGTATATTGTGCTTTATGATCCTTATGATTTACTGGGAGAATCAGGCAAGATTCAAAACACTTTACAATTCACTTGCCAGTATCTTCCTCAGGCTTTGGCTTTAAGGTGCTCCTGGGAACTACACCATGACAAACAATGGAAGTTGGCCACACTGGTCATGTCGTGTTTGGTACCTGGCATGATATCGTGACAACAGATACCACATCCCAAATCCCCCTCACTTTGGAGATAAGAGTTCAAATGGACAGTAATATTTAAGTGGTTTTACAGGTACTGCTGCTCACTCACGAGAGGAGATACTTACCCAAGGCCTGAGAATACACTGAAGAGCCTCAAAGTATTAGGGAGAGGCCATTAACATGTTACATATAAAATTATCACAACCCTCCAGTCTTGACTCTGACACGACTTTGATGGTTTTTGCTTCTCTTGGTCATTTCAGACAACTTAAAACATTCTTTGTACTATCTACATTTTCCAAATTCTAGAGGCACATCTCATCCTGCTGAGAACTCATAGGCCTCCCTAATCTCCAGGAGGTGTTGTGCCTCAAAAGCTCCTGCCTTGCTGAGGTCAGCAGTCGTGCTGGTGACAGCTCTGCAGAACACCCTCTGCATCTCCCCAGCCCCACAGAGGACAAGGGCCTGCTTACAGATGGGGGAGGAGGGTTGCCATATGCCAATGCATGAGCAATTTTTGACTCGCAGTCAAAAGCATCCAAAAAAGTCAGTATGCAGGATTTTCTGCCATATGGAGGAATTGTGATTTGGCCTTTTCCCCAGCTGTATCTCATTAAGCAAAAAGGAAAGAAAAAAGGGAGGATGTTCTTTTATTCAGTGCAAATCTCACCCCAGAGTTCATCTCCCTTTGAGGGACAGTTCATTGCTGGTACCTGGAAAAACAAGTCAGAGCAGAAGGAGGCTGTAAGAATCCAGGTGCCTGGGGACAGGGCTCTGTCCAATTCAATAGTTTTTTTTCCAAGTTTTTTACACTTTGAACATGATTTCTTTCAGGGAAGAGGGAGAAGTGCTACAGAGAGACAGGACTGGTTCTACAGGGCTGAGAAAGATCAGAGCAGAAAAAGAACCTCATGTTCCATGAACTCTGCAGGGGTGCATTACAGTAAACGATGTTATTTCCATGTACTGCAGCATTTTGCACTAACACCAGTTTTGCTTGTGAGTCTGTTTTACTCAATGTGGAAGGTTTGTTTAATCTGAGACTTTTCTGGGATTGTGCCCTTATCTGTTTTATGGACACTGACGTGGCATTACCATAATGCAGACATTAAAGTGGTTTAATGTTACAGAGACGATTCCGTGGCTGGTGTCCAAACCGGTCACCACATCTGGGTTTAAAAGTCAGAAAGACACACAGACACCTCAGAGCCTTTGCGCTTCTTTCCGATCCTCCTCGACGTAGAAGGACGTCAGGAGGAAAAAGCCTCCTCCAAAGACCCCAACAAAAGCACAGAGGATGAAGCTGTACTGCATGCTCCGGAAACTCCACTGCAGCGAGGGGATGCTCTTGGCCTGGATAGCGTTGGAGATCTGGGGAGCGAACAAGGCTGCCATTAATCTGGGCTAACACCTCCATCCTCTCCTGCTTTAAACAGGCTGTTTACAGTGTGGGTCTTGAAAAGAATACAAGAGGCAGCAGACAGGGATGAGAGTCTGCTCCCAAAGCTTGTCAAACCCAGTATCCAGCACACCTGTGCTCCACTGCTCTCCAGCTTCCAACTGGTCAAGGAATCTCATGTTGTTTTACAGCTTCAGTGCCTCCAGGCACAAGGGCAGGAAATACATTTCACCATTTCCTAGCCCATCTCCAGACTGCCAGCACAGGATGGGCATTTGGCAGTGATCTTTAGCATTTCTTGATCCTATTCAGTAACTTTCTGCCTCCCTTAGCGGCATCCAGTGGATAGAAACAGGGGTCAAGCAGCAATACAGGCACAAGCAGCAACACTCAGAAGACAGGGAAGAGATGGAAATTAACCTGAGACAAGAGTGGGGTCTGCTTTTGATCCAAAAGGCATTTGAGGAGTTATGGAGTGACATTGTGAGTAAGTGGGAGGAAGAAAATACCAGGCAGGTGCTTTTTGCACTGGCAGGAGAATGAGGTTGTAAAGGCTATAAATGATAAACATGAGTTTTATTTTTGTAGACATAAGGAAAATCTGATTTCCAGAAACTCAGTAAGATTCAACACTTAACCCAGGAACATGAAATCTTTTCTTAGCATAAACAAAAAGATAAATGTTGAAAGCTGTCATTTTTATTCCCACATTTGTTCTTGATGGTTAGAATACACTGTGTGACTTGAAATGCATAAATACAAGACTCTTCAACCTTTGCTGAGTTTCTATGATTATTTATGACAGTTTAGGAAGATAAGAGCAAGATCAACTCTAAATGGGCACCTAGGGACTACAGCAAGCATAATGGGCACGATACAAACCTAATGCATTTAATTTTAAAATGCTTAGTGAAAAAATCTCTAGAGTGCAGAGGGAAGAAAAACAGGCTCTGAAAAAGAAAATTCCTTGATTCTTCAGACAGATTTTAAGCTAAAAGGTTGGCTGAAGCAGGTTAGGAAACACTATCAGGACATGAAAGCAGAAGATTTGGTGTTTAACCAACAGCAGTCATGGGAAGTGTTGGTGTATGGGTTCACAGAACGTTCCAGAGGACAATGTGTGTGCTCAGCACACAGGAACACACTTGGACACAAAGCAGTTTTATTCCTGGGCTTGCTGCCTGTTCTGTGTGAAGTTACAAGGTTACCTGAGGTTAATCTCATCTGGATAAGGTTTTTTTTGTCTTCACTCTTTTTGATGAGCTGCTCTTCAAGGTGACTTCTGCAGGTCCTGCACACAGGGACAGGCAGGATGCAGGCACAAAGCCTCAGTTCTGCCCGTGCCTCAAAGAGGGCAAAGGACAGCAGGCAAGAGGCACAAACAGTTTTACCTTTTAGGTAGAAAGCTTAAATCAATAGATTGGTCAAAGGGAGAATGAACAAGACATATTTCAGCTTTTAGGTACCTCCCACTTTTGCATCCCATTTTCCACAGCATGCTGGTTGTGTTCCCACACACAAACAGTCAGTTAAGTGTGAGAGCAGGAGCTTCCTGACACAAGCAAAGTGGTTTCTTCACTGGCCAAAAAAAGGAAGTCAGCAGGGGGAATCCCTCAGGGACAGAGGCTGTCTTCTCTGCCAGACAGATTACACAGCTGAGACTCTGGGTTTCACCTGGCTGAGGACAAGGGGAACCTCCTGTATGGCTGGGCCAGCAGCAGCTGTGCAGGCACAACTCACTTGGGCATTGCTGGCCCTGTCTAACCCTGACACTGCTAACATGGGGTGAGCTTCTTTAAATAAACTTTCATACAAACACAACTTTAAAGCAACAACAAGGACTCAATCTCCCATGTCAGGTAAAGCAGAAAAGTCAAAATGGGTGCTTTATTAGCTACTGTGTCTTAAAACGAATGGAGGGAGGAAATGAGACTGACAGATATAGTCCACTGGAACTGAAATTAATGAACTGCACAGAGAAAGCAGTACGAGGCTGATTCACCCAGAAGCACCTAAGATCAAGTAAATGTAGGAATGGCAGAGAAATCAGGTCCCAAGGAATATGGGAATTCAAGGTTAAGGTGATTTGAGACCAGAGTTTTAAAGGTCAAGTAGTATCTAAAGACAACCACTGCACCACTTTTGTTCTGATTTTCAAGAGACCATTGACTAATTGCAAGATTTCAAACTTCAAGATTTGAACTAAGTCTTGGGTTTTAACACTTTTAATTAATTTCCGTGAAACTCCTCACAAACTTAGCAGAAAGTGCTTAAATCCCATGACACTGTCTTTGCAAAAATGTGTGCCTCCAAAAACATATGAGTCTGCAAATTTAAAATAAAAGTAAATTTCTACACACTGCATGGAACTACTCACAAGCAGTGTCACAGGACCAGGTGCTTCATGCAAATAAAAACATTTAGAAAAATGTCTCTGTGTCCTACACTCAGGGCCAGCAATTTGAGACATTTCTGGTTTTGGACCAGGTAGTGCCTATGATTCTGTGAGTGTCTGTCGTTCAGTTTCTAGAAGTTTTACCCTAAGGAAAGCTCAGTAAGGAGAGAATTCACTTACCACCCCGATGAGGTATGGGCTGCCTGCATCTCCCAGCAAATGGCTCACCAAAATCTGCAGGGCGATGGCTGTGGACTGTCGCCTCGGTGTCACCACGTACTGAAACAAAGCACAGCCCATGGGAGAGGGAACATCAGCACAGAGAACTTCAGGAGTGACCAGCTGCTTCTAGAATATCCCAGAGACATCCACACAGCAACTTTTATGTATTTCATATTCAAACACTGTTTACAACTTCGGAGACAGAGAAGTTATTCTGAGCAAAAGAGCACATTGCATGTTTTGTTGAGGAAAAAAACATCAAGAAAGGAAGACACAGGAGAAAATAACAATAAAGTAGCTAAATCATGACTCCTCTGCTTCCATACAGACTCAGAGCAGCTTGTACAGATCCATTTGGCCATGCAACCAACAGAAGCCTCCAGTCAGTATCCCTTGCAGTCACAATGATTTGCTAATTAGGATTCAGCACTGACAGTCTCTCAGAAAAGTATCTCATGACCTGTGTGAGCAGGCCTACTCTAGGCTGCTGGGGAAAAGGGGGATACCTGGAACCTGGAGGAGCTGTAGAGCATGTCAGCTGAGGCCTTGCAGACCCCTTGAAGACTGAGGGGGAGGACCCAACCTGCCAGACCAGAAGGTGGCTGGTGATGCTTTGATGGCACTGCCTTTAACTGGGAAGCACCTGACACACAAGATACTGTAGTAACAACGCCTCACACTGATTTTGGTTTTCAGTGCACACAGTTTAAATAACCAGGTGGAGAAGAAGATGTGGTGCACATCCAGAACACGGCAAAGCATCACATAGAGTAGAACTATTTTGTCAAATGAACTATAGTAATTTGGGAGTAATAAGAGCTCTTTGCCTGTGGTACTGAAGATCAACTGTGCCTGAAGAAGTCTTTCAATAATGCATTTATGCAAAAAGCATTCACAGTCAGAATGCTTCAGAAGCAATTTCAAACCTTCATATCTTTGTTTTCCAACCACTAGCTCATATCAGAAACAAAACCCTTAATATTTTCTCAGTCCTCTATTCCACAGTTTGGGGGGTTTTCTTGAAACTCACCTAAATGTCACTAAGTGTGTCTCACACACTAATTAATAGAGTGATTGGTGTTTTTTACCAAGGGACAAACTCAAGGTGTATGACCTATACTGTGGCTCTATCACTCCCTTCAAGGAAACATTAACATGCATGGTAAGCTGGATTTAAAACTAAACCAAGACCCTGCTCTCAAATTTAATTTAGAGTTTTTGCAATCAGTTTCAGTAAAGAATCAGACAACACTGGCAGTGCCCCTCTTAGGCACTTGGCCTCAACTTTGGATACACAAATCACTTTTAAAGCAGCATGTCTGCACCCAGTAAGAGAGCTCTGAGCAGCTGGATTAGAACAGCCAGCCTCCTTCCTTCCTTTGCACACGTGCAGCTAACGCATACCCCGCTCCATTCCTAGCCCCTCCAAAGTAGATATTTCTAAGCATGGATAGAACATTTATTTTTCATTAGGAATATTTAGGTAGAATGCTTCAACAATAGTAAATATTAAACCAGGGATGTTTTGGAGATCTCTCCAGAGTTAGAGAAAACCACTGTGATGTCACGTTTCCATGACACTGCATCCAGCCCCATGACAGTGTAAGAGCAGAGTTATGTGAGATTGGCTGCTCTGAAATCCTTGTCACCCATGGGATGAAGGAACAATCCCACAGATCCTTGTCACTGAGGCCATAGCACACTATGGCCTAGACTGAAGGTGTGCAGTCTATCCACGTTTTTTTTTCTCAGAACCTGCCTGGATGATGAGCATGCACACTTTGTGAACAGGTTCTCTTGTACAGAGCCAAAAAAACTACAGCAGAAAACTGTGAGCTTGGGAAGCAGAGCTGGCTATGACAGACTGTACTAGACTGGAGACTGTCAGCTCTTGGCTCTCCGAGCATTTCATGTCATCTGTCCTAGACTCAAATTTCTTTTATGGATAATTACAGGCTGTGTTTGAGAAATGCAAATCAAATATTGTTATGCACTTAGTATATCGTGGGCATTGCAAGCATGAGAAAAGCTGAATGTACTTTGGCTCTCCCAGTGCCCTGCACCACTTCTTTACTCCCTGTGTTTAATGTCCCATATCTGTAACTACAAGAGACACATGGAACAAAGCTGTAACAAGAAAAATACAAGAGAAGGATGGGATGTTTCCTATAGTTTCAGGGCTCATACAAACTCTGCCTGTACTATTAGTCAGGTTCTTCTGCACAACAGAAACTGTACTCAAGAGCTCAAGGCACTGTGGGATTCACTAGGAAAAGAAGAAACAAAACACATCCCCCCCCCCCCAGAGACTCTGAAGTAGCCATGGGGTCCTGCCTGGCCACACAGTCACTGCCCAGGACCCCCCACCATGGCAGGAGTGCAGGAACAAACATCCTGCACACTCCCCCTCCAAGGAGATCCAGCCCAGGTGCCTGGACAGAGAAGCAGGTGCCCCAAACAGGTACAGTTTGCAGACCCCTCGTGCTGCCTCTGGAGGTTTCAGAGGCTCCCCTGCAGACTCTGCCACAGAGCTGTCAGCTAAATAAGCAGATGGAACACACAGGCTGGTGAACACTTCTGTAACTCCCAGGGCACTTCCAAAGACAGGGACATGTTGGGAGCCTTCCCAAACCCCATACAGGCTTCGAGTTCCAGCATCTCCTACACTATTAGCTGCCAAAAACCTAAAAGACAGAGTTCCATAACCTCACAGATGGCAAACATGTTTCATAAGGGACACTCCAAGTACAGCCTCCCAGTAAACCAGCAAGGCAGCTACAGCACTTCTGCACTTGCACGTTAGGACTGTAGCTGTAGAGCAGATCCCTTCGTGTTTACACTGAATAGGAGGCACAGAGGTGGCTACATGCAATGCCTCTTGATGCACCAGCCACAAAAGGACAAAGTCCTTATCATTCAGTCAGCATCTTCCTTTGTCTTCAGCTCCATAGGTTGCAGGAAAAATTAATTCCTAGCTACATTGTCTGGCTAGTAGTGCCATGTGGGAAGAAAGAAAAGTCATTTTCACGGCAAAATAAGAACATGCATTAGCAAATCCAGCTACATTATCAGAAATCCTTCAGGTTCACATGGGAAACTAGGCAAAAAGAGAAATTACTGCTGTTATCTATGGCACCCTTCCGTCAATATAACAGCAGTAATACACTGAACTCATGGGGTTTCAACAGGATGAAACACAACTCCCATGTAAGACTGCCACTGAATGAGCAGACATCTACAAATTCAGCTCAATGCCATCACTTTTCTGATAAAACAATTAGTAGCATTCAAGAATTCAAGAGATCCAACCCACAGCACATTCGTGGTAATAAACTGGATGTCTGCTCCCAGGGGAACACAGCACCACAGAGCTCTGCTACCCACGCTTTTCACCTCTCCGCTTGTTGCCAATTGATACAATATTGCTGGTAACTAATCCCACAGGATTGTGAAAGAAATGGAAATTAGAGGTGCTGGTCACCTGGGAGACAAGAACTTCCTTCTCTTCTGGATTTACACGGATCCAGGATACGGCAATGAGGCTCCCCACAGATGTCCTGCAGGCTGCAATGTGATGCAGTGCTCCCTAAGAAAGCTGAGACTGGAGTGATGGGACTGAACAAAGGCCCTGCCCCTCGCAGGCTTTGCAGTTTGGGTTCAGGAAGGAGTTGAAGAAAAGAGCTGACAGTAGCCATCTGCCTCACTCTCCTCACCATGTATCAGCACTACCTAACTCAGTGATGTCACCTTCCTCTTTAACAGTGTCAGAGGACAGAATTAAAATGCAAATGCAGGAGTTCAAAGAAAAGTAAATTGAGAAACTTAAAAAAGTTGGTGCCTCAGCTGATGTAAAAAGAACGGCAATGGTATTAATACTTGGTTCTGGTGCAAAAAACCCCAATTATTTCAAAATAAACTGAAATAAGAGCTAAGTAGAAATGTCAGTCTGGACCAGTGGTAGTTTTTCTGCACCTGCTCACTGCTGTAAGGCTTCAGTTCTTTTCTCGTAGGATAATTGTTTCTGACCATCCTGTGAGAATCAAATAAGAATCAAAACCCTCTTGGCTGCTGGCTGAGATTTTAAGCAAGCAGCCAATTCACTAACACTGACTGCATTATTTACTATTTTATTAAAATTCCAGAGTGCAGAAAACTGACATGTAGAGAGCAGCACCGTGAAAGAGAACATAATGTACAGTCAGTGTCAGCAGGACTTTGCTGAAGACCCATGAAATGTAAGTAGCTCCATTCCTTCATCTCAATCAGAATGTAAAGAAAGGTTCTTCAACTATGAAATAAAAAGATAAACAGACTCGTGTCAAGGCAAGGTCAGGCAGTGGAAGGAGAGCTCTGCAGTGCTTCACAGCTGGCCCCTTTGGTCACTAGGCAGTGCTCAGCATTTGGCAATATACTTTCTCATCCTTTCACACAGACAGTGTAATAGGGATACTTTTATCTCTGCTCAGATTGTCCACTACTTGGGTTTAGTTAGCCAGTAGAGATACCAAGGAAGCTGTGTATCTGAGCAGCTCAGACCACAGTGCCAGTGAGCTCAAGGGTAAACTTCCAGTTCCTGTGACAGCAAAGGATGCTGACCTGTGTTCCACTGGAGCCACAGACTGCAAGGTTATTTCACTGTCCCTCTTGTGAACTGGTATTGTGCATCACTGCATGTTGTGCTACACAGGAATGCACTCACTGTGGTTCTGAAATGAAAGATTCATTATGACCGTGGAGTTTGCAGCAGCAATCTACAAATAGATTTCAGCTCCCTTAGAATGGAACACTATTACATAAAATGGGAAACGCTCATGTGACTCTTGCTTGGGAAGAAAGAGTCAGAGATCTCTGTTCTGCTGTCCCTTAACTTTGTGCCTTCTCTCACTTGTCCTGATGGCTTTACACAATTTCCCCACATTGTGCCTGTACCACACTTGTCTGAACAGTCCCTGTCTCTCAGGGAGCTTCCTGCTTGAAATATTTGGGTTGCCATCACATCCACAGTTTTTCAGCACAGGGATCCCAAAGTGGAGAGTTTGGGTCCCTTGTGTGACCCAGTACTCTACTCCTCATAAAAAAGGGTAGTGTCAATTTAAATATTTTGTCTCATGCCCATGGGTAGTGACAGAAGAATTGTCAATCATATAAATAACTTTGGTATTTAAATCAGCTTTCTGCAGTCTGACTATCAGTTATAAGCATTTCTTTGCTTATTGCACTGATAAACCATATTCACTTGTTCATATTATGGATTAGTCAAAAAAAAAGTCATATAAACTACTTGATAAGACTATAATAATCTGTGTATCTGTCCCAGGGTTTACACAGACATCTATTAGTGACTGTGCAGCTACAATCTAAATGAAATGCTGCCAAATTTTTATTTAGAGTAAAAACTCAAGTAAAATTACTAACTCTAAAAACCTTTGAAATGATAAAAAGAAGCTGCTCATCGCAGCCTAGACAAACTGTGCTATAAGAGGTGTGCTTTTCACATCACTCCTTTCTAAAGAAATTACTGCCAACAGAATCCAAATGAAATCATGCACAGCTATTCCTTGGGCTTGTGGTGTCAGTCCTGGAACCCCCAAGAGCCCCTTAAGCATCACTGCTGGCCTGATACTTTGGCAGTGTAGCACCACTTATGAATTGGACTTGCAAGCACTGGAATTCATCTGCACTGTATTTTGGACTAAGGGAACTTGCTAATAGTTCATGGACTATCGACTTTGCCTCATTTGGATCATCCTTTCAAACCTCTGCAAAACAAATAGAAAACCTGATTATAGACACAAAATGACCTTGTTTCTGGTGCAGACCATTTTCTGGCAGACATCTGACAACACAGAGCTGTACAGAAGCCCAAAATACTCTGGGTACAGGCAGCACTAGAGAGCCCCACGTGCATGAGTTCCATCCAAATCAGGACATCTTCCTGGGAATATAATAACTTGGACTACTGCAGCACCACATCCTTATTGCCACTGGCATCCTTGCCCAGCAGTACACTGTGGCAGTGATTCCAAGCAGGATACTAATGATGCAGGCTTAGGAGCAATATTACATTGACAAAAAACTTGAAATAAGGAAATAGTTTCACAAGCACTTACCAGCAGTATGTCTGTCACAACAGCCCAGTTTACAGACAAAAACAGCTCTCCAAATGCAATAAAAATCTGCAAAACAGAAGAAAGCAGTGACTATACTAGAACTATACTATACACTGCACTGCCCTTCTATGTTGTGAAGATGAGGCAGGCTGTCTGTGCTTATCTATGCAAGAATAATCCTACATACCCATTACTTCTCAATTAAACACCTCTGTCTATGCTTACAAACATTAACTTCATCTTAAAGGTGGGGAAAGGAACCAAAGAAGGTATTTGAGTCACAAATCCTCAGCAGAAGAGCCAAAATAGGAAACATACACCACCCTCCCAAATTAACTGCTATGAACTACTGAACCCAAGAAGAGAAAAGCAAGATCCATGGAAGAGAAATATTCAGCCCAGGTTTAGAAAGTGCACAGGGATGCAAATGAAGCCAACAGAACACCTCTGTGCCAGTACAAGTACTCTTAAGGGCTCCTTCAGAGAGAGAACTTCCAAAATGGAATGGACAACAAGGAACAGGCAGTCTCAAAACCTTGGTGTCCTGTGGGAAATCCCTAATCCATCACAGATGGAGACCCAGCCATGAAGAAAAGGGGTAGGGCACCAAACAGCTCTTACAGCTGTGGTCTCAGGAAATATTAACCCTTTCAGCCAGCCCTGGACAGAGACTGGAGCAGCCTGCCCAGACTGAGAGACTTGAGGAAAGCATTGAAGTTACAGCATTGAGGTGGAGCAGTGCTAGAAAGCAGAATCTCTTCAGAAACACAGGCCACAAAGTCACGTGGCACCTGGCACATTATTCTTATCTACTAATCAGACTGATGGCACATTGTTACAACAGGGGCCAGCATTGTGTTTGGTAAGGTCTTGGTCAAGATGTCGTCCCTGGCTGATGAAAACACAGCGTAGGAAAGGCACAGTGACAACTGCCAGATGTTTTTGGAGGCATGGCTTACATTTTCCTAATGAGAACTAGACCTAGTATACCTGGGATATCTATAGATAATAGACCTAGGATATCCACAGCTCCTCTGTGGTTCTTGTTGGTTCTGTTCATTTGTTTTCTTCTCCAAACCAGTTGGGAGAAAAAGTTCCTTGAAGCACTGAGGTACTTAGTATAGACCATTATGCAGACATCTTTTCCTTCACAATGCTTTAGATTAAATAATTCTTCCCTCTGAGGGTGGTGATGCCCTGGCACAGGGTGCCCAGAGAAGCTGAGGCTGCCCCTGCCCTGGAAGTGTCCAAGGCCAGGTTGGATGGGGCTTGGAGCACCCTGGTCTAGTGGAAAGTGTCCCTGCCCATGGCAGGGGAATGGAACTGGAGGAGCTTTTAGGTCCCTTCCAACCCAAACCTCTGACTCTATGATTCAGTGATTCTATTATTCTAATAAAAGGTGTAGTTTGGTAGTTCCAACCAAATATATTATTGATTCATTCATCTAACAGAGACTGGCAAATTAAACTGTTGTTCTCTACCTTTAATGACAAAAAATCCCCTGAGGAACACGCTCAGGGTGGAGCTATGGGGGACTCTGAAAAGCAGAAAAAGAAAATGGCTAATTCTTCTGGGCACTCGGATCCCCACTCTTAGACCCAAAAATAATCTTCAATTTCACATTTTGCTTTGTGTACACATACTCAGGCAAATCCACTTGTATTTTCTCTTGGTGTAAAGGTGTTTTTCCACAGGAATACACATTCCTGAGGAGTCAGAAGGAAAACCTCTTTGAACAAGCATTATTTTTAGAAGCAAAAAACCTGCAAAAGTGCTCTTTTGCAGAGAACTGTTGATTACTGTAATTAACTTTACTTATTTATGTTAATCATGGTGATTTTGGCTGGGAGTCACAGGAAAAAGGCACAGGCATCTTCCCCTAGCTGTTACCAGATTATATTGAAATGGGGTTTACTCAGTTTAATCAGTTCCCTCTTACACGGATTTTTCATCATTCCTAGTAAGTTTCTGTTTTCCCCCTTACTGAGAACAGAATTTAAGTGATTTATACTTCAGTTTGCATTGCCAAAAGCTTGACTTTGAAGATCAGCTAGTGATCTGAGGCTTTGAAGGTGAGGGCTAAATCATTCTTAGCAAGAACTGTGTGTATTGTACAGTCCCAACTACATCAATCTTTAAGTATTCAGTGAGCAAAAATAAATAAGAATACTCTATTAGCCACAAAGCATTAAAAATTAACATAAGACTGAGACTTGCTTTAACTACATTTTTGCATAAGGGACAAGTTTCATGCAGCCAAATGCATAGTTACTATTCTCTTCTTCAGTGTGGGCACTCTGCAGGTCCTGAGGCCCAGTTTTTGTGCTCTGTCTGCCCTTTATAGTGGACCAAGGACTGCCCAGCGTGGCTCTCACACGACAGACCTCAGCTATGGGAGCACCAGAGCCCAGAGCTTACCTGGATACCTTGTCACAAGCCACTGAAACCTCTTAATGGTCCAGAAGACTGCAGAGAATTCTGCAAAAGCCAGCCCTCACCTCCTCCTCCCCCTTCCCATTCTCCCTAGGATGCCAGAAGACATTTTGCTAATTGTCACTTACAAAAGTGGAAAGGATGTTCGTCTGGGCCACCATCAGAGCTATGTAGAGGCACAGGGCAGAAATGAACATGCTTGTGGCACAGATCAGAGGATCAGCTTTGTTGTTTATCTTCCTTAATCGTCTTGCAGCTTCTGCCCCAGCAATAATACCCAAGATTCCTGTCCCAATGGTGATGCCTCCAAATATTAGGCTGGTAACAAAGCAAAGGATTCAGCTGAGCATAGTAAGACTGTACTGTGGAGAAATAAATGGTGTTAGCTTGTACCTGTAGTTTCAGAGGGATCTTTAATAGGCAAGTTGAATTTTATTCCACTTGATGTAACCCTCCCACTCCTTCTAAATGGATGTAATCCCAAGCCTCAGCTGAAGCTATGGCTTTGCAAGGGTGGCTGTATCCTGTGGAGAAGGTATTTTCCCATTTACAGAGCAGGTGTTATGCACCCAGGCTCAAGGAGGGCTCTGCTCAGTGTGACCTGGCTTGGACATGCTGTGATTTAGAGGAGACACAGTCATCCTGGTTACACTGAGAATCAATCTACCCAGTCATCCCTGAAACACAGATGGAGTAACTCTGTATCACAATCTGCTGTCTTGGAAGAGATCCTAGCACGTGGAATGATACACATCTAAATTATAACCCTCTGGTTAGCACAGCTGAGATGAGTCACTTCTCTGACTATGGGAAACACCTACCATTTCCCAGAAGAGTTCAAAGAATCCTGAATAGGTAACTACTGCCAGGTCCACAGAGCATTTTCTGAACACAGAATTTCCAATACCATTCAGCTTTGTGTGTCTGCAAATGCAAATGTGTTCTTCAGGAACCACAAGTTCATGTTTTAAAAGAACATGTCTGAATAGTTTAGAAGATTCAGCTTCCAAAGGGACTCCCATGTGTGCTTTCATCTCTGTCCCAAATGAGACCCCCAATGACCAAGCAAGTCTCCTGCATAAGATCAGTGGTGCCACTGATTGTTTAATGCATTGTCATTCTCTGAAGGCAAACAGAGACCAATGTATTCTGAGCACAAGTGCTTCTGAATATTTGAGTGCTACATGGTAAGTTCTGTACATTTTCCTGAGCTTTCTCTAACTGCAAAGCAAAGTAAGCAGCTGGGATATGATCTGTTCCCTTAAACTACAGCACATCCACTTCTTCATTTCTTTCTGGCTGATTAAGAAGAACTCAGTAATTCTACAAGGAAAAAAATAGTATTGCTATGCAAGATAAAAAACACTAAGCAAATTTGTACTCTCCCTGTAAGTTCTTCAGGATTCTGATCCAACACTGACTATAGCTTGATAGTGACATTATAGATTGTCACTAGGCAGAATAACCTCAGAGATTTGCTCAGGAGAGGCAAGTTCCAAGGTGACATTAGCTGACTGAAGCATCCATGGAATTGTGTTTAGAATACTCATGTATTGTAAACTGTAGTTGAAATAAACTGCAGCTGGAATAAAAGAGAACGGCTAAAACTAAATCCAAGCACAGTTTAGCTGACAGGGAGTAGGAAAGTACAGAAGCCTAGTCCGGGGGAAAGGCTCCTGTGGCATCTTTTAGGGTCTGAGAATGCTCACTTATCTCTCTGATCTGTTCAAAAGTGTTTCCACAAAGACCTGAACAAAAACTTCACACTGCCTATTTATCTACCTTGAAAGGACCGAGATTTGTGTCAGTTGTGGTGCCATTTGAGTTTGTGTTTCCAAGGAGTCTAAGTGACACAGTCCTGATCCTTAAAGTCTGAAACTGCTGAACAGCCAGAGGGGAAAACATCTTTAAAGTATCCCTGGGCAGGTCTGGTAATGTGCAGCTCAGTTCCTCCAGCACCATCAGGTCTGACACAGTAGTTTATATTCTGTTTCTTTACATCCCCTTGGAATAACAGCCTAAAACCAGCCTTATGCTGCTTCTGGCATGAGCTTATGCCAAGGTTGTGTTTAAAGCATCCTATAAGAAGCAGTACATGAGGTTAAACTATCAGATGCTCTGTTTCACTCCCCTGAAGACCATGTCTGCTCTAACAACACTACTGTGGAACTTGTCCCTAATAATTCAGAAGTGGATTAGAAAACAAACCAGAGGCCAACATCTTCAGCTGAACAAAGGAAGTATTTAAACTGCATCTGTGAACAGATACAGCCAAACATCTTAAACTGTTCAGCTTCCCTTGTCTGCCTACCCTGAGCCAGACCCTTGTGTTTCACTCCTTTCCCAGTACTGTTTGTTGATAAGTAATGTGCCACTGGTGGAATCCATGGAAGGACAATTCATTTCCCATTGAAGGATTTTGGGATGACTCTTCAATCCATCTGGTTATGCTACAACTCAGAAATCACTTTTGATTTGACTCAGTTATCCCATTGCAGAAAAACAGAAGAATCCCATTAGCAGAGGACATATTCAAGGTGTGATTACTGCTTTTCCCTTTAATGGTCTTTACCTGGAAAGGCCAAGCAGTAAGCACTTAGTTCTCTGAAATCCATTACAAAAGCAGAGACTGAAACGAGACCTGGGGCACCTCCTGGAGAAAGGGACACTTGTATGGAGAGCACTGGTAGGGAGTCAGTCCCAGTGCTCACTGTTACTGAGGGAAGCTGTGAACACTCAAGAGGAACACTGAATGCATATCTGTATTCTGGACAGCACACTGTGAAGAAAAACTTCTCTTCCTAGGTGGGTTATGACTACTTCAAAGCCTTCTGCTAGCATAAATTCCCCTTCTTATACAGTATTTGATACTATTCATGAATCTTCATTGGTCTGGACACGCTCTGTAAGCAGAGCTCTGCTGGCAGCTATTCACAAGATCCTGGTTTGACGTGATGATATGATACTACATCAAAATCACCAAGTTTTCTTCAAGCTGGGAGCCACAATGAACTCCCCAACATGGCAGGGATGATAAAACCAGATCAACAAGAAGATAATAGGCAAGTCACTAAAACATAAGATTTAAATATACTCAAATGGGTATTTAAGTAGCTTGGGATGCACAGTCATTTGTCAACTAAAAACTCCTTCCTAAAGCTGCTCCTTTTTCCCCACAAGTGTTCCTCTTACTGCTTCTTCCCATTTTACTTAAATAGAGCTGGCAGCATCTTTCCAGTTAACTGAGTGATTATAAACAAATAAACAAAGGGGAGTGTCTCAGATACTTGGAAGCAATTTAGTTTAACATTCACACCCCACTGCCTTCACAAAAAGTGCTCAGTCACATCCTCCCTTCTGCCTTTGGAAACAAGCTGTGATGGAGCACTGTGCAGTGTTTCCAGGTCCGCTCCCACAGTCACAGCTCACCTGTTAGAAGAATTGCACGATTCTTGGAGGCATGGTGGGACAATGCCCTGGACAACCTGAGCCCTGTACAGAAACACCGGCATCCACATTCCCAGGGCTCCTGTGACAAAGGCCATGGCAGTCAGACCCAACGAGGAACAGACAAAACTACAGCTGAAAGTCAAAAAAGAAAACAGCAGAGAGATATTAGAAAGAATGGTGTGTGAGGAAAATGGGGAAACCTACCTGCAACACCCAAGATTTCAAGCAATAACAAAACAATTCATTCAGACGTCTTATAATCAGAATCCACTCCCTTGAATATCTGAACTCTGATCAGGCTTTATTATGAAATTCAACAATAAAGTACTAATTAGAGCAAAGGGTATGACCTACTGATTTCATTTTAAATCCTGGTCTCTTGCAGATTTCATTGCCAACTTCTGCCAAAACAGTTGCTGTGAATTTCTTGATAGCAGAAATACAACAATAGAGAGTGAGCAAGAACTTAATGGCTTAGTAGCTCAAGGAAAGGGTTCTATGTGCAAGTCTAAATGCCTCAGGTTTTGTTTCTGTAACCAATATAAATGACAGTAACATCTGGGTCTTCCAAACTGTGAAGCTGCAGTGGCTGAAGCACTCCTTAACTCTACCTGAGTGAGTAAAAATAGACTCTCAATCTCCACAGCAAGTTTCAGACAAAAGGAGAAGCATTTTTGAAAACTGTCCAAACCTTGTCTCCTTCCTGCCCTGTTCTAGGAGAAAATTAAATTTTTGCCAGACTCTTTGTCATTAACAGTTCAGGAGAAAACCCATTTTGAGGTCAATAGGGACGTATGAAATCTTAAGACTGCTGCAAATGACCAGGTGACCACCAGACTAGAGGATTTGTTAAGACATTAACCCAATTCTCCATATTCTAAAGATAAAGTGCTCTTGGACTTGATTAAAAGTGGAACCACATAGTTTTTTGGCAGTATGTCTTTATGCTTTGGAAATCAATTGCCCAAGGAAAAGAAAATGGGGCTTAATTGCCAAAGGAAAAGAAAATTAAAATACATTTTAACACTGGAACATCTCTGTAGGAAAGCAGCTTTGGAGATAGTCTAGTCGTTGAAATGTCAGAAAGGTTCATTTTTGATTCAGGAAAATTTATTTTTTTATTCACTTTGAGATGTAGTGCCTACAAACTGTGATCCACCAAAACTGATCCCTAGTGTACTTGCTGTTCAGGATGTAAAGAGGATGCAGATTTAGTGGGCAGTTAGAAAACGCTGGATCGTCTGGAAGAACACTCCGAAGACAGACAAGGTCCCAGGAAAGCAAGTCTTTAAACGAGAAGCACTGGATGGGGAAGGCAGCCTGCGGGCAGCGGCAGCGCGGAGCCGGCTCTGGCGCAGCTGCACAGCGGCACCTGCTGTTCCCAAAGCGGCTCCAGCTCCTCGTCCTGTCCCGGCACGGCCGGTCACCGGCTGACTGCGGGCTCACGGGAGCCAGGAACCCGCTCCAGTCCGGATTTCACTTCGTCCTGCACGTCAGCTGCATCTTTAATTTTTGTATGGTTAAAAGGAAGATAACATCTGCCAGCCACTGCTCAGCCTATCAAAGTACATGGACAATTACTTTATAAACCATATTGGGGTCCTACAAACTCTGACCTCATGCACAGCAGGTTCCCAAACACCACAGAGACTGCCTGAGACATGCTGATCCAACCTTCCACAGGCACTAAGAACTATAAATAAATTTACACCAGAAAATTATGCACTTTCACCAATCTAGCTTCCTTAGGGAAGTGAAAATTTAGTAGAAAGTAGAGCTGGATTTAAGTAGGAGCAAACTGCCATCATAACTTTGCCCCATTCCCCCTCCTCAAAGTGAGAGGATAGAAGAAGCAAAGAAATTTTTTCTCTCTTGTGTAGCATTCCTGTAATAAAGTGGAAGAAAGAATTTTACTAATGGTGTTTCCATCCTCTGGCATACAGCATGTGGCTCAAAGGAGCAAAGTGGATTTGATAGACATATTTCTTATAATGGAATGGTGACTCCTCAACAGAGGGAACCTTTGTAGCTCAAACCACTTACTTCTTGGCAAGTGACCCCACATCTTGGCACCAAGTGGTCTTGACAGCTCTGTGTGCATCTGGCTTCTCATCTGCTGTTTGTATCGTGCTGGAGATGCTCAGTGCTCTGTGTGCTGCTGTCCTTCTCTGGATCCTGTGAGGCACCAGTAGAATCAGGAGAAGCAGTGCCAGTCCTCCCATGCAAGGAGTTACCTGTAGACACAGGGTTGGTTAGACCAAAGACACCTGTTTTCTTATAGTGATAACTCCATAGCAATTCAAGCTGTGTTAGAACCACATATCAAAAAATTGCAGGTATGTTCAGAAATAGATGTGTGCTGGTTTAGGTCATAATTGTAAAGAAAAAGAGTTACTTTGGTGACTTTGGAGGAGAGATAATAGACCCTCCCTCCCCATCATACAGACACACAATTGCTCCTCCCCCTGATTTTTAAGAAAAACATGTGAAGCAAGAAAACTGTACTGTAGTACTCTAGCCACAAACACAAGAATCACTGATGCAGTCACCAGTGTTACCTGAATAAAATGAGTGTTACTCCAGTAAATATTCTGCCCCACTCACCTGCATGTGCTAGCTGATTCTGTATACAAGGCATGAGGCTCTGACAAAGTGCTTCCACAGCACTCTTGAGAGACATCATGATGACATGACCAGAACAGAAGAGGTTATTTTCTTGAAACCCTCAAATAATAGAAGTTGCTCCCAACAGCATTCCAGAAAACTGGTGCTACCAGTATAATGATCATTTTACCTTCAAATTCTCTGTTTGAGGTGGTCTTGGTGCAGTAGCAACCATTCCAAATGTGCCCTCAGGTAAGGTGAACATCAGCACCTGCCCTGGCTGGTGAACATTTTCACCTACACCTAACAGAGCTAGGCAGAAATCTGCCACTTGTCCTGCAGGGAAATTTCTCCTAAACACCACATTCCTGACCTGTCAGAGGGTAGGATGTCCTTCCACTGCTCACCTCTAACACAATGAATGTAAAGAATCCAAAGCCCAGTGATGATTTTGATGTTACAGTGAATGAAAGTGAGTGACTCACCCTGAATGCCCAGTGCCAGTCACCTGTGCTTTTTGCCATGCCAGCTGCCAGCATATAACCACAGCCACTGCAAACAACAGAAAGGAATGATCAGTAAGCACCAGGGAATTCTGGATGGCTGAATTGACACGTCTTGCCAGCTAAGGTGAGCACACAGAAGTGTTCTGTCATAGTTTTCCAAAGGGATAAACAGAAATAACCCTTATGGTTTGTGCTAGTCTACTTGCCAGCCAGTATTAAAAAGAGAGTCTAACCTCCTCAGAGCAGACTTGAGACTATGACAGTAATGTCCCAGACTCCCCTTGGAATACATATTCTGTAGAATGACACTGCAAACCCGGATCAAAGAGCCCATAAAACAGTTTATTACCTACTCCCTTCTGTGCTAGCCACAGGAATTATGCCCTGCAAGAATTTCTTTAGTTTTAATCTGCCTTCTGGGCCCAGCCTTGGCTGCCTGCTCTGATACAGAGTATGCCTCTAAACCACTTGAAAAGCCCTTCTCCTCCTTTTCTTCAGACACAATGTCAGTTTAACTAAAAGAAGAGAAGGAAGTACCAGTTCTTCCTTGGGAGACATTTAATGGAGGGTCCTTGAAAAATTTGTCAAACAAACTAATAGCTAAAAGCTTTTGTCTTCCAAAACACAGAAATAAATTACATACTCTCATGCACATACTTCTTTTAGAATTGATTCAATATTTTATTCAAAGCCAGAGCTTCCACAGTTCAGATTCTCCCTAAAAATGTTGGGGGGAAAAAGTGAATTTTTTTCAAGGTAAGTAGAGGAATACACCTAATCAACTCTATTCAAACTTGATAAGGAAGTGACAAATCCCTTTGCAAGAGCCAATGCAGAAATACATCAAAATAAATCTGATTAGGGCTCAGGGTATATTGAATTGCAGGTGTGGTCAGAGAGAATTTCAAAAGGCCACTAGCAAGAAAACCAACCTTCCCACTGGAATAAAGATGTAGAAGATAGATAACACTGTGGTCCTTTTTCCTTCCTCAAACAGGTCTGCAATGATGGTAGGTGCTATAGTGGAGTAACTGGCAGAGCCAATGCCAACCAGTCCTCGTGAAAGAACAAATATCCTGTAATGCTGCAGGGAAAAGACATATTATAGTCAAAAAAAGTCCATGCAAGAAAGAAAGCTTACTATTAAAGAGGGGCATTTTAGTGGATCAAGTCTACCAGAGGAAATCAGAATTGAACTGCCTTTTGCCTATGTCTGTATTACCTCTACTCACACCTGCTCCCCTCACATCTCACTGCTGGGCTTTCTCCTTCTGCACAGCAGTGACTTCTCAGAGGACACCCAGAGGGAATTTCAGGATAGGATGGATAGAGCACATGCTTGCCAAACAAGCTGCCACACTGCAAGGTCATAAACGACAAACATGCAGGACAAAAATAAAATCCCATCAATCGCAACAATAATGTGGGAGTTCTCTATTGCCTAGGTTGGACTCCAGTGTCCTAGAAGGCATGCCTGCATGGAGTACATTTAGTTCAGGCTTAAGGCTCAGGAAATGAGTGGTCACTGATGCTTTTGCAAATGTGATTAGAGAAGGACTCTATCAAGTCCTGCAAGATGTATTCAGGTTATTTCCATAGCACCCTCTAAAATAGCAACATACCGACTCAGTGATGAATGAGCTCCCTAAGGTCACACCAGACCAGAAGAAAATACCAGCTCCAAGGATGATTTTCCTGTTGTAGCGGTCTCCGAGGTATCCAAAGATGGGGGCAGCCAGCATGTAACACAAGGTGAAGACTGAAAATCCAATAATGAACAAAGACAATATTCATCCAATTATTTTTGTCATATGTACTGCTCACCCCTCAGATAAACTCAGGTTATTTTTAGGGCGGGGTTAAAGGCAGGCTGAATTTGTAGGACTAGGAGAGGGATTGGTACTTGGAAAAAGACAAATGCAGACTCAAAATATCTATACAAAAACAAAATGCATGTGAATTACTTAACTTCTGTATTTCTTGAGAAACCCTTCATCTTTTGTGATTCACATACTGTGGGATTTTTGAAGGACTCGACTCCGGTCTGACTTTCAGTTTTGCACTACAGTCAGCCTGCCCACAAGTGGAAGTGAGCAATACCATACAAGGAGGAACTAGAAGAGATAACTGGACTGTGTTTTAGAAGCAGACCACAGAGGGGCAAGGCAAAGTCAACCATCTGAACTGAGGAGATTTTATTACCTGTTTGCAGTAGACCTGTCTTCCCATCGCCAAGCCCGAAGTATTGCTGTATATCCAACAGGATCCCTGCAACAGAGGCAGACACTGAATGACAGCAGAGTACCCTGCTCAACCCTGGTAACTGCCAACTCAAAAACAGGCCTTGCAAGAACTGCAGCACATTTAGTTTCTAGTTTAGATGTAAGCCATTACTCTACCACAAGCACAAGATGGACAGAGAATTAAAAATTCTTCTCACTATAGAAAAAATTAATGATCTTCCACTAAAAGGGTCTTATGAGAGTTTACCCACTGTTTCAAGCACACCTGTTCTGTTTCTTTTGCACCATTAGCACCTAAGTCCATGAACAATCTAGAGTTCAAAGTTGAATGGACATAATGTGGAACAAAACAGTGGATGTTAAGACAAAAAGGTAATTTTCTTCTCTACACCATGCCAGGGCTGCAGATCTTTGTCGTGGTTGAACGCAGTTAAGCACCAAGCACACAAAAGCCAATGAAATGTATAAGAGGAATATGAATTTATTGAGGAAAACGGAAAGGAATTTTGGGGCAAAACAGGTCTGCACTTAAACAGTTGTAATATAAAGAAAAATTTATTACTAAGAGAATGAAAAGTGAAAAAAGAAAACAAATCAGAGCAAACCTTTAAACACCTTTCTTTTCTAGTGCCTTTCTCTTTTTACCCAACTTGCACAAAGGATAACAAAACGTAACATGGGATTTGGTCAGAATTGCATTTCTTTTAAGAGTCTTTTTATGCTTAAGGAAAAAGAGGTTCTTCTGCTGTGCCATAGAATTTTCACAAACCAACAGTCTGCCCGGAAAAAACAATCTGTTGAAGTGAAAAAGGTAACTCTCCCATGAATCTCGCTGTCTTCCCACACTGCTAAGTCATGGTCCACAGGAAAAAAAATAAAACCATGGGGTTTTAGTCTTGAGGATGAGTTATCTCAGCCTGAAAGCAAAGGTTCTCTGCTTCGAAATCTCTAACAGCTTCTTACAACTTCTATATGGCCTGGAGTGGGCCTCTCTTTAACAGCTTCTCACAACTTCTATATGGCCAGGCGTGGGCCTTTCTTTAAAATCACAGGCTGCACAAGGATTTCCCACCCCCCCAGGTTTTTCCAAATGGATTAAAGTTTTTTCCTAGAGCTTGCAAGAAGCATTTTTAAGCTCTGCTCATAGAGGTGTGACTGCCCTCTTTTCCCGCCGTCAGTCAGCTTCCATCTCACGTGCCCTCGCCTTTCCCTTCTGTTTCTGACCTTGGAGTCGCCATGTTCAGCTTCGTCCCACGTCACTTTACTTTCTCCTTCTTCCTTGCTGACTTGAAAGCAAAGGTTGTCTTTGTTGGCTGCGGCATGTGGAGTTCTCGGTTCAGCGCAGGCTGTGCCGGCTGCAGGGAGGAAAGGGGAGAGGAGCCCCGCCAGCCCCTCTGGCTCTGTGCAGGGTCTCAGTGACTTCAGACCATCTTGGCCCCGCGGTCTCGGTTCCACGCTGCCTGCGGAGCCGGGACAGCTCTGCCCTGGTGGGGGAGAGCCGGCCCCGTGCCGCCGCCGTGCTGGGAGTCGAGGGGAGGGGGCCTGGCCTGGGGCCCTCTGCCTCTGGCCACCCCTCAACTCTTGAGACAGGAACCAAAGAAAGGAACTTCCTTCCCTTGCTTCTCTTTAAATATGTGATTGCAGAGGCGTTACCAGCCCTCTCATTGGGTTAGCAACTTATCCATCAACCAAGTTTCAACCTACCACAATCTTCCATCTCACCTATATTGTATTTCCAATTGACATTGCTGAAAACAAATTAAAAATAGAAGATACTGCTTTGAAAAAGCGTATCTGTACTCCAGTATTGAAAGATATCAATTAAAAAAGACATTTATTCTCATGCCACTTTAGTTTTGTCAAAATAGATAAAGTCATAACATTGTTAAGAGGATGAAACCACCACCACTTCAGGGAACAAGTTCTGTGTAATTTGCCTGCTGTGCTCACAGGAGCTCATTTGCAGCAGAAAGGAGCTGGGTGAGGTCAGCAAGAGGCACCCCTTCTCCCACAGTGTGTTTTACATGTTGTGCCATGAACTACACTGCTCCAGCCACTTAAAAGCAGTGTGGGACCAGCTAATTTAAAGCTAAATCCATGTTCTCCTACAGTCCACATGGCTGCAGCATCAGTCCACTCATGATTTACTGATGTGACTTCAAGTCAGTGTAGATCAAGGTCCAGCCTAACAGCAACTCCAGAGGTTTATAGTTGTTTCTCAATGACTCTTGAACATATTTTACATTTAGGGGTTTCCTAATGGTTTCAAAAGTTTAAACAAGCGATTTAATTCAAACATTTTGTATCATTAAAACAGGACAATCAATTGTATCTTTCTGGCAGCCAGTGATCAACGCACAGAAATACTGTAATACAGGAATTCAGGTTTGGTCTCAAGGAGTATTTAGAACAAATCACAGCTAACAAGACTTGAACAGAACCACAACTTCACGCATTCACACTGAGCACCATTAAAATGTCATCCCCTCCACACATCTAAAATAACTGACCCAAACAGTTCCTGGCAAATTACAAAGCATTGATTTGAACAGCTTGGTGACAGCAAAGAAGGGAAAGGTCTGCATGGTCACAAGTTTTAACAGACTGAAGTCAGCAGACAATTAAGGGGAAGAGCTTGTTTTCCATGATGCAAACGCTGTCAAAGCCCCTGAGTAAAACTATCCGGAAACCACAACTTTGTAACTGCTGCCAGTTTACTGCTGGTTTACTTCTAAGCAGATATTTACACGTCTCCTTCCTCTCTTTCCTGTTAGCTGACACCTAACAACATGGTCATAGACTCGGACAGCCAAACCCAAATGCACTGTCACAAGAATTCTGCAGTGGCACTGAATTCTAGCAGGTGAACAGTATATTGCTGTGGTATAAACTGCAGCTTACAGACTTCCCCCTTGGCCCGGGAGTCATAGAACTAAGTACAAAGTGGTTTAGTCATACAGTGAAATTAAAGGAGATGTTTCAAAGGCCTGGGAACTCTCCCCACCTCTGCTCTTGAATTCTTACATGTCTCTGAAGGTACCTCACTCACAACAGCATGCTGGGGAAATTTTAAGCTCTTAGCAGGTACAGGAGCCCCTGAATAGTTCAAAGCCTAGAATGAGCCAAATGGCTGCTTGAACTTAACCCTCCCAAGGGGTTACCCTTCCAGCATCCAAGTTCTTCCCTGAAGATATTTTCATCCTCTTCTGGCCCCTGCCCCTCTCCAAGGAAAGTTACTTGACAACAGAACGCGTACACAGAAGTTTTTCACTAACAGCCTTGCAGTGTCGTTCAGCATGAACTCCTACTGCACTCCTACTTGCTTCCTTCCCTCTTCTGCTGTTAAAAAGTACTCAGAAAACCAAGCTCAACCTCCTAAACCCACTACACTCTCCATTTTTAAAGATACTGACTGAATGTCCTAAATTTCTGAATGGTCTAAGTAGCAAAATAATTACTTTGTGTGCGGTAACTAGGTATTAATTCTAAATTCAATAATCCATCCTTTGGGTTTTTTCAAGGTTTTAAAACATTTCTGTTTCCCGGGCCACTCATAAGTAAAATATAGCAAGCTCACAACAAGTGTTTCCCCTATTTTCTAAATCAGATCACTGGAAGCATGGTAGATGCTTAGGAGGGTTACCAAATAGAAGAATTTACACAGACCACAATTTGCATAGGATAAAAAACCCATAGGTTTCCCTCCAGTTTACTATAAGCAACTCTTGGTTGTTTTCAGCTAGGAAAAAAAAAATAGTTAAAAAATCACATTTTGGAGGAAGATATTATTTATTAGACAAGTCATAACTTGGGTAGGGAAAGGCTTAAAGTGGGTCTCTATTCTTTTTCCACAATCATGTTCCACTCTTCATTGCAGAAATCACACCATTGCCAGCAGCTCACAAGGAAGTTAAGCCTCCCCTAAGCAAACTAACATAGATAACAAAGTTATCACAAAGATGACATTGTTTCTGAACTTTTAATGGAGGGAATAGCATCAGTATTCTTCAGATAAAGGAACACCATATAGAATCTACTGGATGCAAAGAAGGCCTTGTAAACTGCTGTGTACAGTAAAGAGAAGCTCCTTAGTCAAACCTCTGTAGAATCCAGCCACAAAAATGGACATGTTGCTCTGTATGCTAAAGTCTGTTTATATGAGACTTAGATTTTAAAATATTATATTATTTTTATAAGCATTCTACTATTAATATCTAATAATATTAATAATATCTAAAAATATTAGACACTCCTAGGTCTTTTCAGATTTATAATTGGAAATTTCATTAAGAGTATGATCAACAGGCTAAAGCAGATAAATGAGAAAAAGTAAAAAGACATAAAACATATCCTTACTTTAGAAACATTTGCAGAGCTGTTAAGAACTTAAATTTCTTTTTCTTTAGAAGAGGAAAATGGGCTCTCACCTGGCACAATGAACCAATCAATGAAATTTATTAAATTCCCAAAGCACAGCACAGCAACTACCAGGCAATCCCTCTTTGCTGGACTGTTCCTTGCCACAGACACTGATGGACGTTGTGTCCCATCTGCTGCAGCAGCTCCGTAATTCTGTCCCTCCAGCAGTGGCTGGAGCAGCAAGCCTGGGTCTTCATGTTCACAGAGGGGTTGCATGTTTCCAGTGCAGACACTCAGCAGGGATGATGAAGCATTTCCTCACACAAAATTGATGTGTTGGGGCGATGAGGAACTTCAATCACTACGGTCATTTCCGGCACTGAAGCACAGCCACTAAGAAGTGAAATGAAATGTTCCCTGCAGTCAGAAGAACTTGCAAACAAAAAAGCTGCAGTGTTTTGCAAAAGTGCTGAAGACCACGGCCTTGAAGACAAGGAGAAGTAAATGTAAACAAAAGCAAAGTAATCCCTTGTGCACCCAAGAAATAAAAGTGCACAGCTCTGCAGTGATCTCACAGAAACTACAAATGCCAAAATAACAATATTCTTTGTTGTCAGTGAGTTGCCAGAGCTAAAAATAGTCTTTCTACAGATGAAAGAAAAAGAAAGAAAGAAAGAAAGAGAGAAAAGCTAATTTTCTAGACCAGTACCTATTTTTTCACTTGAGGTCTCCTTTACCACAGATTTCTTGTGCAACTATGGGCAAGTAATTTGCTTTCTCTGCACCTCAGGTTCTCACCACACACAATCCCTGGCCTTTAAAACAGGGCTGTGTAGCCTTGTCCTGCCACCCAACCATTCCCTGCTCCCTGCTATCACCCACCTATTTTGCACTGGCCAGATCTACTCCCAGAACAAAATCCTTCCCACTAAGTTCCTGAGTTTTTAGATCAAATCAGTAGGAGACTCATACTCCAGACTACATGCTGGCTTTCATTTGGTGTTTTTAGGGGAGGAATATGAAACAAAACCAACCAACCAACAACCCAGAACCCTACACTGAGCAGAGAAAGGGAAATGGAGTCAAAACCACTCGTCCTCACTTCTGCTGGAACAGTGCACATTCCACAGTTTTGAATTGTGCAAAGGGGTTTTTTCCCCTTTCTCCCTCAGAAAACAGGTCTGAAAGGGGAGGAGCAGAGGGCACAGGAAGGCATTCGTGTTCTTTTGGTACATGGAGACACCTTTATCTGCCTTCTTTCTTCTGCCCATTCACATTTTTAGAAGTATTCAGTCACATGTCTTTTGAGCCACGTTGTGGATTACCAGCTTAAGAAGCTAATTTATTTTTTGCACCCTGTTAAGAAAATTTAAAGTGAAAATTACCAGCAAACTCTAGGAGTTTAAGAATGAGGCAGCTGATTTAAATGAGGACCGCTTATGGTTTGTGACTCATGCATGAAGACACGGGTCAGGCGTTTTGCCTTTTTTTAAGAGCTGTGTATTTCACACTTTAGACTAACTGAAAAACAAAATAGCACCTACCACTCTTGGCCCTTTTGTAAAATCCAAACTCCTTCGCTTCCACGTGCTCAACACAAGTATTTCATTCTATCGTCCCTTTATCTATCTCACTTTTTCGCTGCTATAGACCGCAGAATGTTCTCTGAGCAATGTCACGTTATCCGTACTACCCCAGCGCTTAACTAGACCAGCGAAGTCAAGAGTTCCTCGGAAGTTCTCGGAAGCAATAAGGCATCAACGCGATTTTGTAGAAGTTAAAAGTTTGATGTCCAGCCCCGACCGTGGGTAAAGGAACATCACAAGCACCGACTCACGTCACTAATCCCGATGCCTTCGGCGAGCTGGAGCGGCGCCTCGGTGGCCGCCGCGCTGCGCCGCTGGGTGGCGCCCCAAGCCCGGCGCGCGCCGCCGCCCCGCCCGCTGCCAGCTGCGCTCCCGATCCTTTCCCGGGAATATTTTCCGTGTCTGATGCCCGGCCACAGCTCGGACCTTGTAAGGAAGGCCTCACGGGGCAGCCCAGCAGGGTTTAACTCTCGCTTTGGATAGTTCAAATGTCTCTTGGTCCAAGCGTCCTCGGAGTATCCAGGGCACATCCCATATTGCTCTCAACTCCTGACATTTACTGCTGGACCTGATGTTTTGAGACGGCCAAAAGCGGGTTTCTAACTGTAACTGCTGTGGCAAGAACACAGTTTTGCTTTTATAAAGCAGAATTTTCAAATTCCAAATTTTCCAAAGACAGAGTCAGATTAAACAAGATGTTCCTCACAAACACAAAACCATCAGTTCTAAACACTTCTTTTGATTCCCTTTTTGCCCTTCATTAGAGATTCCAGATACCACTTCCACTCCATGCTTTTTGTTGCTGTACTACCTGGCCACTGGTGCCATCATCTCTGTGTACTCATCCCCTTTCTCCCTTCCCTCAGTGTCACAAGCCACCTCCTTCCACCCACTCTGGGTTTTACTGTTGGGTACAAGTCTGCAGTGGTTTTTAAAAGGCCCCCTGTGACTTTGCCTTCCTCTGTCAGCTCCTGTAGCCATCATTCCTTGACAGCCACCCTGCCTTAACTGCATGCTTGTCCTGTTCTCTGACCACAGTTTTCGTGTTCGTGCAGACCACACTGCACCAAAAACTTCCAGCAAAAGTTTGTGACAATCCATTTTTGCATTGTGGGCATATAGAATGCCACTATACAATACAAGTCAACTTTTGTTAGGCAAGATCACAGCTCATTTCTTTATAGCCAATTAAATTTTCTCGTTATTTGTTCTGTCAGTCAGGCGGTTCCTTTCTTGGAACGAAGGGCAGTGTTTGCTTCCACAGCTTACCCTGGTGGTGCCAGGTGCCCATGCCATATAAAAAGCAGGTTTTTATCCCTGTCATACTCCTTCAGAAGCTCTGTTCTCTTGGTGGTTCATCTGAGCACGAGATCTCATAGCTGTGCCATGCAGTTAAACCTTCCCATGAGAGCAGCAAGTCAGAACCTCTTTATTCTCATGTTTGGCACACACAGAGCAACGTATTTTCTCACACCATTTGGAATCTGGCTGTGGTACCAAAAGTTGTTTTGATGGCTGAACCTGACAGAGGCAACTGAGACCCCCCAGATGAACACACAGGTTTGGTGATAGTTAAACTGGTTGGCCCCTCAGCAGGCCAGCAAATGTGCCATGCCTGAATCCTGACAGGACTGCTTACACACAGCTGATGTGAGAGCTTCTGGCTTTCTCTGGAAGGATTTCCAAGTATTTACTACAAAATGCCTTTGAATGTATTTATTTATCCAAATATCCTCTAATGGTGCATGCTGCCACATCCGTGAACAGCTTTGGAGGTTTGCCAGAGCTTTCCCAGAAAGCTACATCAGCAGGGGCATTAAGAGTGAACCAAGATGTCAGAAAGATATAAATTGAAAATATTTTATTATCCTGATTAACTCCAAACCATTTCCATACATGTAATAAAAAGAAGCTTATTAAGCCACTGAACAGCAAACAGCAACAAAATCTGTGGAAACTAAATATGAAAATAATATTCATTGTTGACTAGATCTAACAATACTGATTTTAGGGAGAAAGAAATAAACTGCTTTTGGTATCTCTCTCATGCATTACTCAGACAGAGAACACAAAGTAACCAAAAGAAAATACATACTTGTGCGTATTTGCAAGTATATATTTAATTGTTGCAATGAGGTTAGAACCAACAAGCATGCATGTAATACATAATATAAGACCGGTCTGCATTTTGAGGTATATGTATTTTAAGCCTGTTGTGATGGAAGCAAATTCATAAATCATGAGATTCTGCAAATAATTGAAATTGAGATTGGTGCAAAACTTAATAATTTTAGTATCTGACAAGATCAGAAAAGTGAAATTTAACATCATTCTGGTAGACTGACAGCTCAATAAATGCACGTCCAGACCCACCTGAAATATTCCACTCCAAGGAGATTCAAAGACAATTATAGTGACTGCAAAAGAGCTGCAGAGTGACAGAGATTCAGGTAAGAGGCTGTGGGGGTTTAAGGTTTGTCACTACTTGTACCGAGGCTGCACAATCACTCACTTTGGTTTTGAACCCAGTGTGCAGTGCTAAAACATAAAGACAGACTTGGACTGAGACATTGTTGCATGAAGGCCTTGTTGCCGTTGTTAAATCATGGCTCAGGCCTGTTACTTTGGCTAAGTAGAAAAGGACTGTGGGAAAGAGATACAGCTGAATTAGGGGTAGAAAAACATGCTGTGTGACCATGGCATGTTCATATCCTGGTGTGTGGTGGTTGGTTGAATTATGTCTATTATGCTTTAAAACTGCAAACTGATAACCGGCTAACTGCTAAAATGGCCAGGGTTTTGCAATAAAGGGGCTCTCCTCTGCACCTGCCTGGGGACTGTGTGTTGTTCTTTATTGCAACAAGACATGAACACCTGGGCTGTGTGTCTGGAGGGACAGCAGTTTGACAGGTCAAACCAAGCAGTGACCAGCCTGACAGGAGGGCAGGCCACTCATGAAATGTAACCATGTATAAAAGCAGCACAATTTTCAGTTACAGATCTATTACAGAATCAGCACTTGATCCTGTTCTCATAAAAGACCATATTATAAAACTCCAGAGATGACTCATCTACTAACGTGTATTTTTTTTCTTGCCTTTCAGCCCTCCAGACTGATGCACATTTGCCAAGCTGCTATTGCCATGGAATACACAGCTGAGAGGGAGGAGCCCGAGCACTCTCCTTCCCAGGGAAGCCTGAGAAATTCTGCACCTGTACTTTGTTGAACCTCCTCTGTCTCCGCGTGGTGCTTGCAGCTACTTTAGCCATGATTAACACTAAGGTAGCAACTGCTGGTGACTTCAAAAGCTGTTAGGAAATATTTAGTATTTTAGCATGAAATTTAGTACCTGAATAATCAAAACTAGATTGCCAACAGTTTTTCTTCACCTTTGCAGGCAGAACTAGATGTGTGAGCCATTATTTAATTTGAGTCTCTGTCCATATCTCGTGGAACAAATCTGCTGTAACAGCCTCAACCATCCAGACTAATCATCTTTATAGCAGTCCACTACTACTAAAAACTTCAAGAAAACCAGCTGGACCACCTGATCCACTATACACTTAACTGGAAAATATCTGCTAGGAAGATTCTCATTCTGTGAGTTGCAATAAATGCTACAGTTTTAGTCACCACACCCTTTTTACCTCCTCATCCTGAATTTCCTTCTAAAATGCTTTCTTTCTTGTTGCCTGAGTAATAGCACAAAACCCAGTGTGGAACATACAGTGTGGAACATATCGCTGTGACAGCAGCAAATAAAAGTTACACACACTAAAGTATAAAATCTACTATTTCATTATTACTGACAAATAAGTTCTATATAACTTCCTACTTCTTGGAATGCAGATAATGCTTTTGGTTGGGCAAGAAAGCTAGTTCAGACTCTTCTCTTACATCTTTTAAATTAGGAAACAAACTGCAGCTTTACAAAAAATTTTTTAGGTTGCTTACCTGGATAACTTATCTCACAGGTAACATTCTCCTTGGTTGTATCCATATAATTCTATCCCAAAAGGTATAGCAGAAGAAATTACAGTTCCAGCACATAATCACAGAGCAGCAAAAGATGAACACACTCCAATTCTATTAACTGCTCCCTTCTTCTTCTCTGGGAAAACAAAAAGAAAAGCAAAAACCTCCTTTGCAAATGAGAACATTTTGCATTAACATCAGACAAAGGAGGAAGCTGCACATCGCTGGAACAGAGCTTCCTCTTCTAGCTGAGATTTATTCAAGCACAGAGCAGCTCGTGGACATCAAGAGAAGTGAGGAATTATAGTTAATGTACACCAAAGATACTATTTCACCAACCAGTTTATCTGCTTGGGCCTTTACCATTTTTTTAGCTCAAGCTTTTTTTTATTGGTGTAGCTGATAAGCGAATTTCTCACATTTTGAGATTCTGGATGCTTCTGACACAATTACAGCAGAAAAGGGCTGTGAGATCTGCTTGGATTTTGGAAGAAAACTGTGGAATTAAATGTCTGTTTAACCTATGTTTTGACCTTTCTACCACAGTGAAATATTCATCCCCAGAAGAACCATTAGTTGACCACTGCAGTCTTCACTGTGATACACCAGAGTCCTCTTAATTAAGATGACAGCAAAAGCAGATAAGAGTCATTTATTATGAGTAATGACAAACAGACAAGCACTGACAGAACAAAAATGGAGGCCTTTCCCTATGAGGCCTCTTCCTTTCCAGCCTCACTACCTCCAGACCGAAAGGGAAGACAATTCTGCAGTGAACAGAGTATTTTAATCACTACAGTAAATGTTAAGGTCAGAGTTAACTAAAATTTTGAATAAACATTGATTTAAATTAAAAATAATCTAATTAAGTATTGAGAATGTCTTTATTTCCCAGAAGTAAGTCCTGCACAAAGAGATTTACTGTCACTCTCAATGCTTCCAGTAAGGCAAAGTGAGGCTGTCTTCACCCTTTTGGAAGGGTATGTGAACTCACTATAGCCATGCTTAACTGATAGCACTGTGAAACAAATTCTGCCAGCAACAAAAGAAAAACTTGGTCATTTTTAAGCACTAACCCCAGGATGCTGATTTTTATGACAGTTATTATGCAAATATTTGAAAGTTCCTAAAGTTATAATGCAATTTAGATAGGGAATTGGGATTAAAATATATCTATACTATCAGTGATGATAGGTACCCACCTTAAGCAGAGGGCAGCTCCCAGTCCAACAACAAGAGAACAAATGGAGAAAGTGGCCAGAGTCACTCTTTTCCTGGGCATCTTCTGTTTGATTTTAATCCACTAGAGATAAAAAAGTCTGTGAAAATCTTGGCCAGTCAAACATCTACTTTTAATAAAACAAAATTTAAAAAAATAATCCATGAACATGGAGAAAAAAAATGTGAAGTGTGGAAAGGATTGTCTATCAGTTATATTGGTAAGCTGGGAGAAGAGTTGGGAAGAACTCCTTCTCTGCTACTAACTTCCTTTGCTAAAGCAAAGGCATCTCAAGCCTGCAGTCCTAAAGCAAATCGTACCATCATAATTTAAAGGGAGAAAGAAAACAATAAACATTAAAACTTTGAAACACTTACACAGTTCTAGTTAACATCTGATTCTTGTTAACATGTACAAGATGTTTTCAGGCTTCAGCACTTGGTTCTTAAAGCTCTGGTTTGCATACCATTTTCTTTACAAAATTTAAAACCACAGTAAAAAAATTACTGTATGAATAATTTATTAATTACTTAGCAATATTAAAGTAAAAAGAAATTAAACTTCTTTCTATTCATTTTATTCACAAACTCCTTCTATTCACTCTTTATACCAGAAATTTTACCTGCTCTGAAGATGCTCTCAAAATGTCTTACATATAAAATTATAAGGCATATGAATAAACTCTGGCCTTTCTTTCTTTCCTGTAGTCATGCTGGCATTTGCACACTTTACACACTTTTGATAAAGTATAAGAATACAGAATCTCAGGCTGCTAATAAAAGAATTTTATTCTCACAATTTTAGAAGCTCCTTTTGCTTAAGACAAGTTCAGTACCAGTGGAAGAACTATTCTCTCTTTATTCTTTATGAGCCACCAACCAGCAAAGGCTCTTTTCCATACTTCAAAGTAGCTTTTTGGATACTTTTCATAATAGAGCATTAATATCAACTTCAGCTGGTACATTTGCTTGAAATAAAAAGTGTTATGACATTTATTATTGTAAATCCTGAAGTTAAATGAAATTAAGAAGAGGCTTTATTTCAAAGTCCAGAATGGCTGCAGGAGTTTAACTGGCAGTCATGGAAGAACTGCAATCACTCAATTTTCCAAATTATCAAAAAACAAAAAAATTCTTTACCTTCCAACACAGCTTATGTCAACAGAATATCTTCTGACTTAGTTCATTCAAATGCTTCCTTAAGAATGATTTAAAAGTACAGAATAAGGACAGTGTAAATCAGCAAAGTGATTAATCTGTTCAAAAAGCCAAATATAACTGAAGCCACCTGTGTTTTCACTGCCTCCATTCCCCCTCCCCCTTTTCTCCTCCTCCAACAAGTTCTTAGTCCTGACAGAAAACCAAAGCAGTCCTACACAGCCACACACTGAGCTCACCAGACTCCACAAGTCCAAGCCGTTCACCCCTTTTGTCCACCCAAAGCTTGGTGCTCCGAAGCCCAGCTTTTCCTTTGGGCTTCTGCTGAAATGAAATTCAGTTCCACAGTTCCTGTGTATAATACAAGAATTGTGGTGGTATAATTTTCTAGTAGAGGCAAATATTGTATTCTATGATAACATTATAGCCCATTGATGGCTGGACTTACACTACCTTAACCTATTTTACTTCCTTCCTTGAGGGGACTAATTGTCCCATAGCATCTCTAAGTGCATCCACATTAAGGGATTTGGCACCTGGAATGTGCAGTACAGGTTGTGTTGCTCGTGCTCTCATAGAGCCCTTGTGCAGGTTACATTTGTGTTCACTGCTCTGTTCATCTCTGGGCGATTTCTATTCAACACCTCCCTGGCTGAACACATTTCCTTCCCTTTTGTGCACTGCACTAATTCTGTACTCGCAAAGGCACCAGAATGTGTCAGGTACAAATATGAGCATATCTCAAAGAACTGCAAGTTTACTGTTCCAGGAAAAAATTAACTTTGTTGCCAAGCATTTTATATACCTCATAATCAACAATTTCCAGCCACAATTTGAGAAAAGAGGCATCAACTGGGATACATTTTGAAAAATGAATTTCTGGGATATAGTTTATAAAATGTGAGGAAAAGTAAAGAATTTAGCAGGTTAAAAGGAAAAACAATTTTTAAAGTGTAATTCTTTATTTTAAACCAAGTATGTCTGTTCTTTTAAAAACAGCCCTATCTAAAATAAAATGTGAAATAAGGGCAGCCCACACGCCATGAAATGCAGCATCACAAAGTACAGAATATACCAGTAGTTCAGGCTTGCTGCAGAAATTTCAGAGAAAGTCAAAACACTGAACTGGTGGGTGTTACTGAGTAAGTGGCTGGAAATAGCATGTGGAGTGCTGAACCAGCTCCTTGCAGCAGAGCTTCATCTGCAAGTGCAGAAAGAAATTTCTTCATCTGAGTTTATTCAACAAGTTCATTTTGATGCCTGGTTCATTAAGAGATGGGAACCAAACATGGATTTGAAAAAGGAAGCCAGTTTGATTTTCCCTTTTCCAAACTTTGTGCAAAATCAAAGTGTGGGATGCTTAGCTCTAACTTGTGGGAGGATGAGATCTGGTAGTATGAATATCTTGGAAGCAGGGGGAGATAAAAACAAATTTTCATTTCTCATTTTCAATGATTCCTTTGTGCATTTTAACAGAATCCCATCAAATGTAACTTAACAGGAAGAATCAGTTAAAAGCTCCCAGCATCTAATAAACAAAATAGTACTTGATGGATTAAAGAACAAAATCAGAAGTTTGAAAAGATATCTGTTCATATATTTTAAATCAATGACTACTCCAGTCCTACTGACTGTCAAAAAGTAATGTCGTGCCAAGCACATGGAATCTATTTAAGAACATAATTAAAAATTATAAATATAAAATAAATTATGTAAATTAGAATTTCCAGGTTGCCATTTTAAATCATGAATCAATTATTTAAATCTCTTGTTTAAGCCAACAACAGAAAAAGGAAGTAGTGAAAACAGTATTTTAACTTCTGGCATCAAATTTACATACAAATAACCATTCTCGAGTATATGTCCTTGTTTCTTCAAGAAAGAATTCTTATGTTTATTTTCTTCCAGTAACATGCCAGCATTTCAGAAAAGGCCAATCATTTATGACCTGCCTCATATTTCACATCCTTGTGTTTGTTCCAAGGATTGAACACTGACACAGCAGTGGATCTCATGACTGCTTTCCATCAGGTATATTAAACTGATTGTCAATTAGGTCAGGCTTTCAGGTTGCAGAACAAAGATTTCTCACACTCAATTCTTCAGAAATATGAGTTAGAAAATTGCAATTTTCATTTTAGTTTAACCCTCCCCATGACTGCTTTGGATTTAAGGCAGTCTTTCATCATTAATTTCTGCTGCTTTTGTTTGCAGATTTATTTTGATGTTGTTTTTTACTAATAATCAGGAAAGAAATCCAATTCTGAAGAAATGATGTCCATGTTGTGTAAAGTGAACACCTCTCAGGGGTCATTTTACCCTCTCCTACCACTAATGACTAGGCATGTCTCTGTTTCCCAGCTGAGAACGCTATCAGTTTAAGTAATAGTTTAAGCTTATACAAATAAAGTTTGGAACAAGGTCATTCTGATTTACCCAGGTCTTAAACAGCGCCTTTCTGCCAAAAGCCTGAATCAACACCACCAGAAGAATCCATAAGGATTTCCTGCAGTTCCAGAGACTGTTTTACCACAACCATTCCTGTCAAGCCTAATTCATACCAGAAATCTTATCCAAAAGTCAGGTCAAAACACTTTGTTTAGGTGTCACCCTTCAGTGAACAACTTTGTCTACGTGTACATCTGCTCTCCTTGGCTCAAGCAATCATTGTCCACACTTCATGCCACAACTAAAGCCTTTATCTGTGGTCAGTGACCTACAGGGAATACTGCTGGATTTATTAAGGAATGACAGACAGACACATGGTGAGGTTTGAACATTAGGGTCATTGTGGTTTCATTTATCAGGGAATGTAAGTCAGGACTAGCTCCTATTTCTGGCTCCAGGGCTTGCTCTGGTATCGTAGGCAAGACAATTTAGCACCAAGGACTGCCATACACGTCCATCCTGGCTCTGGGGACTGTTAAGGAAGAATGGAGATTCTTACCTCTAGAGGAGATCATCAAGGATTAGAGTTAACCCAGCAGGACCCCGATCCGAGCTGGAGAGGCTGAGCACTGCTACAATACAAGTCAATGTAAATATTTTCATCGTGCCCTGCATGGAGACAAGTTCTGAAGAGACGCATTGTAGCAGCTGCAGCAATTCCTGTACCAGGCTTCTCTCTGTTTGCCATGCTACTGATTCACCGGTCCATATTTTTCCAGGAAATCACACTTCTTCACACACACACCCACTTCCAGTGAAACGTGAGCCTGACAACATTTGAGTAACAGTTAAACTTTTGAACCTGTTCTGTAGGAGTAGCCTTGAACTCAGCACAAATACTTGAGGCCAGACTGATGTGTTCAGCCCAGGTTTAGTCCCTGCTTTATTTATAGGTCACACCAGACCGGGAACAAAAGAGCTTTTAGCCCTGGTTATGCTCTTACTCAAGCCAGCAAGGAGCTATGAATCAAACAAAAAATACAATGAATTGCTATCTCCTTTTTTCCCAATTTCTTTCTCCACAAGGAGTTTTCAGAGCATTTTTCTTTATGATGCATATCCATGGTAATGGCCAACTGTTACCTCTACATACAATACAAGAAGAAATAATTTAGATTTTACTACTCACAAGTAAACTCAGTCAAGGCTTATTCAAAAAAGAGATTCCTTAGAGCAAACTACTTATGTATCAATGAAAGCACAGCAAAACCAAGTGCTAGGGGGTAGACAGGAACACAGAACTGCTCTGCAAACCGGTATTATTTCCTGGTGATAACTTGGATCCAGAACATAAGCCTTTAAAACACTTAGCCTTTACTGTTTGCTAGATATAAGCTGCAAGAAACCCAAGCCTGCAAATGCTATAAAGGACATATAAATGGTCCCTTTTTGCCTAATAGGAGCTGGGTTTAAGTCTAAAACGTGATACTTCACAACGCTACCATTTTAAATGTCTCTTCACTGACTCTTGCTTGTAAAATTAGAGGAACCTTGCAGAACATGTTACAGGGAGCTGTGTCTATCTTACCATCAGCCTTTTGAGTTTGCCAAGAAGTTGAAGTAGGGGAGCAGATGATGTTAACAGTGTGAATCCAGCTGGAAGACTCTACAGAACAGAAACTATCTACTACTGTAATCTGTGATTTGTGTTGTGAAGGAGGAACTGGGGAGAAAGTCAAATGAAAGACATCATATTCAAGAAGAGTAAGACGCTGAATGTGAAGCCTTGATCCTTTTTAAGGTGACAGAAAAAGCGCCAGGATTTCCTATTCTAATCATGAGATGAATTATGATGATAATATACCCTTGCCAAGGGAAAGATTAATGCAGTAAGGACCACAGCAAATGGCTGTCAGAACTGAACAGTCATTATGCCAGAAATGGTCTCAGAAAAGAGAAAGTAATCTAAATTCTTATTGCCCTTCCACTCAATGCAGAGATGGGAGAGACGGCTGCAGAGAGGCTGCATGCCAGAGACAGTAAAACAAATTCAAAAACCAATCTCTCCTATCTCGAGATCTTTTCCTCAAATGTGGTGCATGTTGCCTCAAAAAACAGTAGCACAAGGTGTTTGTGCATAGGCAGTACAGAAAGTAGATATTAACAGAACAAAAGATCGCTTCATCTAGCAGGGAAAGGCTTCTCCCTCTTCTCAGACAGCCTGGTGTGTTTAAGGACAGGCAACATGAGATGCAAGCCAACAGAGCTCCCCTCTGCTGTGGCATGACAGCTCCATTTTCATGATGGGATTCCACGGAGTCTTTACTGCTGCAAGGAAACACTAAACTAGTTTGTGCCTCAGTCACACACCTGCCCTCACCACCGTGGCCATGTTGGACATTTTGCAGCTGCACACAAGGTGATTTCACGGAGCAGGGTTAGAGCACTTCAAACTGCCAATGCTTCCCATAATGAAACATACTACTTTTATAAACTAGGGTTGAATTTGTTGCCAGAATAAAGGAATCCAAGTAATGTGTGCCAGCATAAACTGAATCCTTTCTTTTCCAACCTACAGTCTCCTATGTTCCTTACAAGGAAAATAATACACAAAGTATAGGAGGCCACAGAAAACTTCCTTTCTTCAGTCAGGTAATTGCCACCGAGTGACCTCATGGTGAACAATACAGAATGATTTTGATTAACAGAATATAATAGAAATAGAGTTGTTTCATATAACCTTTCAGTCTTCAGTGCTGTAGTTAGGTCCTCTATTAATAGAACTGTCAGAAAGTGTACTCATGCCTGAACTGACATCAGGTACAGAAAGTTGAGTGAGTGAATTTAGTGCTGGCTTAACTGACATTGTGAACAAAGCCTACTTTTTATTCCTGAAAGAGAAATACCATCCACAATAGTGTCACTTCCCATCAACACGCCTGAATTCCAATCTGGGTGACTGTCTCTTAGCATAATAAGTTTACAAAATGCACTTGCACATGATAGCCTCCTATGTTTAAACAGATAGATTGTTTTTTAAGATTGAATGAACCTGACTGAAGCAGTACAAAATACAAATGCAAAATACATTTAGGAATTAGAGTCAACCTATAATGGAGAAAGGCTTTCACAAAGACTTTCTTTGACTGAGGACACCCTTATGAGATGAATTTCAGTAATGGTATCATACACTATGGGATGTTTTCTGTCATCCCAGTTTAGTCATTGAAAAGGACACATAATTAATCAGAACTGCAAGAATATCTGGGAATAGTATTCTGATTAATTGTACTAGCACAGGAATGAAACCCTCAGACTGTACTGGGCCTTCCAAACTGGAGTACAGGAAATGACGTTACCATTGCTCATTCTCTTTCCTTTTGTGGCAAGCCAGTTTTGGTGTTCACAAAATGAAGCCCTTGTAGTAGAAAAAATAAATTAAAACAATTCCTTTTTATAAAGGATTTGAACATTTTGGCAAACTGATACAGGATAAATCCCTTTGTAGTAATTTGTTTCTGCAATAGAGCAAGGAGTTTTCTGCTTTCTATCATTGGTAATAATGATTCATCCAATTAGCCAGAAACTGCATTTACTTGAGAATTGAAATGTAAAATTAGAGAATCCAATGAAATGCTTAAAGGTAGAGGACCAGAGCAGCCCATATGTTTTATTTTAGAGTTGCACACACCTATTCATCACAATGTATTTTTCAGTCAACACGTGAACCTACACACAATTTGTACTTTTGTCAGCCTTCTCCTGGACATTTATTTAGTTCCTTGGGATAAACTATATTAATTTTTAGCTCTTTCCCTCTGCAGTGCCTGTCCTCAGATTTGTAGTCATCCTTCAAGAGTCCTTTTTCTGAAGGTTTTTGCTGGAGATCCGAACCCAAGCCTAGGTTGCCCTTCAGGGATACACTAACACAGGAAAGCCCCTTTGCCTCATAAGTGTAAGGATTGATTTCGGCCTTTTATCTCTCTTTTTCTTCCCTGGGCACATCCTCAGTGCAGTGGCACACTACTCCAAAGCATGCCCACCACACACACAGACTAAAATGTACATTTTGCAGCAATCCTGTGTGAGCAAATTTTACCCAGCAGCTGATAACTTTTTTAACCTGTTCTGTTTAGCTGCTCTTTTCAGCTGCTCCTCAAAACCTGCTGTATTTAGTGGGTTGGAAGATGGCAGCAGCCTGAGGGCCAGCAGAGCTCTGAGCACAGACACTGTTGTTACTTACTCCCTGTATCCGACAGTCCTGTACAGCCTGGTGATGAGGGCAGATGTGTCTCAGGGGCTGCTGTACCTCAGCAGAATCTTGTTCCAACCCCTGCCATGGGCAGGGACCCCTTCCACTATCCCAGGTTGCTCCAAACCTTGTCCAACCTGGCCTCGGACACTTCCAGGGCTGGGGCAGCCACAGCTTCTCTGGGCAGCCTGTGCCAGGGCATCACCACCCTAAAAAGAAAGCATTCCTTCCTAATAATGTCCTTCATGAGGGCCTTCGCAGACCCCAGAATTGTTAGGTTTGGAAGGGCTCTCTGGAGATCACCCAGTGTAACCCCTCGCCAAGGCAGGGTCACCTGGAGCAGGTGACACAGGAAGGTCCAGGTGAGTTCAGCATTTCTCCAGAGAGGGAGACTCCACGCCCTCCCTGGACAAGTCTGTCCCAGTGCTCCGCCACACTCACGTAAAGAAGTTCTTCCTGAAGTTGAGGTGGAACTTGTTGTGCTTTAGTTTACGGCCCTGAATGTCCTTCGTGAGGAGATTCCCCTCACAAAGCGCTCTCCCTCCCTTTCTCCCCGCTAACTCAGGCTTGACCTTCCCAACATGGCGGCCGAGCACGGCTCCCGCCTCCCCGCCCCTCAGCCGCTCTCAAGATGGCGGCGCGGAAGGGCCGGCGGCCGGCCCGGCTGCGCCTGCGCGGGCCCGAGTGCGGTGAAATTCCTGGCGGGGGGAGCAGGAGGTGGCGGCGCTGAGGGCTCGGAGCAGGAGGCGGAGGGCGGCTCGGAGCCACGGCCGCGCTGCCCTGCCCGGGACCCTGCGTGCTGTGGCGGCCGGCGCCGAGCCAGACCCCCGGCGGGCGCGGAGCGGACGGGCTGAGGGACGCTCGCC
>VZTH01005178.1:293391-359492 GCA_013397815.1 Aleadryas rufinucha
GGCCCGGGCCGGCGGCGGAGGGGAGCGGGGTGTCAGCCGGGCTCGGTGTCGCCGCGCCCCCTCCCTTTGTCCCCGGGCGGGCGGGCGGCCGAGCTGGCCCGGCCCGGCCCCGCCGAGGGGACCCGCATGCGCGGGGCCGCACAATGCGGCTCCATGTGTGCGCTGCCACACTTAAAGGGAAACGAGCCGGCAGCGCTCCCTTCCTCCCTCCCCCACTCGCACATGTTCGCCGCATCCTCTGCCTGTTGGGCCGGGATACGGCGATCCACTCGAGGAAGCGCACGAGTCCGCCCGGTACCTTGGGAGAATCGGGTCGCCTTTTTCGTCCCTTACGTAAAAACTGCTTCGTACCCAGATGAGGAAATGTGTGCCAGGTGTACCTAAACTCGGGCCATTACAGCGCTGGCTGGAGTTGGCCGACTAGCCATACAAAGGGACAGGGTCACTGAGTGGCACAGGAATTCCCGGAGGAGGATTTTGGCCCGAGACTTCAGTTAACGTCGTTGAAAGCCTAAGGGTGGAAAACAGCATTGTTAGCAGTAAGGAGATGAGGTTGCATAACCGGGTATAGCGAGCTGGATGGTGTGTTTGTGCATCTCCAGCACTGATTTCTGGGTTTGCTTGATGATCAGTTTGAGAAACTTCAATATCGTTAAGTACTAGCAGAGAATGTTTTACCCCTTTAAGGTGAAGCTCTTAAAAAATCTCATACCGTGGCTATAAATCTCGTACTGTGGCCTTAGTCCTGAACATGAGCATGCACCTGTTAATGCCCTGGTAACTGCTGAAGTTATTAGTGACACTCAGTGAGGTGTCCGCACATTCAGATAAGCTAATAACGCCTCGGTATGAGCTTACTGCAGGAGCTCCACACTGGATGTGGTGTGAAGCGTCTCTCTCCTATATATGATCCCTTAAGGGAGACAATAGTGTAGAATGGTTGCTGTCTAACTTGATAAAAACAAGCATTTGGTAATCTAGAATAGTTGTTCAGCTGTCTGAAATTTCTGTTTTAATCTACTAGTTGTGCTCTGCAAAAGAAAGTTGGACATTTAGCTGAAGTCTCTTGATTAAGTAAGTATTCAGCTTCTATGTTGTATTTTTTTTTGGTCTTGTGAGGTCTTAAGACATTGTATAAGCACAGACTGGTTGGATATGTAAGTAGATTTGTAGACTTCTAGATCTAGGGGTTAACTTCTGTTTAACTTTCTGCTCACTCTTTTCTGAAGAAGGCTTCATGTGTACTGGTAAAAACTGGTGAGCTTTTCCAGTTGCCCCTATTACTGATTCAACTGTACTGACTCCAGCCATTTGCTTGCACCATGCAGCTTTTGTGGGGGGTTTGTGTTTTAAGTAATAGCAATACCTTTGGTACCCCTTTACATGTACTAAAAGAAATTGAAATGGTATTAAAAGTGACTTTGAGTGCGCATGAAGTGTTGTGAGCATTGAAGAAGAGTCTTGAACTCTTCAGGAATGCTACGTGGAATAACTGACCTGAGAAAGTTGTCATGTAGGGAAGAAACTATTTTCTATGTGACATCTGAACTGAGCTGGCACTGGACTGACACTGGTTTTTCTGGTGTCAGGCTGCTTGAAGTCGCAGTGCAGAGACTGAACTTCATGATCTTCCTTCCCTACTGTTGACTGTCTTCTTCCAAGTCTCAGCTGCTCCGCTGTGTCCCTTTGTTTATACCTACACTGTTTTTTCTACCTCAAACCAAGAGTCACCACTCTGGTGGTATTTGCCCTGGTGGGACTGATACTCTGCTCTGCTCCATGCGTTTTTTGCCTATATCAGATGTGGTGAGTCACGGGGTTATACCTGGTGCTTGGGTTTTGGAGGACAGTAAACAGTTGATATGAGTTACGTGATCTAAGCTAAATTGCTTTAGATCATTCACTTGTGCTTCAATAATGACAAGAGATCTGAAGTTGAAGCAAGACATCCAGAAATGGAGAGAAGTTGAAGCGAGAATCTGAAACCTGTATAATGGTGGAGCAGTTGAGGAGAATAAAAATTCTTTAATGGTGAGACCCTGGATATCTCTTTTTGATGCTGAGAAGAAGAAACGATGGCAGGAGGAGGAAGGAATGTTGAACAGTAGTTCTCAGAGTGGCTACCTGGTTGGTCCCCCATATGCTTTGGTTCTTAATTATGGGGAAAGAAGGTGTCTGGCACGGAGCACTTTAATGAACTGTCTTAATTCCTGAGTACTTTGTCAAAGTATGGGTCAGCGATGAGGCTGCTGGTTGTTAATGAGATGTGAAACAATGGGTCTTATCAAACAGAGCAAAACTTCAGAACATAACCTGAAGTAAGCTGCTCCAATAAGTGTATGAAGACAGGCTCCTATTTCTTTTTTTTTCTAAAGCAAGCTGACTTGTAACTTGAGCAGGGAGCTGGTACCACAGCACCATGTACAACATGCTTGTGTGCTTCAGTGGCATGTTCTGGATGCTGATAATGCTCCAAGAGAAGGGACATTCAATGACAGTCACAAAATATAACTTCATGTTAGACGTGGGTTGTTTTTTTAATCTCCCAAATTCTATGTAGCTTTGCAGTGCCTTTGCTAATGAAATATTGAGCTGGATCCCCAGGGATTTAGTGTAGTAGCTGCTTTTATATTGACATGTTCTCGCCCCCATTTAGGCACAAGAACAATTTAAGGTTGTAAGAACTTTGGTAGTTTTTATGGTTTTGATTTTTGTTTTGGTTTTTTTAAGTGTTAAGGAAGTGATGAGTTGGCATCTCTTAATACCAAAGCCATTTCAAAAGGGTAGTCTAACTAGAGCTGGAGGATCAGGTATCTATGGATATCTGTAAAACTAAATGCTGTTGCCTCTCAAATCAACTTAACTGTAAGCTGTAGCAGCTTCTGGAAATACCTTAAAATTCAAACATGTTTGTTCTTACTTTTTTTTTTTCCCCCCCTTTTTTTTTTCCCTTAAGGAAAGGGGCGCTTTGTGGGTTGGTAACAATGTGAAATAGAAGCCATGACCTGTCCATTTCTTTCAGGCAAGGTGCAGGAAAAACTAAAAGAAAAAGAAAGCGCCTCTGAACTTCAAAAATAAGTCTACCACAAGTATGTAGATTGGTGTAGCACTGGGTTGGCAGAGTTCACCCCCCAGGGGAGCTGGTGGAGGATAAACTGTTCTTTTTACAGCCCCAAAACTTTATCTTCTTTAAAAGGAGATGGTGACAACAGGGTGTAAAACTTCTGTTCCAGTCTCCAGAGCTGTCAAGCCCAAAGGTTTTACAGACGGAGGTATTTCTCTGAATACTTTTATTTCATCTTTCTGCTAAATTCTTGCTGACACAGAGACTTTAGAGTAGGCAGACTTGTCTAGTTCAACCAGCAAAATCACCTAGGGAGGACGCAGTTAAATCCATAGTGCACAGTGGAACTAGAAGTGCAAGTTCTCTTAACATAAACATGGAGCACTGGAAATGGGAATAACCATGCCTTTGTTGGATGAAGTTGTGCTGGGTTGTAAATAATCTCCAATTTAGGATACAGAAAAAGCCACACTAATGCTTTTCTTAAACATGAGAAACATGGCATTATTTCAGTTTAAAGTGTATACAGCTTCTATTTCAAAGCAGAAATGTTTAATTAAAAATTAACAAGTTGGAAAACTGTATTAAATACTTAATGTTGCAGTTGAACAATTTTTACTTCCTTCTGTGGAAGAATCTTGCAGTGTAATGTTGAGCTAGTTGAATTTTTGGCAATTAGATAGGACTTACTTTTTTAAAAATCTGTTTGAGTAGTGAATGGAGAGGGAATTGCAGAGTGAAGATCACTTCATACATCAAAGTTGAGATGCATATTTCTGGGGTGGCTGGTGTATAAGAAACCTTTGTTTACAGTTGAGCACTGACTTACTGTAAGTTTGTCTATAAGACAGTCATTTGAGTGGCACTGATGTGAAGAATTAATTTGGTACTAGATTGCCTGTTACTTGCATTGTGAAGGTCTGTTCCTATGGACAGTACTACTGTGTATTATCCCCAATAATTCAGACTCCAAGGTCCTGCATATGTCTAACTTAGCATTTTAAGTGGTCCTGAAATTATAAGCACCCCTGCATATTTTTTTTTTAAAAGACTTTTTAGTGTTTTTAGATAACAATCAATTTTTAGGTCTGATGCTTTTTGGGGTACTTACATACAGCATGTGTGTAGCACTCACCTTAATCTCCTGGCAGTGTAGGGCCCTGTTACAGCAAATGAGATAATTCTGTTTCTTGTGAGGTTATGCTGACAGATTTATCAAAGCTCCCTTGCTCAAGCTGACTTTATAGACAATATCACTGCTGAAACACAGGCCTTGCTCAGACTCCAGTCACTACAACAGCACAAGCAGCCTGAATTTTTGTTACAATGTAAATAACATGATAAATGTGATTAATGGCAAACTTTGCCTGCTACATGTTAGTTTTCCAAATGTTTCTCTTGCAGAAACAATCTGAACTTTGCATCTTCAAAAAAAAAATGGATATTTATAACAGCAGCCACCAGCAAAATTTCAGGGGTGCTGGCAGTTTTGGAAAGTGAGGTTTAGCTAAACCTCAGAATGGAAGGGCTTGATGACTCAACCAGTTGCTTGAACAGGATGAAGCAATAAGCTGCTTCATAAACTTACTGTAGCTGCCTCATCACAGAGTCACTGCCTTGGCTCTGTCTCGGTCAGCTTACTAATCTTTCAGGGAAAGAAGCAAACTTGCCATGAACTCTTGAGTTTTTTCCTTCTCTGCTCACCCCAAACAAGGCATTGTAAGTTACACCAAAGTAAGGGCATATCAGGATCTGGCAGTAGAGTGATTTATTCCTGTTTTGTTGGAGAATAGTGGAATGGGAGAATGTTGCTGGAGATCCTCTGAAAGGAGCGAAATTAATACCATTTGAGAAAATACTTTCATCAGAAGAATTCCTGCTTTGTTGATAAGAGCTTCATGTGGAGATGTTGAATCATGCAAAACCAACTAAAATGTCTTGCCTTGTGTGATGGATACTGATTCCAGCTTCACTATTGTAATTATTTGCTGCAGAACTGCAAACTAAGGATTTGTTGATTTGCTATTTTGTTGTTGTTGTTGTTTAAGAGAAACTGGTAGGGATGAATCAAGTAGAGTGAATGGTCTTCAGATGCAACCACATGTTGTAATTATAACTGATTCTGCCTTGACTTTTCTTTACATTATTGAGATTTATTTTAATGCAGGACAGACTTGCAACAATACATACATATTCAACTAATATAGGATTACTTGGTCCCTTCTGTGGTTGGTCCAAGTTGGTTTTTAGTTCCCTCAAAGCCTTATATTGAACAGTTTGAAAATAAATGACCTTTGTAGATGAAGCCTGGTTACCTCAAATAGGCATTCTGCTAAATTTTCTTCCTGTAGTGTGTTTAATCAACCTCTGTTTTGATCTAAAATACAGCAGCTTGTTCCCAGAATAGAGATGGGGTTCTAATAAAGTGGAACTGAACTGAAAGGTGGCTGCTGTTCTGAAAGCAAGAACTAACCAAATACTAAAATGAGTGTGCAGACTTGGGTGACTGGAAAAAGGAGAGCAGGTGGCTTCAGTGAGGAGGAGGGCACTTGACTCCTGAAACTCTCCTGTCTGCTTTTTGTTCCAGTGTATGGGAATGGAATCAGGGCAGCACTTCGTGTGCAGGCCTTTGCTCTCACCGAGCTGCACCTGCTCTGTGCTTCAGTTTTCAGTGGTGTATGGATATCTGTCAGTGTCTGGTCTTGATGAGATCTTTCACTTACAGTCTCTAGTAGGCTTGAGCTTTAGGCCACCCTGCAAGTGTAAGTGTTCATATTTGCTTTTCTTTCCTTCACTCAAGTCCAAGACATATCAGCTGGAGCAGAGATCAGATATCCAGACCTTGTATGAACACTAAGTATAGCAATCTAATTGAAATAGGGTCCCATAAAAATAACTATTCTCCTGGACAGAAATGTTAGCAGTTTTTGCACAGGTTTAGAATAATAGTAAAGACTTTTTGATAGAAACCCTCTGTCAAGGTTTTCACATACAGTCTCTGTGTGTGTGTATTGTTAAGGGAAATCTATTTCCATGCTGTCATCTCACACCTCATAGGGCAAGCTGGCTGTTTTTTTAGCTGGCTGGCATTTGGTGCTGACCTAGAAGATGGTGCTGTCAGGAGTCATTTAAAGGAATGTCTTACAACAATTCTGAATAACAATGTGGCTCAAGTTAGGATATGCAAACCTGTTATTCATATTATAAGCAGGAGAGAAAACAAGCTGAAAAATTGTCCTTGACTTGCACAACAACTTATGCGTATGACAAGGAAAGCTCCTGATGAACTCCTCAGATGTTAACATCTCCCTGTGGCGTAGGCATGCTGTAGAGACTTTTCAGAGGATTTCTAATGGTGTTCTGTTCTTGTCTGTGAACCATACACATCCTAGAACCCTTGCTTCTGTGCAGCAGTGCTATTTCATGACTAATGTGTATATGACTGCTCAGAAGATATTTGGATGGATTTTTTTTTTCCCTTAGCTTTAGTCTGCTGGTAATTTGCAGATGGCTTTTAAGAAGTTAATGAACTTCTTCTGTCTGTGGTAAACTCAGCTACATTAATGGCACCTAGGATGGCACCTGTCTTGCCAAATTCCAGCAGTTGTGTGCAGTAGGCATCTGAAACTGTAGTCTGCTTTGTAGATGAGAGAAATAAGTGTGTGTAGAGTGATTCATATGACCTGGTTTTGACACCTGCTTTGGGATGAGATAATTACGGTGTCTCAGAAACTACTTATCCTGATAAGATCTCCTGAATGCTGCTGAGGGTGACCATCTCAAATACGGACAGATGCAGATAGCCATTGAATACTTGTCTAACTCTTAAGAGTGGAAACAGGCATCAAACATGGACGAAGTGTAGGTGGCATTTGTTACACTGAGTGTGAGAGATGAATGTGGCCCTGTGCTGCAATGGACTCTATGGGCAAAGCACTGAATATTCCCTGGTGACATAATTGTGTCCTTTTACATGTGGGTTTCAGAATTAGGGTTCTTCCAATTCTTTTTACTATCATTGTTTTTCCCTTCCTCATAACACTTCCCCTCAAAATTCAGAATTTACTGGGAATGGTTTTGTTGTGGTCTTTAAACAGACCTTATTCAACCTCTATTTTAACCTAGGTGGTGTAACTGTGCTGGATTCTGGTCTGATGGGATACATGACATGCTTCTAGCGGTCTAGTCAATGAAGGCTGTTCAGGAAACATTTTATCTTGATTTCTACCAAAATTACATGACTGATAGTGATTTGAATGTACATTCTGAACTTAATGCTGAGAACCTTAATTCTGGAAGTATAACTTTCAAAACTTCAGACAATACCATGACATTCAAAGGTTTTCATCAGATGAGTATGTTTTGTATTTCCAGTGATTTGGACAGGAAAGTAATTTGAACACCGTATTTCTTTTGAAAGAAAATATTTGTGGGCTAAGTAGGCACAATGTGGTCTACAGTAACTTAAGTTACTGAGTTTAGATATTTGCTTAATGGCAAATGCATTGAGGGAGGGGGAAACAGACCTTCCTTCTGTAGTATGGGATGTTGGAAAAGGACTGGTTTGAGTGTGTGTACACAGAAGGGTCCATGTATAAAGAGTGCTGCAGAAAGGAAATGCCTCAAAATAGGTCATGACTGTTCTTGCCTGTCTTTAGGACTCTCAGGTGAAACGGTGCACGAGAGCAGACCGTGGGCTGGGTAAACTGGGTTGCCAGGTTAGATCAGTTGCTGGATATCTGTGCTCTAGTTGAGACTGTCTAAGAACTGGTTTTGAGACCTGTGAGAGAGAAATCTAAAGGAGCATTGTCAATGTCTACTGGTGTCCACCTCCATGGGCTTAAGGGATTACAGGGAGCTCCTTAAGAACCAAGGCAGTACCAAAGACCTGCAAGCTCCTGGTTGGTGTGTTAAGACTCAGTTTTCCACTAAATAACTAACCTGAACTTCCAATTGTCTGTCTCCAGGTATGCCATGACTCCTATGACGGTGGAGCTACAGAATCAAGAAACTCAATTTTTAGTTTAATTCTAGAGTAATGTGACACCTTACTGATAAAAGAATTCCAGTCTCTATTTACTCAAATTCCTCTGGTACCTTAATCCTCATACCTGTAGTGGCAGCTTTAGGAACCTTGGGCTAGTGCTGCTCTCCACTTGTTTGCAAAGCTGAACTGTGGCCATGGCTAGGAATTTGACTGGGAATAAAACCAAAAATTAAGTGGGAAACCTCCAACCTTGTCCTCTGTCCTTTCAAAATCTGCTTCACTCTTGAAATCTGTGGAAGACTTCACAGGTATAAGCTGAGGAGATGGCAACTGAAGCAGTACACGAAGGTGCATAGCACTGCACTGAGATGCAACTTGCCTGTAAATGCTAATTGTGCAACCTTTCTTACAAATTTTCTGAGCTCAGTGAATTTGATTTGTAGAACTCTGAAATGCTGCCCTTATTAAGAGGGAGTGATGTGTGGAGCACTGGAAATTAGTTGCCAGGTTAAAGTCAAATCTAAAGCTGCTACTGAAATGGTTGGTAGAATCTCTGCTTAAGACAGGTTTGTCTTTACCACTTTAGTCTCCCTTCAAAATAATTTCAATGTCCTTCAGAGACTTAATCTGTTCTGTTTTAAATGTTGTCTATTTGTCACTCCCACAGTGGCTATCAGGAGCGTGTGCATATTTTGTGCTGCGCTTTGTCTGAACTTCTTGGATGAGCTTGTGGAGCAAGACAGAACATGATGAAAGCAGATAATATGGAGAGCTTGGGAAATACATCTCCACATAGAGATCATGTTACTGTATCATAATCTCAGCCCTAGTTGTCTGGAATGTGAGATTCTACAGCTGGGTCTGCAGGCAACAAAGTTTTGGAAATCGCAATTGACCTTAGTGAAGCAATAGGACTATATGGAAGTCACAGGGTGGGGTACAGAGAAGAAGAGTCTAAAATGAGGATTTTCAGTGTGAACAGTTGTTAGAAGATCCTGGACTAGTGCTGAGCCTCACAAAAAGCAATGAAGACAACACGAGCAGCAGATACAAAGTGCTGATATGGCCTGCTTGCTCTGAGAGCTGTGGAAGCCAGCTAGATGGTTTATCCAGAAGCCTTATCCAGGACTTGGGCTCCCTAGTCTCTGTTTTTATGTTGTACTCTATCCACTGGCTACACAAACGTCAAACACTGTGTAACTTACTAAAGAGGCTGCTATTAAAAAATATTTGAGCTCATATTTTTGAAAGCTTTGTACTGTAATGTAGCTTAAAATACTCGAAGAGTTCATATGCAGTGGCTGGCTGAGTGAGACGTCAGGCTGAAAAGTTTGGATGCCGTACATAGCTGTTCCATGGAGCTATGGGGCTCGTTCTGCTTAGTCATTTTTGTTGATGCTGTTCTGCTTTGGGATTGGTGAAGTCTCTTGGCTTATATAAAGGCAGTTTCAGTGAGTGTGGGAACATCAGTAGCTTGATGTAAACTAAACACTGAAACTGGAAGTGCAGCCTATGGTACTGTGTTGGCTCAAGTTTAAGGCAATGGTAACTTAGTTCTGCTTTAGTAAGAGCTAAAGGGACAGACAGTGTGGCAGGTCATGTGGAAAGGGAGCCATGGGGCTTTAAAGTCTGTTCTGGATTTAAACAACTCTGTTGGATTATGGGCCTTTAGTCTTCCTCACCTCCCAAATCAGGTATTGGATTTAATCCCAGGTTCAGGACTGGGATTAAAGGAACTGAATGTCTAATTTATAAGCAGACACTGGATTCTGTTCCAAGTATGTTGCTGCTTGGCAGCTGTCCAGGTGTGTGCTGCTTTGGCTGTCAGCTGCTGCTTGGTGTGCAAAGGGCTCTACCTGAAACTGCTTCCAGACTGAGTGTAAGAATGTTTTGGGTTTTTTTTTCTTTTAGTGGGTAGAAAAATGCCTATTATATTAAATAATCAGAAATGCAAAAAATATTGTCAGAAATACTAAACCACAGACTGTAATATATAGTAGTTGCAAGTAAGTGGCATTTAGTTAGGCATGGGCATGGTGGAAATATGTTAATGTACTCATTTATGTTTAAAAAGTACAGCATATCTTTAGCTGAACAAGAAATCTCAAAGTAAAGCTGTTGGAAAAATAATGTGGAAGGAGCCAATTCTTCATAGGTGTCTGGCTTCTCTGCTTTTCCAGGGCTTGTAGGGCAGTTCTTCAGCAGGGCTTTGGAGAGGACCTGCACTAAGGGCTTGTTCCTCTCTCCCTGCCTGGGGAAGGGAACCGAATCCTTTGCTTTATCCACATGGTGGCCTAGGGAAGCTCCTGTTGGGGCTGCAGGCAGTTTGGTGCTGTGGTTGGTGGGGACTGCCAGGCACAGGGAGCGGGTGTCCCCTGCTCTGGGTGCAGTGTCAGTGTCACTCGGTCGGTGGGCAGTGACACCAGCCTGGCACCCGCCCTGTGCGACTGAGCCGTGCGTGTTCCTTTCGTGCCCTGCCTGCCTCGCTATTCCTCTGGGATCTTGGTGCCTGGATTTCACCACTGTGTGAGGCTCAACGAGTGAGGAGAGAGGCAAGAGAGGTGGTGTTACCGGTTAACTTTCCTGATACACAGCCCTGACTATATCCAGGGAAAAAAAACAAAGCCAAACAAACCTTGGGCTCCTGCGTTGGCAAGTTTTAATGAGTAGCAGCTATTGGCTATCCATGGTAAAGCAGCCAAGGATGATGCTTTTCATGTCTCAGTGCAGAACTTTCCTGAGACTTCCTTTTTTGTCTGCCTGCCAGCCATGTTGTTTAGTTTAGCATAAATAAGCTGGATGGAAAAGCTCATTTTTAAATTGTTATTGGTAATTCTGCATACCTCTCGTGGAGAAGGTGTATGAGCTTATATTCATTGTTTTTCCTCAGAGTATTTCTGCAATCAACAGCTGTTTCAGCTGTGATTCAATATTGCGGTCATGGAAGGAAAATAACCTTTTCACAAGCAGAGACTGATGCCACCTCCTGTAAAAGAAGTAATGTGTGCATTTCCTTTATAGGCAACACCACTGAGCAAACGTCTGCAACTGCTTTAACTGAAGATTTTTGTTAATGATTATCCCTTTCATACTGTTTACAGATGTTCTGCAGTAAAGGAGTTGGCATCCAGGAATCTTGCTCCTCCTTACAAGTTCTCTTGCAATATAGTGCTACACAGTCCTAGGTGTGAGTCAGAGTGTAAGAGCTGTCTTTCTTTGGGAATAAATACACGAAAAATGTTTTAAACTACTTAGAGATAAAGTTGTTTGAGGCTGAGACAGATGTAGAAAGAAATTGAAACAGCACACATTAAGAAATAGAGAAGAAAATGTGTATATTGGCTTCGGAAATAGTGTGGCATATCGAAATAGAGAAAAACATTCTGAATTTTTTCAGTCTTAAGTTCTGGCAGTCTAAAGACTTATCAATGAGTAGTGATAACTTGCAAACAATAAAGAAGCTAAATGTGAGCAGTTTGATTTACAGCAGTTCACACAGAACTCAGCACAAATCCTTTTTTCTCTGTGGAAATGCAGAAATGATGGGACTTGTGTTTCACAGGCTTATATTCAAGTTGGAAAGTCTTAGGTGAGATACTCAAACCTAGTATTTGCATTCTGACTTCTGTAGTTACTACAATGGATAGTCTGTATTACAGTTCTAATAATATCTGAAGGGATGATGTAAGTGTCCTCAGCACAGATGGCTTTTTTCACAAGCAACAGGCAAATTTTTAAATGAAATCCTGTGTAAAAAAGCAGGTTATATTCAACTACTGATGTGGCAGAACTTTTAATAGACCATGCTGAAGAAATGTTTGTATTAAGGAGGTAGTAAGGGACTGGTGAAGCGCTCTCTTAATGTGAGATGCTCACCTAGGCTATCTGTCCTTTCAGCTAAAATTAAATAGTTACTCTGGCTTGTGCAACTGTTTCCACAAAGTTTCATAGATGCCAGAGTCTGAAAACTGATTTGCTTAGAGGAGGCGTGGCTGTGCTGTAGCTTTTGGGTTTGAAGTTTGCATCTTGGTTAGAGAGCCTGTGACACTGCCTTTTCTTTCAGGCATTTCTGGAAAAAACATGGTTGGGCTCAATACCCAAACCTTTGTGCTGCACCGTTGGGACTCAGTGGCTGACCTCCTGATTACACCCCTCTGAGTAGCTCCCAGGAAAACCCCTTCCAGTACGTTCCTTGGGATTTTAGAATTGAGTCATCTTTGTGGATAAGTTTGACTAAATTAGCAATGACCAATGTTGATGTTCCTGCTATCTCCCTCTTCAGAACCTTGGTCTTTTGTGTGAACCGAGCACTTTGTTTTCCCCTGTGGACTTAGACTCCTCTGTGTGGGGTTTGAATTGATTCTTCTTGCTTTTTTCAACCACACTTTAAATAGTTCAGAACTTAACTGGCCACCAGTGATTGCAAGCTTACAGGCAAATCAGTTTGGACTTAATGGCAGCCTTTTCTCCAGAAAGGTACAAGGTTCTCACTTGAAGTTCCTCTGCGTATACCTGAGGGCATTCTAAGGTCCTCTGAACTTAAGTCTGTGTAATGCTGAGAAACCAGCACAAAATACAGCTTTTGGGTCTACAAAATGTGGGACTATGTAGACAAACTGTGCTGTGGAACAGAACAATGAGGGCTGCATCGTGTCTGACAGGTTGTAAAATAAGTATGGGGGTTTTTTCACAGTAACTACCATTCTTAATTTAATCTGGAAATTACTGACCAGTTGAAAGAATAACTTTTTTTCCCCCTTCCCATATCCTAAGTACCCAAGATCTATCAGGACTTTGTATGTACTGTTGGAAATGCTGGATGAAGAATTTTAATTTGGCATAAATATGGCATTTAATGTAATTTCTGCCCTGAATCTGTCAGTTAACAGATGTTCTCGCCTTCCTACCCCCACCACTGGATTATAGGCAAAACTCATCTGACATGTTCAATTCCAAATCTTACAGGTCTTTTTCCTGGAGCAGGCTGAAAACAGAAGTTCAGTGGAGTGTAGACCTAGCTGTGACTTGTGTGTAGCTATTTCCAGAGAAGCCTCTATCTGGCAGTAACTGTGTGAAGTAGCCTGTATACACTTAGAATGCTGTATTTCTTATCACTGACGGAAAAAAACGTGAAGCAAAAGGAAGAAATCAAAACGCACAACCCCATACCTGAACAGCGTAGCAGCTTATCTTCTATGTTCTCTTCTGCTAGTTCAAAATAAAGTAAATCATTGTCTCCAGAATTTACTGGCACAGGTCTCAAATGCTTTCAGATTCTGAAAAAAAAAATCGTTTAAACGAAGTTGAATGTTACTTTTAAATGAAAACATTGTGTGACTTTGGTCTTCTGTTAACATTTTCTAGAGTTAAAGACAGACTTTAGTTTAAGCTGACTCCTTGGGCTTCTTGTAAAGCTTTTTTATTATTAGAAAGCCTGTTTCCTGACTTGAACACTCGTTGGTATCTAGTTTAGGAGACCATGTCCCATAGCTGTGTGTTGTTCTGGCCCTTCTGGTCATGGTGTACTCGGAGAGTTTTAGGGTCAGACATGGTCCCAGCTCTGGCAGAAGTGTTTGTGGTGGGGGAGCTGAGGGTACTCACCCGGGCCCTAAGTCCATGAGCGACCGCCAAATGTCACGGGGTTTTTTGGTCATGTAGGGAGACACGAGCAAAACCAGCAAATGTGTATTATAAACACCTAAAGTTACTCTTAAATTTCTTTTCTTATACAGAGCTCAACAAAAATCCAGTGGAAGGCTTTTCAGCGGGCTTAATAGATGACAATGATCTTTATCGATGGGAAGTCCTTATTATTGGTCCTCCAGACACACTATAGTAAGTACTGATACTTATACAGAAACTTAAGTGAACTCGGATTTACTGCTTCTAGTTTGCTTCTAGTGAATAGAAGCTAACCAAAACCGTTGTGCTAAATTAGGTAGTGCTCTTCTGTTGCTAGCAGAATTATGTGTAAATAGCTGTATTTGCTATGTAAAAGTTCTAAACTGCTTTGCTCCCCTGGGAAAAGGCAACGCTGATCTCTTTGTACTTGTATGGAAAAGAAAGAGAATAGGTACACTTAGAGGCAGCTTCTGTTTTCTTTCACATGTAAGTAAGGCAGATAAAATCCACTGTTTGCTGTTGCTGCTGGGAGGCTGTAGTTCAGCTGATAGTACTGTGTTAAACCATTACAACTTCATGCTTGTGGTGGTAGGAAAATACTCAATTCAAGTGGGGTGTAGTTGGAGGAAACCGCAGCAGTCCATAGAATTAGGTTCAAATCCTGTCAGTTTGAGATGGGAGAAGTTCCAGGCGTGACCTGGAGTCCCTTGGGGTGATCATCTACTCCAGGTTCTGGGAAAAGGTTCTATACCCAGGAGAGGTCAGTCTGAAGTGTACTCCTGAAGATGAATTCTGTTCTCTTCTTTAAGATGTTGCAGTGGTAAATTACTGATACAAAAAGCCTAGTGACATTTACTGGAGGTCAGTTTTGGTTGCAGCATGAAGTATGTCTGTCGGCAGACTTGGAATAAGTGTTTAAACCCAGTAATCAAATTGCTTGGCTTTTCCTCAAGCTCACTGCACTGTGGTTCTCATATGTTGTGTGAGATGTTTTCTCCAACTTCTGTTGACCTTTTCTGAACAGTCTTGTGGTTCTGTTATAGTCTCATGGTTATTTCATAAATATTGTCAGTAAAAAAGTGCTGCTTCTAATTGCTCATCATCTTAGGTGTTAAAAGTTGCAGTAGTGATTTTTTTCCTCCACTTTTATAGGGTCCTGAGCTTTTTTTGAGGCTTTTTAGATGAGAAACTCTCTTCTCTTCCAGTCCCCAGTTGCTGTTTTTCAGGGTAGTATTACACTGAATTCTTCTTCCCTGAGCTTTTTGATAAGGACAGTCTTATATAATAGTTTAACTTAACCAGCTTTCAAACTTCAGTCTCATTCCTGGTCCCACTTCATTTATTCTGAGTTTACTTGAAAAGACTTTAGACATAGTGCATTACTGTACTGAGAGAAACCCTTTTATCAGGAATATTGCTCAAAATGGCATTGATCTCCCTTAATTGACAGCTGTATTCCATTAACTGATTTCTAATGTATATCCAGTTTAAAAACTATATTTATATGCAGTTGATATGGGGCAGCCAGGGATGCCCTACAGCCTAGTGGCTTTAGGATCTGCTGCTTTAAAAAGGGAAAGAAGGTCTTTCTCAATTACAAAGAAAGGGTTTGATTGGTTTGGGGCTCTCAACAAATGCAGTCTAGCTCTCCTTTGTCTTGACATTATGGATGTTAAAACAGTGTTTCTGGAATTCTTACCTTTCCTTGGGTGAAGGATTCTTTGGAAACTGCCTTCCTGTTCTAAAACTTGTGAAAAATGATTGCTGTGGGTTCAGATCTCATCAGCTGCTTCAAAGAGCCAAGTTAATTAAATGCAGTGCTTTTTGGGGTTGTTTTTTTGTTTGTTTGGGGGGTTTTTTTGAGACAGTTGCTGGAACTGCACACCTTTGGTTAGAGGTGGTAAAACCTCTAACCAAATGTTACTAGATGTTAGATGTTATTTTCTCAGTAGCCAGTGCACTTTAGAGATTCCTATTCCTTTACAAATACAGGGAAAAAATTGCACTGAACAGTTTTCTACAGCAATTCTTCTGTCTGTGTGGCTGCTGAGGAGGTTCTTGGCACACCGAGCAGCTCATGCCATCTTCTTTGGAGGTTTATGTTCCACTCTTTGTTCTGCCTTTGCAATTTCAAACTTTGTTACAACCTTCAGTTAGAAGAAATGACAGTAGCAGGACAAATGTTACATTATTGACTTTAGCAAAGTGTTCCATCTGTAAACCTTTCCATCTAATACAGGCCTTCACATTTTTCAAACTGGACTATTCCTGGCCTATAACTCCACATAAAACCTGGATGTCTCCTGTTTATTGCTGTTTTCCAGCTGAGTGGGTAACTAATGCAGAACACCTCACTGTTGTGCCTCAGTCCCTTTAGTGTGGTGTTGAAAAGGCAGCATTGGAAGTCTTTTTACATTTAATGCTGTAGACACAGCCAAAGCTTTCTGCAGTTTTTCCCTGCAGCTCACTGCTGCAGACTGAGACCACAAAATTAGGACTGAGGTCTCTAACAGAGGAAAATGGGTGTCTGCTGGGCTGGACTTGAGAAAGGCAGTTATTGGCAATACCTTTTTTTTCCTGTTAATAAATGTACTGGGAGGGAAAAAATGTAAGTTGTGATTCCAGATGGTAAATTCCTTGGCAGTTTTTTGATTTTGTTTTTTTTTTTTTTTCCCTGTGGTTTTTCCCCTCTGGAACATCATCCTAGTTCTAAAAAAGATCATGTTGGGGAACTGGCAGTATCTTGTGAAAGGATCTTTGCAGTGTAGAAACTCTTTCCATTGCATATGGAAGTGTTGGTGCTGTTAATTACCAACATGATGTTGTGTGGGGTGTAAACTTAGAGCTTTTGATACATCACTAAGTTCCGATCTTCAGCTTAAGCTTACAAGAAACTCTACTAAGATATTTTTGATTCCCCAGTGAAGGTGGTGTTTTCAAGGCTCATCTTACTTTTCCAAAAGACTACCCACTGAGGCCGCCAAAAATGAAATTCATCACAGAAATCTGGCATCCGAATGGTAAGAAATGTCAAAGTTTCAATTTCTTTTTGCAGTTCAGAACTAAAATGCAGTGAAGACAAATAGATACATTTCTGTTCGTGTTAGAAATATGAAACCCTGGTTTTACTTTGCCATCCTCACTTAATAGAGAAGTAATAACAAAGAGTTTTTAATAGTGCTGCTCTGAGAGCATAAAATACTCTTAAAGTATTTTCAGAAGCTATTCAGAGTAGGTTCTTGCATTCTTGGTAATTGTTAAGGGATTTTTTTCTTAATTTTTTTTCTGTAGTGCAAAATTCTAATCTGAGGAGAAACTTGACTTCTATAGCTGCCTTTTGTTATACCTTCAAATATTTCACCTTGCTGTTACTGACTTGGCAGTTCAGTATAGAAGGCCCAAGGTTGTCCTCATCTAGTGAAGCATGAAAGGAAATCTTTTAGTCCCTTCAGAGGACACTTCTCCTAATGTCTCACTTACTTATAGACTGTTGGAGATTTAGATGAGAAGGTAAAATAAAATGCAAGATGGTTTTACTGGGAAAGAGAAATGCTCTTCAACTTCAGAAACTGTAGATGTTGAAAGGTGGGAGGAGACAGTGCTCCCATCAAAAGGACAAGGAATATTTTAATGCTGTGTCAGTTTCAGCTCTGGAAATATCAGAGTACTTGTCAGGCACTTTCTAATTCCAGCAGTTTAAATCATATTTCAATGTGTTCCAGTAATATCCAGCTGATGCTGTTGCTGTGGAAAAAAGTCACTCTCTAGTTTGCTGAACTTAACAGAAAAAGCTGTAGTGGAAGCCTGTCTAAATAAATAGTCTTGAGAGTTGCAGCATGATGTTAGACTGGGTCCTTCCTCCCCATGTGCCCTCTCTGTCAGGAGTTCAGGCACATTCAGACTTCCACCAAACTTCCCTGTTTATTACAGTTTAAGTTCTGCAATAGTTAATTACTTTCCCTCTTTATAAAGAAAGTGTCTTCACTAACGTGTATCAGACTAGCTGGAATGAAGATGAGCAGTTCCATGAGTGTCCTGAAGAAATGCCAGCGCGTTGTTCATGACTGAAATATGCCTTGTTCTATTTTGTAGTTGACAAGAACGGCGATGTCTGCATTTCAATTCTTCATGAGCCTGGAGAAGACAAATATGGCTATGAAAAACCTGAGGAACGCTGGCTTCCCATTCACACAGTGGAAACTATAATGATTAGTGTTATTTCTATGCTGGCAGATCCCAATGGTGATTCTCCTGCTAATGTTGACGCAGCGGTAAGACTTTCCTTGGTCTGCCAATTGTCTTCAATGTAGAAACCGTGCAATGGAGCTCTGTTTCTAGTTCAGCAAACAGTAACTTTGGGAAGAACCTTTTCTATCACAGGCTAAGGTTACCTTTTTGTTGGGAAAAGCAGTGATGTTGTCAGACAGAACTACTAATTAGCCTTGGGAAGTTTCTTTCACCTCTCTAGAACAGTCTTCCTGTCCCTTGGATTAGAGCAGTGGATTTGACTGTGTAGATCTGTGCTCTGAGAAGGTACTCAAAAGTTTCACTGGGCATCTGGCCTTCAACTCAGCAGGAAGGGTTGTCCTAGACTAGTCTGACTGGCTAAGGAGTGAGGAAAAATGGTCTAATTTACAGTCAAAGACCAGGGTGAATCTGCAGGCAGAAGTGGGATGCAAGTGTTTGATGCAGCACAGTGTTCTGGAGCATGGCCTGTGCTCTGTGTGTGTATAAACACAGCTATCAGCTCTCTGGAAGAGCTGTGTTCAGAGCAGAATAACAGGCTGAGAACTGTTTGTGGTGGGGGGAGGAAAAACATCTCAGTTCTGGAAGGGCACAGGAGAACAGACTTCAGGTCCCACTCATCTGACAAACACTAACGTGCTCTTCAAGTGCAGTTCAGCAGTGAGTGTTGTCCTCTCACAAAAGAGAAGTTCTAGCTCTTTTAACTGTGGGAGTAAAAAAGGAGATGGGAATTGTGAGATGCAGAGTTTTGTAAAGGAATGTTAACCTGGTCTGTCAGCTGAGCTGTGCCTTCCCAAAGTGGGTGGAAGTTGAGTAGTTTCCTGGAGCCTTTGATCTACTGTGTTGTGAGTATTTTCAAAGGTGGTTGAGTTCTGCTGAAAAATCATCATGGGAACAGACTCATGCGGAACAAATTTAATGGGCAGAAGACAGAAAACAAACAAAGTTGTAGTGAACAATTTCCTCATTTAACCTTTTTAAGTGTTGGACTTCCCCTTTTTGTGTCATGTTACTGATGGAAACAGCCACCCAGGCAACATGGACATTTCTGCTGGCAAACCTGAGAGCACCGGGAGGAGCAAGTTATTAATGGAATGCTAAAAGTGCAGTTAGAATTCCTCAGTTCACAAACTCATGTATATTGAATGTAATTGGCCTGACCCTGGAGAAAGCATATGCTTTTAGCTGTGCCTGTCACCTTCCTGACATCAGACTTTTTGTATTGTGCCCCACTCTGACATCTACTTCAGGAGTGGGATTTTTATTTTTTTTGGTCTTTTCCTTAGAAAAGTTAGACAAAAAATGAATTTGCCTTAGGGTAAAGGTCAAAAATGAAAGCAGCTTTTTCTAGCCCAGCATGAAAGAACAAAAAAATCCAAATTGGACTGTGAAGATAGTAGTGAGTCATCACTTTGGATGCTAGAAACTGTTTTTCTGACTGTGGCATTACATGTTTCAAGGAACTTTTAAAGTGCTGCTTGAGCAGTTGGCTTCTCCTGCTGGATTGTAGACCTCTTCATATTAGCAAAAACATACTGATCAGGGTGATGAAGAATCAGCAGCTCCTGTGTTTACTACAGCAATAAAATTTGGCAGTAACTATAAGATACTTTGTCTGCTGTCATTAATTTCTGCTTTTAAGTGAGTCTAGTGAATAAGGTGTTACAGGCAGTTCACAGGATTATAGGAGCAGGGGATACACCTGCTTTCTGGATAAATGGACTGTGCATGTTGGAGTACTATCTCTTGGAGTGGGAGAAAAATGAGGATCAGGAACCTCAACAGATATGTTGAAAAGCAGATAGAACAGTTCATGACCTAAAATTACATATTTGGAGATTCAGCTGTCAAATTGGAAACTTTGCTTGCTATTCAAATTTGAACAATTCATAGAACTACAAATACAAAAAGTAGAAACCAAAACTAAGGCTCTGAAGCTCTGAGGGCACAAATTCAATGCTTTTCTTGGCCTTGAGCCATCTTGTGTAAGCTGTCCTGTGTCCCAGTCCAAGGAACCAAATGTTTGCTGCATGAATTGCTGAAAAAGAACAAATTAATTGGTAGTTTTATTTGTGCTTTCATAGGAGAGTTAAGACATGCTGGGCTCTCCAATGTGCTGGTTGTTTAGGTGAGCTTGGAGGTGATGAATGTTAGGGTATGCCATTTATCACTCAAATGTACTACAACCTTCACTCCAAGTGGGGATGAAAAGGTGTTGTATGCTAGATTGCAGCAGGTGAAACAATGTGGAGGTTTTTAACCCCTTCCCTCACCCCTGCAGTAAGAAATATATTGCTTATATCAGAAACTAAGAACTTTAGAACTTGATGAAATAAGGGGTTCTTTATAGTTTCCCCAGCACTTCTGACTGGAAGGCAGTACCCAGCACGTCAATCTTAACCACATGTGATGCTCCTGTGCTTTCATCTGAGCTCGTTGTGAGCCTGGCACAAAACAAACCTGAGCCTGGCTGCACTTTTTCCTGGAGGTTTTTGTGATACCTTGATGTGTGCATCTCTGGGTTCAGACTTCCCTCTTACCTATCTTCCTGCTTATCTTTATCTTTGCTCTTCATCTCTGCAGTTCTGAAATCAGATCCCTGTCACAGAGACCAGCCCTGTAGGTGAGCTGAGTATTCTCCTGAGGTCTTTCTCACAGAGCCAATATCTTAGAGCCATATCTAACTAGGAGGTGTTTGCTTTCGAAGGACACTGCTGTGCCTCTTCTGGATACTGTGACTTCTGTATTCTGTCCTGGAGTGTCCTGGCTAGATTGAAGGGAACTGAAAATGTCCTAAAAAAAAATCTCAGAGTAGTTGCTGGCTCCACAGTACCTGTGTACCTTTTTCACCACTGCGGTTAAAGCTATTATCTCCAACACATAACAACAGCTTGTGGTCTACAGATTGAGTTTGCTGCTACATTGCAGGGTGAAGCAAATAGATTTTAGCACAGTGTGAAATACTGGTAAGCCACCAGGTTAGTCTTGGAGTGTGCCTAAAATCCAAGGGGAAAATTACATCCTCACTGTCTTGTGAGCAGCTGGCACAGAAACCCAGAGCAAACTTTCAAAAGTCCTGAATATCACAGGTTTTCAGTGAGTAGCTCAATGATTGTAAGCAAATTTAGGTGTTGACTAGATGGCTAATGTCTGAAAACATGAACACCAAGAGTCTTCCTAGAGCTTGTACACTGTTGTAGGACTGACATCTGAAAGCTGTCTATTCAATTACAGAAAGAATGGAGAGAAGACAGAAATGGAGAATTTAAAAGAAAAGTTGCCCGCTGTGTAAGAAAAAGCCAAGAAACTGCTTTTGAGTGACACTTATTCAGCAGCTAGTAGCTTCACTTTTTTCAGGGTAAGTATCCTTCTCAAGACAAGTCAGTTACCTGAGTTGAGGATTTCCTGCTTAAGTGTTGCTGAACTATTTTTTTGCCCTCCTCAAAAGCAAAAAGAAACCCCCAAACCTTTCTTCTCAGCTGCATGGTCTCAGTGGAGCTCTTTGGCTGTGTTCAGTACTCAACACTAAAAGAATTTAAGTGCACTTGACAGCCCGTTCTGCCAAAATTGGACAACTTCTCTTGTATTCTTGCATTTTATGCTGTTCAGAAGTTGAACTTCTCTTTATCAGAACTCATCCTGCTTTATTAATGGCGCTTAGGGGTTACTGGAGCTGTGATAGAAGGGGGTGATAATTCTTTGAGATTCATTATTGTGAAGAACACTTGTTAGAATCTTAAAAGCATCTTAAGAGTCTTGTTATCTCAGGAGTTGCAGATTATCTTGCAGATGTTGGTGGCATGTTGCACATAGATGTTAAATGAGACTTCAGTGAGGCTGTCAGGAACCACTGAGAAGGGTTTGCTTCAGGTATCTATGGGAGTTTTAATAGAAAGTCTCCTGGCACAGCAGAAAGCATCAAGTTAAGATATTACCTGTCAATAATATCAAGAAAGGTGGTGTTCTCTTCAGCAGCCCAAAAAAACATTTTTAGTGAGGAAGGCTTGGTAATAGCATTATAAAACCAGCTGTGTTCTGCTTGGAAACTGAACTGTGGCATATCTGAGAGCTGGGACTAGTTTTGACCTGAGAGTAGCTGATGTGATATTTGTGTTTAATGCCACCCTGTTAAAGAGCTTCTGACTCAAGATACTAACTCTAATTTGCACAATCCCATCTCAGTTTTAATGGGACTTTTTTTTTTTTTAATAACCTCTCGTAGAAAGCTCTGTATTAAAGCATGGCCCTTAAATCCCTGGCCTTTGGTCACTTTATCTTGGGTATGCCAAGGAAAAACTTCCTCCATGAGCTAATAATTTCCCACTCTTGCTTTTCAAAGCAAAACAGAGCTTCATGTTGAAGCTGCCTTTTCTTAATGGTTGGTTTGGCAAATAAACTGCTCTGACCCATTTGGCTAGAAAACTCCAAATCCATATTTACTGGTTATCTACAGCATGACAGAAATATGGCACTGTATGTAGTTCAGAGGGGTTGTACTGACTGAACCAGAGCAGCATACTACATTCTTCTGCTAGGTAGGTTTTTTCATCACAGTTGTACAGGAGAGAGTTCCTTTCTTACCCTTTTGCTAGCACTGGGGGGGGTTGGGGGAAGGCTCCATCTGTGACAAATTCGTTCTGCAGTCTCTCTTTGCAGAAATGCTTTGATTGAAAGGAACTTTCTCCAGTACAGATTAAGCATGAAAAATGCTTAATATTGATCAAAAGACTAAGCAAATGAACAGAAAGTCTTGTACAACTGCCTGTAACTGGAGTGCAAGAATTTTTAATGCAGCTGACTGGTTCTTTTTCCTGTCTTGGAGAAAGGGAGTAACTGTGAGTAACACTCCAGAGTATCCTTAACTAACCTCAGCTCTGTTGCCATGTTGAACTTAGCTATAGTGAAACAATGCTCTTGACAAATATTTTAAGTAATTGGCTGTGTTGCTTTTTTGGAAGGCGAAAGCTTTTCTGAGTCCTGGTGACTCCTCCCAAGTGAGCGATGGGCAGGGAAGGGGATGAGAAGGGGCCACAGCTGGTTTCAAACCAGCCCGGTGTGACTGGGGCTGTGGTGTCAGTGCTTGCTGAGCACTGCTGTGCCATTTGTACCTTCCATTCACAGTAAGTAATGCACAGACTTTTCAGTGATAAATCTGCAGTGTTTAGCCCTATGTGTGAATAATCAAAGCTTTACACACTGTGCACTCGACAAGCAACACGAGTAACAGGAGCCAGGAAGTCTGATAATTGAGCTTGGATACACAGTGTGCTGAACTAACTCCAGTCTTTCTCAGGTGATGAGTTTGGATTTATCCATCTTCTGTTCAGAGGTATGTGAAGTTCTTGAACAAGTAACAGTTATTTCTTGAGCTTGAAAAATTAATTAACGTATTGAAAATAATTGAGGCTGAGGAGGGGTTTTATTTTAATACCTGTGATTTCTTTGCAGGTCTCCAGTTGAGAAACATGGCACTGTTTTTTTTCCTGCACTCTACCCACCTATTGCTGGACTTCTGTTGTTACAAGTTGGCAAACACTGGCTGGAACTGGGCTGCAATAAAACATGCCAGTTATCAATGCTGACAAGAGCCTAACAAGTGCCAACACAAGATGATTACGCATTTTGAAATCTAATGAACTGCTTTAACCTTCAGGAAGAATTGTAAAGATGTGTACATAGCACAACATGATCCGGATAATATATATACTGTTCATGTACATCCACAAATACACATTGTACCAAATAATGCTGTCTGTAGTTAGGGATAGAATTGTGTAAATTCTAAAGATTTTAGCAGGTTTTTTCTCTCCCTATTCATTGTTTCCTGAGTTTAAATAAAAAAACAACTTGTGAAGCATGTCAAAACCAATTAGGATACTAAGTTGGTTTTTTGGTTTTGGTTTTTTTTTCCTCCCAGTTTAATTTTCCTTTGACCCACTGAGGCTTAATTAAAATTTCTTGCTTATTAAAGTTTAGTATCTCTTTTTTTGGTTTTTGGAAATGTGCTCCCTTTTATTTCCCCCATCAAAACTTAAGATTTTCCTAATTAAACCCTGAAAGGATTTGCTATCAATTACTTGTGTCTTCTTTTATGATGACCTTTTTAGTCTCAAAGGTGCTTTTTTTCCCTCCCACCCCTTTTTAAAACCCAATTACTCATCCTTCTTGAATTGGGTATAGCAATAAAACTGGCCATGGAGCACCCTTGAGCAGCCTGATGGATTTTTAACTTCCAAGGACTTGAGTGCTTTCACTTGGAAGTTTGGTTGACTAAGTTAGTCCAAGATAGGAATGAGCTGCTTTTTATGGGTGAAATTTTTGGTTTGCCTTTTTCATTGCCTGTTTGTGGGGTGGGGTGTGTGTGTGGGAGGCTTGTTTTTTCTCAAGGTTGAGTTCAAGCATGCACAGCTGTAGGCTTTCAAATGACTAACTTCTGGGTTTGGTATCAAAAATAGTTTCCCTCCTTTACTCTCTTCTGTGGCCCTTCATCTGCTTTGCCTTCTACTTCAGAGTTTTCCTCACCTAATGTACAAAGAAAATCGCGATGTATATTTTCATGTAATTTGATTTTTGGAATTCTGTCACCTTCTGTAGTGAGTTCTTCCAAAATATAATTTTTTCCAATAATAATGTGTCAAACTGTCTTGAGTATCGCAGTAGGAAGGGTACTTGTAGTTGGAGCATAACTTACCTGAACCTCATCAACAACACAACACCAGCAAACACTTGAGCAATTGGACATGCTGTGCTTCATCTTGAATAATGAAAGAGCAAACACAACACAGAACTTTCTCCCTCTTGAAACCATCTTTGGCCCTCTAGTGAGCAGATACAAATCTCAGAGTATCTGCTCGCAAGAGGTATCAAGCCTTTGACCAAAGAAACTTTGTAGAAGAACTTGAAACTACTTGACTCTTTTCACAGCACAGTGTAACCCACTAATAAATCAAGAGTTCCAGCGTCAAGAGTCAGCTTTTAAGAAGCTTTCAGTCCTAATTTGCTGGCTGGACTTCATTTTGCTGTGTACCATGCATATGCTGAAGGGCACATGTTGCAGGTTTTGTGAGGGGGGCTGGGTGGAAGGAGGTGACAGTTGTTAGAGGCAAGGCAGCCCTTGGGGACAAAAAGGCATTTTGTATAAGAGGACTTACAAGAAAGGTACTATTTCCTCCTACAGGTGCTTTAGATAAGCAGGTACCTTTGATATCCACATTTGCATATTTGGACATGAATTATTTTGTGAAGTCATGAGTTAAATTTGCTTTTAAGTGGCTGCTCCTGCAGCTGGGCAGGTGCATGCAGTACCAGAGCTGGTCTGAGTTCCTATTGGAGCACTTGTCCAAAAGGTCTTCAGAGCAGGTCTCTTTCCCACCAGCTGACTGCCCTTTTCCACTTGAAGCTGGGACTGTGCAGAATTTCAGTGCCATGGTGTCATTCTTTCCATTAAAGAAAACTGGAAAAAAGCTGATCTTCCTAAACCTAGCAATGGATTTATTCCCCCACAGGCTGCCCTTCCTTTTCAATTTTCACAGTGTACCTAGAACTGAGGCAATTCAAGGTACTTGCTGCTTTCAGCAAGTTTGACAGTGGTCTCCGTTTTTTCTTCCTGAGTAACACACACAGCTCACCACAGACTCACCTGTAACTTCACAAAATAGTTCAATTTCTCTGCTCTCCAGAATTGCTGCTTCTTTGTTCTTTAGGGGGTAGGCCTGGAAATGTTTGTCTTGCCTCAGTGCTATGGAAGAACAGGGAATTCCACAGCACCACTCATTCCCCTCTTTGTAAATTCAAATATATATGTGGCTTACCCAGATGGTTTGTGATCCCACCTGACCCAGATACTCCCCAGGGAGGAGTGTTACCGTGGGATACTGTTAAGATCTACAAGCTGCAGGTATGCTAATGCCCAGTGACTGAATGAAAGAGGCAGCTCAGGGGCTGGTGCCAGGTGTCCAGGTTGTAAGGAAGCCTCTGGCAGGCAAGGAAAGGCCCCATTTCACTTTTCTGGGATTACAGTTGGCTTTTTGTTCCTGCCCCATACTGAAAGGGGAATTGGTGGAAGCTGTTACTGATACAGCCAGATGGGAGCACCGCTGAGGAGCTGCAGTATTGACAAGTAGTGTGAGGATTCTTGGTGAACAAGGAAGTAAACCAGCATTCCTCAGTTTTCCTTGGAGCAAGACCTTGTATCTGGTTTGGTTTGTGCAGGCTGGATGCTCAGTTAACACTGTAGGTTCTCCAGGGGTTTGTTATCCTGGCTGAGGGTTTGAGCTGAGTTTTGCCCCAACACGGTTTGCCCTGCATTCCAGGTATCACTGGGGAAAAGGAAAAGCATCAAATATTAATGGATGTCTAACTAGTGTGGCCATCTTAATTCCTTTTTTTCTGTTTCTCCATGCTGCACCAGAGAAGATCCCTAAAACTCAGAAGGGCTGTCAACTGTCACTGTAAAATTCCTTCTGCTGCAATGCCTGAAAACACTTCTGAAACTGGATGATCAATAAGCAGAGCACATGAATTCTGAAGTGATTAGAAGTGTATTTTGGGCTTTGGTAGGCCGATGGGGGGTGGACTCCACTGCGCCTGTACCATCTGGTGCTCTGCTCTTGGTGCAGTGCCATCACTGCACACAGAGCAGCAGCACGAGTCCCTTCAGGAGCAGCACGAGTGATTCTAAACCAAATCAGAAGCTGCTTGGGGTTTAGAGAGACTGTCATACAACAGCTTCCTGCCCAGGCAAATCCTCAAAGGGGATTACAATTCCCTTGATACAAAACATAGCAGTAGTTTGAAATCTGATCTCTGTTGTTAGTGAGAAATTAAACTAAATCTGATCAGGGAGCAGTAACTGTTTCCCTCACAGTTCCTCAAGAGGATCAATAGTACCATGAGCAGTGGGGTGATTTGCTATGCAGCAAAGTCATACACGGCTGTCATCAAGCTGTGCAAAATGAGACAGGTTGTTCCATGATATGTGTAGAAAACTAGTCTGTGGCTCTCCTGGGCCCAGCTCTGGCTTTGCTGTTTTATCCAACACCAAAATAAATACGATGCAGAGCAACTTTTCAAAGGTCACTTCATGGCAGAGTCCAGAAAAAATTATGTCTGTAAAACAATACTGTCCATAAAGCCTTCAAGCGTTTAATTGAAAGTTGCTCCTTAAAGCAAGCAAAACATTTGCTGTTGGACCACCATCGAGTATTTGGCATTTCTGTTGCATCTGAGCAGGAGCGATGATGAGCAACGACAACAGCCGAGGGGGCAGCTGTGTTGTACACATGGCTGGGAAAACGATCCTGTTATTGGGACTTGGTCATTGCCTCTCGACTCGCAACCACTTCTCACCCACCGGGCACCAATCCAGTGTCCAGGGGGCACAGATCCAGTGTCCAGGATTGTTGGCTCTGAAACAAAAGCAGGAATTGAGGTGACGATGCTGCAGTGAGCACAGCGCGCAGAGGAGCGCCCATGCCCCGAGCACGCTGCTGTGGTTCCTGCAGCGGGCACTGCCTGGGCAGAAGGGGCTTCGCGGGCTCGGGGCGGCGCTCCTGGGGCAGGTGAGCGGAGGTGATGCACAGATGCGTTTCCCGCGGTGTTGAGACTTCCCCAGCCGTGCCACTCGGCGCCTTGCTGTTCACCGCCAGCCCAGCGCTCCGGCCGGGATCACCGGGCGCCTCCTCCACGCGGGAAGCGCATCCCCGGGGCGGCTACACCCGGCCGCCCGCTGCCGGGGGCGGGGCTGTGCCGTGCCGGCTGTCGTTGCCGGGGAGGAGCCGCGGGAGAAGGCGGGAGAAGGCGGGANCCTGCCCGCGGTGGGTGGGGCAGGCCGCCCCCGAGGTGAGCGGGAGATGGCGGGGGCCGCGGGCGGACACCCCCGGGCGGGGCCGGCCTGGCGCGGGCGGCTTTGCCCCTCAGGAGAGGGCTCGGGGTTGCTGTGGGCGGTGGGAGCCGGCCGGGACGTCCCTCCGACCCCTCCCCGCAGGCGGTGGGTCAGGCGGGGCCGCAGGGGGCTCCCGCCCCTCTCGTGGGGATCGTCCGGGGGCTCATCCCGGCGCTCATCCCGGGGCTCATCCCGGCGTGCCCTGCCCGAGTCGCCGCGGGCGGCGGCTTTCCCTGGAGCAGGGCGGGGAGCCGGTGCTGCAGCCTCCNCACGCGGGAAGCGCATCCCCGGGGCGGCTACACCCGGCCGCCCGCTGCCGGGGGCGGGGCTGTGCCGTGCCGGCTGTCGGTGCCGGGGAGGAGCCGCGGGATAACGCGGGAGAAGGCGGGATAACGCGGGATAACGCGGAGTGAGTGGGTCCGTCCCAGCGGCGCGGCCGGTGCGGGCGCTGTCACACTGCTCTCGCGAGAGCCGCCGCCCGCCCCAGCGCCAGAGCGCGGCGGTCTCGCGAGAGCCGCGGTGCCGGAGTCAACATGGCGGAAGGTGAGGGGGGGAGCCCNGAGTCGCCGCGGGCGGCGGCTTTCCCTGGAGCAGGGCGGGGAGCCGGTGCTGCAGCCTCCCGGTCACTTGTGCCTAGTGCTTTTGTCAGGCTCAGGTGAGGTCTGCAGAGCTCCTGGAGTGCTGCTGTTTGGCTTGAAGACTGTCAATGACACCGTTCAAATTGATTTAACCTAACGGGATTTGAAAAGACGCTTGGATTTTTACAGTTCTACTCGTTTCTGCAAGACAAGCTTCCTCTTTTTCTTCTCGGAGGAAACTGAGTCGGCAAACGGAGCTAAAATGCTCCAAGTTACAAAGGAAATAAAGTCAGAGTGGCGAAAGCACAGCCTTGAACTGTTGAAGGGCAGCTCTTGGACAGTGGTGAAATTTTAGGAACACTTGTAGAATATTGACTAAGATGGAGCAGATGCTCATGGACTGGCATGCATCAGCTCAGAGGATGCTGCAGTCGAGCTGGACTGATAAGTCCTTAGAGCAATGCCTAACTTCTTGTGTGCTGAAATACCACTGCTTCATATTTAGCTGACCGGCCTCTTACGCTTGCTTTTAAGCCTTGGTGACCCGGTTCTGGAGGGCTTTAGATGTCCAGGTTGGCTTCAGGTAGTGAAACTTTCCCCAGTCAGACCCTCAAGGATGTGAGGCTCTGGCTCAGTGTCCTCCTGTGCAGAATTAACCAGCAGTTGATGTAAGCCCTGTTTCAGACAATGTGTGCTTCTCAGAGATTCCTCCCTGACTTAATTGTCTGGTCTTTTGGCTGAAGAAAGCACATGACCAGTGAATGATCCTGTGTGAACAGGAATAACAAGCTGGAGTTGTCACCCTTCTCAGTTCCTTAGGATGTCTTGGAAGAGGGGCTCATTTTGTCCCTGCAAACAAAGTACCTACCTGCAGCCTCACTTTTCTAGTTAAGAGCTACGGTTGAGTCAGCTGAAAAAGGAAGGCTTGTTAAGGAAGGGAGCTTGTCAAATTGTGGTTATTTGCTCAGAAGCCAAGTGCTTTTTCTCATAAGGAAGTGTTGCCTCTTCTCCAAAAATCCTGAATCAGATTTATTGCAATTGCTGCCTGCAAATTGACTGAGCAGCTTAGTAAGACAAGAGCCAAGTTGGCATTTGTAATTTCTGGGTTCTGTACCGCTAATACCAGAGGTTTTACATGCAGGCATGGGTAAGAATTGTTTGATCAATGCTTGAGTGTAAAGAAGCAGTAGCTGTAGAACTTCGGGGTGGTGGCAGGGTAAAGATCAAAAGTGTGCAAAAGTGAGGAGGAACAAGAAAGCAGTGAATTGTACAGTCTTGGGGAGAGAAGGGTCGGAGTGTGGAGCAGTGGAGGGGGTAAGGATATCATTTGGTTTTCTGAATTATTTCACCCAGGTCCACTTCATAAGTAAACAGAGTTTGTCTGTTTGGCTTCTGGGGCTGCTTTTGATGGGTGGGGTGGGCTGTGTGAGGGGTTCCACTAGGCCCTCCCTCTAGTTCTTGATATGTGTTATCTGTCTCTCATTGCCTGTTGCCTCCCTACTTGCATTCAGCTATCTGTTTGCTCTCGAGTACTTCTGTGCCCTCTGCTATAAGAAAATGACAGTAGCCTTTCCTGAAATCCTCTTCAAAGTCTTTGATATGGAATATAAACTTCTGCCAGTTCGTGAGATGCTGATCAATCTGCCAGAAAGCTGTTAACAATCACTGCTCTGATTTACCTGGACTGTGGCTCAGAAGAAGAGGCATTTTGTGTTTTCCTCTCTGCTGAACCCGGGCATCCTCTTCACTGAGGCTTTTGGATTGATTTTTAGCCAGAGGCTTACTGGTATCTTGCTAAGCCTGTCCCTTCATGTCTTGAGGCAAGGACCATCATCAAGTGTGTGTGTGCCTGCAGTAATTGTGCATTTTATTTATTCACTCTCTAAGTGAGCACTTTACAGGGAAAACTGAGGCTTTGCTCTCGTGCTGTAAATGTTTATTAACTGCACATTGAGAACTCTCTTGAATGTGCATTTGAAATGTGCTGTAAGATCAAATACTGTCCTCAAGTGTAGCTACTACACAGCACCTGTGCAGGTTGTTATGTAGAATAAGAGAAAGTCTTTCTTTTACAGTTCTTGTAATTGTTACAGTGAGGAAATACCCATCAGTCCTTCTCACTGAACCTGCAGGAAGCATATGGTGTCAATCTGAAAGCAAGAGTTCTCAAAGCTTTGGTTCTTTGAGGTACTTTCACTGCTGGTGGGGATTGTCTAGGATTGCCCTGAAAGCAGCAGCAACAAGCTGGATTGTTGGTCATGCACAAAGCTTCAGCTACTGCTCTTTGGGGGTTTAAGGTAGTTCTACATTGTATCCTAGTGATTTCAGGCTAATTTGGAGCCAGTGAGCTGACTTTGGTAAAATGATGGTATTTACAATGTTACCTCTGGTACGGATTCTTTATTCCCACCTTCACAGTCCCATGGTTTGACTGGAAAATGCAGTATTTCTGTAAGGTGGTGAATGCAATGAGCTGCATTAGGCAGCTTCTTATTCCTAGCATTTGAATTTGTATGGCCTCTAAAAATCTCACTGGATGAGCAGTGGTGCTGTTCATACACTCATTTTTGGTGCAGTTCTCAGTGTCTTTCACTCTGGGCTCCTGTCAGACTCCTGCTCTCCCTGCTGTAAGAGCAGGACTTGCTTTGTGCCCCCCCAACACTTTCCTCATGGAGAAATGAGGAAGGAGTAGTTGTTCAAGGGACGTGTCCTTCTAGTTCTGGGAACATCAAAACTGCATTTATCTTCAGATAGAGAGACTGACCACAGCAGGATTTCAAATCCTCCTTGAGGCTTGCTGTGGTGCTGATGGCATAATTCTGTAATCAGAATATGTTTCAGTAGAAAAAGGAAGGTATCCCAAAGGAGAGGGTATCTATGAAATTTTAAAGGATGAAGCTAACGAAAAGGCTGTTGAAGGAATTACCTGCCGAACGTGCTTAAGTAGTATTAACTGAAAAATAAATTGGAATATGTTGCCTTTTGTTTATCCATTACAGGAGTTGTTAAGTTAAAAGACTGATGAGGAAGCATTTGCTGCCGGTTCTGTAGAGGACAGGCTAAACAAGGTGTTCTGTCTGCAGCAGAGCCAGACACTGATGCTCTGCCCTGGGGACCTGTGTCAGAGCAAGGCCAAGGTCAGCTGTGCTGTTGAGCTTTCTACAGAAGCAAGAAGAAAACACTGATCAACAGTGCTCAGTTTGTCATTGTTTATACCAGTGATGTTTAGTAAATATTGGAGAAAAGTCATTGAAGTATGAATTCCTGGCTAGTAGGGAGTAATCTTGTAGGAACTTTCCCACCTAAAATCACTGGTTAGCTTCCAAATTTATCCTCCCTGCCCCCTCTTATTTTAGGACTGGTTTGGGATTTGGCCTTACGTGAAAAATCAACTCAATGATAGGGGGAAAATAATTAAGCACCGTGATTAATAGCAAACATACAGTTTTTGCAACTAATCCATAAATAAGCACTCATAAGTTGGATTGGTTTTAACCACCTGTACAGATGTTTCCTTCCAGCAGTGAAGTGTAGAGGTTTTTCTTAGAGGTGGCCTGGGTTGAGTTCAGTGAACAACTTACCCCAGCATGTTGTGGAGTAACCAGTTAAGTGTGGTGGAAAAGTGGGTTCTGCAATGGGATGGAAGTACCTGTTCAAGGATCAGATTCCCAGGTGCTGTCGCTTTGCTGCTTCTGAGCTGAAATAGCTACCATGGACTTGACTCCATATGTGATGCCTTGTCAGTGGAGTGCCTCCAAGGGAGGAGCGTGTGTGCCAGCAGGAAGTAGTTTTGTATATTTTTGACTGGCCTTTAGCACATAGATTCTAGGGACAATCTGTTTTCCACTGTGGCCATTTTTTGGGGAGTTTCTTAGCTGACAGGTTGAGGAGTTCTAAACAGTCACTTAAATACTCTGAGGTAGATGTGGTACATCAGCAACTGTTTTAATGCTCACTTGTGGTTTAAGTATCAGCTGTCAAGTCAAACAGGCTGAAAAAATGGGTAAGAACCGGAGACTTAGTCCTCTACCCCACCACAATTTCCACAGAAATGGACTCCCATGGCTTTAGGAACTTTGTGGCATTCCTGACCAAACAGAATTCAGAACTTTCTTTGTAAGTGGCTTCTATGACTGTGATATGATTTTTCAATGTGTTTATGAAAATGATATAAAATAGAATGTTTAATACTGGGGATGAGATGCTCTAGTATGTGGAAGAGGAGAGGCTCTTCTTGGAGTGTTGTGTAATTAAACTAACTGTGTAATCCGAGGGTTAAGTTACCCTCAGATGCCAAACAAAGGTGTGCATGTCTCAACCTTGTAGTAACACTGTGTGCCTTGCAGAGGAGGTGGCCAAGCTGGAAAAGCATCTGATGCTCCTCCGCCAGGAGTACGTGAAGCTGCAGAAGAAACTCGTTGATACAGAAAGGAGATGCAACCTTCTGGCTGTCGAGGCCAACCAGGGCAATGCCAGCGACACCTTCATCAGTCGACTTCTCGCCATTGTAGCTGAACTCTATCAGCAGGAGCAGTACAGGTAAGGAATCCCCCTCTGGGGAAAGGGGAATTACAGGAATCTTTGATTTTATTGACTGCACTAGGTCCTGGTCTTAGACAAGGAAAATGCTTTGCTGCCTTGTGGGAATAGGCTCCTGAGTTGCAGTTGTAGATGGAAGAGCAGGCTAAAATCAAGTGGTGTACTGAATCCCATTCTTGAATCGAGAGCTCTAAGCAGAAGTTTGTCTCTCAGACAAGTTCAGGGAAGACTGACCATGATCACTGTCACCAGCAAAGCTCCCTTTGAACAGAAAGAGTTTTGAACTGGACCGTGTTTAGTTGATAGATTAATTACACAATGTGTCTGAAAAAGTATTCCTTTCTTGAAAAGTTTTGTCCTTAAAACGTTTTCAGTTCTGTATTCCTGTTGTGTGTGAAGAAGCCTGATTAATTTGGCTTGTCTGGTTGTATTAGTGATGTATGTGACTTAGTGATACACTGTGTTTTTGAATCTCAACGGAAAGTTACAGTTAATGGTTTCTTTTCCATAGGCACTCTAAGGATCTCTTCCATATTCTAGATCACTGATCTGATTCAGTTCTGAGACTACTGTGATATTTATCAATTTCTTTGCTGTTACTGAAAGCAAGGCAAATATAGTAAAGGAGTTTAGTCATATAAGGGGAAATCTATTTTAGTAAAAATTTCCTTGCACCAGCATTTCTTCATGAGCCTCCTGAGAAAAGGCTCTGTGCCTGCAAGAACTTACTGTAGCCTGCTGGGTAAAAGATTTGCTAGGTAGTATATGTCAGAAGAGTTGGAGCACTTTATTTGTGTTCAGCTTCGTAGCTTTAAAGGCATAGAACAGTTGTCTAAAAGGGCTTACATATCACAGAATGAGAAAGGTAGCAGGTCCCAGTGCAGGTTTCATTAAGTAACATCTCTGTGTTGTACTGTAGTTTATAGCAGTGCTTTGATTTGGAAAATGGTCTGGAAAGCACACCTACACAGTCAGAATGTTTGCAAGCCATGGGACTTCAAAATGAGCAGGGCAGGTGTTTTCTAACTGCAGTGGATAACCTGGTGTAAAGGGTCAGGATGAAATGGGAGTTCTTGACAGCTGGTCTCCTGGGAACTGGGGATTCTGCTTTGCACTCAGACTGCTGTCAAACAGTGTTGTTCTCTTGCTGGTCTTGCCTGAAAGCATTGGTGCTTAGCTGACAGTATTAGTATGGACACTGTGACATAAATATTTAACTTCAAGATTGTTGGCTTTTCCTAACTTCTACAATAATTCTCTTGCTGTTTATTCTGTAATGGTAAAAAAACCCAAACCCAACCAAGCATTTGAAATATTAATGACTCATTGCGTTTCTCCCTAGAAAAATATGAATTGTCATTTGACAACATGTTCTACTTAACCAATTGTGTTTTACTGTCTCAAACAACTTGAACCTAAATGTGGATACCAGGACATAGGTACTCTGAAGGTGCTGAATCTATCGGTACCTAAGTGCAGGGAAAGTCTGCATAATACGTGTTTGTGCTTTTTTCTCCTATCAGTGATCTGAAGATAAAGGTTGGGGACAAGCACATCAGTGCTCACAAATTTGTCTTGGCGGCACGCAGTGATACGTGGAGTCTTGCCAACCTTGCCTCAACAGAGGAGCTGGATCTGTCAGGTCAGTCACTGCTGAGTAATGTGATGCCTCGATTGTCTTTAGGGTGACTTGTGAAAGGGCCTGTTGGAGGTTACTTAAGTGCCTTTCAGTCTAGTGCTGTCCGCTCAAAGTGGTGCTTAATCTGTTGATTACGGAGCTCTCTCTCCAAACAGTGGTAGTGAGCTTGTGAGCTGGGTGCTAGTGGTAGTTAAATCAATAACCTGCCTTCTTTCTCTTTAACAAACAGGGGTTGAGATTGGTGGCCTGTTTGTCTTTTCTAGAGTCAACTAAACATAATGAAAAACAAATCTGTATGGAGGAGCTTGACTTCTTCCTTTGTGAGGAAGGACAGGGCTTTTTGAGGTAGTGTGCATAATTTCTCTGAAGCGTGTCATGGAAATACCTTGCTGCTTGTTAACATAGTGTGTGTGGGAAGTGAATACAAGTACTGATGTGTTATTGAAATTGTTTGCTTTGGCACTTTGATACCTTTGTAAAACAGGTGAGGAAGAGAAGTTTTCTAAAAGACCATCTTCTACATGAGCACTTTGTTTTGCTGTAGCTGTTTCTTGCATGTACTTACACTGAGCAGTGTTCCTGCAGATTGAACCTCTCAACAGGCTTTTCTGTACTTACAAAAGTAGGAGAGTCTTATACAATTAATTTGTGAGCAATAAAACCAGGTATGAAGTTAAGCAGGCTTGCTGACTGGCATGTTGAATATTAAGTATTGGCTTCACTTTCTGCACTTAATCTTACCTAAGTGAATTCTAAGTGCAGACAAACTGGAAAGTAGCAAGTCACAGCAAGCTGGTTTTATGAGACAGCATGGGCTTCTGTGCAACATGATTTGTGGATCTTTCTGCAGCCACAAGAAAACAGATGCCAAAGAGTTTTGAAACTTGAGTGCTATGCTAACAAAAGCTATTGCTAAAAAGCTCTTATGTTACTTGTAGTGTCATTACAAGTGGCAGTCCAAAGCGTTTCTAGCTCCATATCTAAGCTAGTCTGAGAATCTCAAATGTAACTGCAGTCTTACATGTTTAACAATGCAAACACTGCTTGAATATGTGCTAGTAAATGATACTTTCCACTGTAAAATTGAATTACTGTTTTTTTAATAAATTTGATAAATGGCACAAGGATTAGCTTATGAAGTAGCTGGAGCAAGCAACAAGCTGTTCCCTGGAAATGGTTTTCTTAAGGAGTTCTCTTAAAAACTTGCAAGCTAAGATTGCCTGAATCTTATCTTCAGAATGCAGGGAGCATTTGAGATTGAGTGTTTTTAGAGTTCATGTAATCTGTAGAATTTTCTAATCTCTAAAAGAGTAGAAAGAGATGAACACATGTTCTCTTACTGAGAGGGAGAAAATGCACTCTTACCTCTGCCAAGGCAGAGCTGATAGTACATCTCAAGTAGGTTTTCTGATTGCTTTGAGTTTGGCAAAAAATACTTGTCTTACTAAAACCTTGTGATTCCTGGGAGGCAGTTTGCATGCCAAGTACTGCTGCTACTCTGCAGATAATCTGGGCCAACCCTCCATCTAAAGGAGATGTTTTGGGATGGGTATTTTGGTGTCTTTAGGGTTTTTAATTTAATTTTTTAAAAAAAAACTGAACAGCTCGAAAGACTAAGGTTAATTTTTGAAGTGGATGATATTTCTGTTGTAGTTGATCTGATCTTCTGAAGTTATTCTTATCTACATCCTTGTAAGATGGATTGGCATTTTAATTGGGAGTAGATGACAAAGATCCTTGGCCACTGGGCTTGTGTAGTGTCCCGTGGTGTGATTTTCTGGTTTTCCCACTGTGTAAAAACATCAGTTTGTAAACACCTGAAATCTAACCAGCTCCTTAAACTGGCTCTTTTACACTTTTCTTAGAAATGGCTCCCAGCAGTTTGCTTTGTAGTCATTACCGAAGTGTAACAAGGTGTAAGTGCCTTGGTTGGAATGCAGCAGTTCATAACATTTGGCTGTTAAATCAAAAAGGGGCTTTGTTCTTGTCAGATGTGGATGTGCATTTGGCCATGTGTGAGGGACCAAGGAGCATAAGGGGTATCACTGGCCCCTAAATATGCCACATTGGTGTAACAGATAGATGTTATAGGGCTCCCTGCATTCTGCAGTGTCCCACTGTAAGAAGGTTTTCCTGCTCAGTGCCAGGATTGTTATTCATTTCAACTTCTGAGCAGTTTTGACATTTTGAACTAAGTGCAGTTTCAAAGCAAGACTGTATTTTTGTTTTTATGGTAGCTGTGACTTTTAGAAGTCAAAGGAAGAGCAACTACTAGGATAGGTGATTGTTTTTAGGTATTTTATTAATCCTGTTGCTCGCTGTACTAGATGCTGACCCAGAGGTAACCATGGCAATGCTGCGGTGGATCTACACAGATGAACTTGAGCTAAGAGAAGATGATGTCTTCTTGACAGAGCTCATGAAATTAGCTAATAAATTTCAGCTCCAGCTGCTTAGGGAAAGGTGAGTCTTAGTAAATATACTTGAACTCTTAAACCTTGTTTGAACAGAAATAAGATGATAGCTGCTGGCAATTGGATGAAATTATGCTTTTTCAAAGTCTTGTGCTTTTAATAATACAACATGACATTCAGTTTATCAGGGGAAATGAAGCATTGCACTGCTGTTAAACTGTAGCAGACTTCTCATAGGTCGTATGTTTACTTTCCAGTTCTTCTCCCAGTCAAACTAATAACCCTAATCTGGTGTTGAGAGGAGATCAGTAGAATAGCATCAGGTTCAGGAGAGTTGCAAGAAAGGAATTGTTAGAGAATGCTAGGAAGAGTCAATGGCAATTAACTTGCAGTATTAAAGTGGCACAGGTGAAATTTTTGTAACTTCTGTGCATCTTGTGCAACCTTTCTTCAGAAATAAGGTTGATGTAACAGTACAATGCTTTCTCATTCTGAGGCTGAGATTACACCGTGGCACTAGGGACTAGGTTGTTATATTGAATTATAGAGTGTTCTAAACCATTTAGAGTTAGTGAGAAGCCTGAATGTACAAATTGAAACCTCGTCAAGTTTTGTACGACTTCAAAGCCTTGAATTTAGTCAAAGTACCCTTTGATTGAATGATCCTTTGCCCAAGGGGTGTCTGTAGCAGTACATGACATTCATAATCTATGCTTTGTATGCCTTCAACATGAAGCAACTAAATTGCTGTCAAGTGTTTTGACCAGAGAAGTTGAAATCTCTAAGGCCAGTGCTAAAACTGCTTCAAGCCTTGTACCAGCCTAAAAGCTGCCCTCATTGTACTGTGAATTTAGCAGTTGTCTGGTCATGGTAGTCCAGTGATGGGTCGATGTGTAGGATGCCATTCATAATTATGAGATGTTTTGTAGGTATAGAATCATTGAATAATGGCATTGTTTAGGCTGGAAAAGACCAGTAAGACAGAGTGGTCAAAAGCCCAGCACTGCCAAGTCCATCATTAACCATGTCCCCAGGTGCCACATCTACACACCTGTTAAATCCCTGCAGGGATGGGGCCTCCACCGCTGCCCAGGGCAGCCTGTGCCAGTGCCTCACCACCCTTTCAGTGAAGACATTTTTCCTAATATCCAACCTCAACAACCCCTGCTTGTGATCACTGTAGTGCTTGTAGAGATAGACATCTTCCCTACTTCATAGCAGTGAATGAACTGCAGTTTGTGCCCTTGGGAGAACTGGGATAGATCTCTACTTGCAGACTCCTCCAGTGTGGTGTTACCATAGGACTTTGGCTGGGTGGATTCTGATAGAAGTCTGCTCTTAGGGAAGCTGTCTTCTAGGGCTTCTGACTAAAGTATGTTTATGCAGTTTAGCCTTATAGTAGAGCAAGTCCATGCTATATTCTACTGGCATCTATGAAAAGGAGTATTAGGACTCTGGTACAGCATGCGAGAGTGGTTAAATAAAACTTCTTGATTATTGACACTGGCTTTCCTGTTTTGACAGATGTGAAAAAGGAGTGATGTCACTGGTTAATGTCAGGAACTGCATCCGTTTCTATCAGACTGCTGAGGAGCTCAGTGCCAGCACGCTCCTCAACTACTGTGCTGAGATCATTGCGAGCCACTGGGTGAGTCCTGGCATGAGGAAACAAGACGAGAAACGTTTGCACATTATAGAAGCATAATAGTAGAATTTTGCCTACCTTACCACACTGTCTAACCTCAGTCAGTTGGTCAACTGTCGTGAGAATGTCTTGGTGGGGGGAAGTAACTTATACTTGAAGGCTTGTTCTGTTCATGGGAAATACTTCACTGTACAAAATGTCTTGGTTTCCTAAACATGAGCCAAATAGAAGGGACTGTGTTCTAATAAGCACGAGGGTTGTTTATCAGATCTGGACTCCAAAGTATTTAGAAGCTCATCCTTAGCTGGTCTCTGACTATACAGATCACAAATCCCAGGCCTGCTTTTACTTCTAAAAATAATTCATGGAAGCCAGGGAAATTTTTCTTCTGTAATGGGGGGAGAGGCAGCCAGTCTTGCAACCAGCTTGGAAGTTTCACTTGCTCTAATCTCTTTATTTTGAAGAAAGTTTGATTAACTGAGTAATGAATTAGCATTTAAAATAAGACTTGTTAACAGTAGACTTGGGGGGGCGTGGCTTTAGATTATTCTAAATCTAAAATGCATGCTCTAGGTGTGGATATTTCTTTCACTGGCTAATGCTAAGGCAGAGGGAAGTGTTTTGATATGTTAATACATAAAAAAAGATTATTATATCTGAACCTGTGGGTCAGCAGTTTTAACTCTTGACTTTCTTCTGGACTCCTGACTTTTGATGCTTAGCTCTACCTGGAAATGAAGTTGCTTCTGTTTAGTCAAATGAGCACTAACTCAGGCCTAAGGTCTTTTTATTCCTAAGCTTCTGTTTACTTTTATTCATAATTTTACGAATCAGTCTTCAATAGTTGTAGGACTTTTTGTTGGAGTTAAGAATAAGTCAGTAGAGGATTATTTTAAATACTAGATTTTAATCCACTATAGTGTGTGGTGAAATGCAAGTTTTCCATGTCTGTAGACAAAAAGGAAGAAAAATTTCACTAACTGATCTTGAAATTAAAATATAAGATTTAAAGCTTCCTGATTGTTTCTTCCTAATTCTAAAAGACTGTCTGGGATTTTTCCTGCCAAAATGTTATCAAAATGAAACTTTTAACTGAACTCGTTTTGTGAACTTCAGAATTACATTGTGCAATGCCTTGTCTATAAATAAAACAGGAGTATTGCTTACCTTCTCTTTTTTTATTGCTTCTAGGATGACTTGCGTAAAGAAGACTTCAGCAGCATGAGTGCTCAGCTATTGTATAAAATGTTCAAGTCAAAGACAGAATATCCTTTGCATAAGGCCATTAAAGTTGAGAGAGAAGATGTAGTCTTTTTGTATCTTATTGAAATGGATTCACAGGTATAGTGAGGCTGACTTGATCTATCTTCTAGAATTTGGTGTTTCAAGTAACTGGTTCCTAAGTACCAGTCTGAACCTTGTTAATGATTTTTGTCACTAATTCTTATTTGCATGTTTAGCTTTGCCACAGCTACTTCTGTGTATGTAATGGAGGTCTATCTAGCAACAGCTCCATGAAGACATAATTTAGAAGTGATTCATAACACTTAAAACATCTTCCATGCAACAGAATATATCTAATAAAATCCATTACCTGATATTGCTATGCACATTTAAAGCTGAATGCTTATAATAGCCAGCTTTGCTGCTTCTTGGCAGTTCAGTAAGAATCATTTCCTTGAACAGCTTTTCTGTTGAAAGCTGAAGTCACAGGTATTTGTTCTGCTTGGATGAAAAATCTAAACAACTAGCAAATAAGTTGTCTCTCAACAAGGGGCAAGGAAGAATTATTCAAGTACTTCTAATGTCAGTTGGGTGTATTTGTGTTGTAGCTTCCTGGGAAGCTCAATGAACTGGATCACAATGGAGATCTTGCTCTGGATCTAGCCCTGGCCCAAAGATTGGAGAGTATTGCAACTACACTGGTCAACTACAAGGCTGACGTAGATAGGGCAGACAAGAGAGGCTGGAGTCTGCTCCATAAAGCCATCCAGAGAGGTAAGTAGATGTGATATAAAGCTTTGTTAACTTCCAGTTGTTCCCAGTGTGGAATACATATTTCAAAGTCTATTCCTGTGTCATGTTGTAGTTGACACTGCAGTTAAAAAATTGTAGTGAAGTATGAACTTTGTCCTGTTTCTTTTTTTTGTTTTTAGACATAAAAGCAAACAGAGTATAATTTGAGATCTGAGAGCCAGTCTGCTGGCTGGGCAAACTTATGCTATGTGACATCCAGGTGCAATCTAGTAGAACATTGCCTGCTAAAGGAAGGAATCTAGGGAGACACTGGGTATATTCTGATTTGTCAGTATTCTTTCTGACAAATAGTTGAATTGAGCACGACAACATAAGGGTCACGAAGATGAAGTCTTTTTCTAGACTTGGGTTGAATGCAGCATATGCTTCTTTGAGATGTGGTTAACAGTAAGGGTCCTTGCCACTGCACAGCAGTTTCAGAAGAGGAAAATCTGATTGAAAGAAAATGAAGAGCAAGTGGAGGTACCTCTGTCCAGTGTGAATATTTTCAAAGCTCCAGTGCAGTTACCAGAGTGGAGTCTGAGTACAACTGCATGATTATATTGAACTGTTCTCCACCTTAGAGTGGGAAATGCATCTTATGAGAATTGGAGCACAGCAGGTTCTGGTTGCCATGGCCGCAGTACTCTGAAGGCTTTGGATCAGCAGCATCTTGGCCTGTGGTCAAAGTGTGGTAAAAATCTGCAGCGAACACCTTGTGCTGCTCGTTATTTCTGCAATGTCTTTGGCAGCTCTCTTCCAGAAAGCCAAGCATAAGTTTATTTTTAGCAGCAAACTGTCTCGGACCCCTAGAATTAAAGGAAGAAGTTGGGAGCTGTATTTTAAGCTCACAAAATTTAAATTAATCTCCTACATGTCTAACAGGGTAATGCTGGCTTCTGATCCTGTGAGTGAGACTTGAGCCACAGGAGTAGGAGACATTGTAGGCATAGGTCAGTGTTGTGATGGCTGCAGCTGTGTAAAACACTGGAAAAATTGCAGCAGGCTGCTCTTCATACTGAATACTGGCATTTGTCCCTAGTTCTGATGTCTGCTTTCAGCCTGACCTAGAGCTCTGAGAATGAACACTTGCTTTTCAGTAACCATAGCTTCAGTGAATTAATCGCAGTTAACAATCACATGTTCTGGAAATGGAGCTAAAGCAAATTGTCTGCACTTGCCACATGATTCTTACTACTTATGATCACTGAAAGGTGTGGGAATGTCTGAAATGGAAATCAGAATGGGATTTTTGTTTTTGTTGGCAGAGATTATCCAGCAATATAGATTGAAACACTGTTCTTTGTTCTCCAGTCTTGCGTTCAGGCCAAGCAAAACGTGAATATGTCTATGCAAAGTAGTGTTTGAAGCAAGGGCAGCTAGTATTTTCCTGAAGTTATTCTTTGCATATTGGTGCTTCAAGTTCAAGGTTTCATGTGTTGAAGTGGGTTTAAGTTCTGACTCCTGAGAAGCTCTCAAGAAGGAGTTCTTGGAAATGCTGTGCATGGTGGGTCTGTGCTGCTGAAGCCCTTGCCCTGTATATATATGAGGGCCTGAATTTCCAAGAGCAAAGGCTGTGTTATTCCTCGTTTATGTAGTAAGACTCAACAGACTAACTTAACTGGAAACTTTTGACTAATGCCTTGGAATAGTACCTTTTGTTCAAGAAATACTTTTATGTTTAGTATCACAATTTTTCCAATGTTTTATTAAAGCAACAATGCATTTATCTTGATAGAGGAATGAGCCAAGCCAGTATCACTATAGCAATAAGCTGGTGTGAGAACTTGAGTCACAGGTAACCTGTAGGCAAAACACTTTTTCAAAGGGCTTGCTGTGAAATATTTTAATCCTGACTTTGTAGTGAAGCATTGCTGAAGTTGCCTGTTGCTGAGGCATTCTAGGAGCAGACACTTGTGTTGGAATGAATGTATGGTATGAAGTGAAGTCATGTGTATCCGTTTCCTGGAGTATAAAATATATAGGGTACATATATCATTAATAACCTTCTTTTGTTTCCCAAAAGGAGACAAATTTGCTGCAAACTTCCTCATTAAAAATGGTGCCCGTGTGAATGCTGCTACACTGGGAGACCAGGAGACTCCTCTGCACCTTGTGGCATCGTACAGCCCCAAGAAGCACTCGCCAGATGTCATGGCAGAGATGGCACAGATCGCACAGTCCCTCCTGCAGGCAGGAGCCAATCCGAACATGCAGGACAGCAAAGGCAGGTAAATACTGCAGGAAGTCAAGTCTGCCACCAGTGTAACAGACAGTGCTGTGGTGATTAGATGCAGCCTCCTAAGAACCTGTTTGGGTCTTTCAGCAAAGTACAGCTGGTACTGGAAGCAGGAATTCATTTACCCGGTTTGAGACCTGTTGGTAGCGCTCAAAGCAGAAAGTTGTGCGGGCTGAATGGTAGCCTGTCATGGCCAACTAAATGTAGCTCAGCTCCAGAAAGCTGGGGTGAGTTGGTAGTGTTGGAACACATGGCATACAGTTAAATTGCCTTTATTGAATCACTGAATGGTAAAAGCTAACTAAGATGACAAATAATATACCCGAAGCTGTCAGGGAAACTAAAGTGTTCTCAAAAACTGCCAGTTTCTGCAGTTTGTTTATCTGAAGTGCAGGGCCTGTAAGCTTTCTTACAGGTTGGGTTGGGCTGGCAAGCAAGTTCATAGAATAATATAAAAGACTTGGAATTTATCAGCTGCACAGTTCTGATAAGTGAGGCTATTGTGCTTCTTCCTTTAAAGTTACTTCTTATGTTAATGAGTTCCTTATTACCAAAGTAATTGGAATCATGTTGACTAAAAGTTTAGATTTGTCTTTGTTTTAAGAAGTGCTTGTGCCCTTCTCCTTTAAGCAGAGATGAAAGTTAAGCCCATAGTTCTCTAGGGGCATGTTGGTGACTGGGGCCAAAGTCTGAAGTGTCTCACTTATTCCTGCTGTAACTGTTCTTTGCTCCAATTGCAGGACCCCGTTACATGTGTCCATTGTGGTCAGGAATGAGCCTGTGTTCAGTCAGCTCCTGCAGTGCAAGCAGTAAGTCTCACCTGAATGTAAAATACCCTGAGGTTACCTTGTACAGTGAAGACATGAAAACTGGTTTAACAGCTCTCCTGTGCCTTTTTGCTTTATAATAAGACTGATAATAACTTGGGATGCAGAAGTGTAAAGGCTTTGCATAAGTGAAGATGCTAAAACCATGTCGGAAGCCACCCAAGTTTTTGTCCTACTGTAAAGAAGCAGCAAACTGCATCTGTGTTTTTCAAAGAGATGGAAATAATTTCAAAGGTGAAGTAATGTAGGAAGCTTGATTTGTAGTGGAGCTAAAAGGAGTAATAACACCCTTGAAATGTCTCAATATGTTCTTGAGTTCAACTTGGGTTCTGCTTAAAGCTAGCACAGGTGAATTCTTAGGGTGGTGTAACAGAGCACTTCATTTGACTCAGTTTCATTGCAGCTGAATTTGCAGTTCTTGTACACAGCTTACTCAAGGGGATTTGCCTCTTTGTTACACTTAGTGGGAGCCCAAATCTACCAGGGATTCTACACTTCCCTAGGAGCAATGAGCTTGAATCTAGTAGTCACTGAAAGGTGCTGTGCTTGTTTTAGAGTATTCACAAATTCTCTGAAGTAACTGGAGCTACAGTAAGCTTCTTGGCAAGCAAAAGTTGTCAGAGATGTATGACATGAGCTAGTACAGCTGTTCGGACACTTGAAACTTAAGCTGTGTTGGGGAACCACTTTTTAAGGTATAAATTGGGGACACTAACTCTTATTTTTAGACTAGACTTGGAGCTGAAGGATCATGAAGGAAGCACAGCTCTGTGGCTTGCAGTCCAGTATATCACTGTATCGTCTGATCAGTCTGTGAACCCTTTTGAGGATGCCCCTGTTGTGAATGGAACCTCATTTGATGAGAACAGTTTTGCAGCAAGGTTGATCCAGCGAGGCAGCAATACAGATGCTCCAGACACAGTAACAGGTAAAACAGAGTATTTCTTTGTAGGTGGAAAGCTTGTAAGTTAATTGCTTGATGATGACTGCACTTGGAGGAGCTGGATGAGGTTTCAGCAGCATTTTCTCCATAATAAATGATAGGTGGTAGTTGCTTTACCCAGAGGTGGCGCACTGACAGTCCCAGGCTGAGCTGGACTTGCAGGAAGTGACAGAAAATCTGGACTCATTGCCAGGTTCTAATATCCTCTCTACAGTTTCAAGATGTGTAATCACTAAATGGAAGTGCATGTGACAGTCCAGTGTTGGAAGGGGGCTACTAGTACCTAGGGTTTTCCTTGTTGGCTTCAAAGTGTAATGTTGTAAGCTAGTGGGGAAGGTGTTAGCATGCTTGTTATTATCAAAGTGTGCTTGGAATAGCACTCTAACAGTGTTCATGATTTTTCTTCAGGAAACTGCTTACTTCAGAGAGCAGCTGGTGCAGGAAATGAAGCAGCTTCTCTCTTCCTAGCAACTCATGGAGCAAAAGTCAACCACCAAAACAAATGGGTAAAAGCAGAAACTTAATCTGAAAGTTTCCTTACTTCTCTTCAGAAATAAGATAGCAGAGATCTCTTATAGCTAAACCATAGCTTAAAGCAAGTTGGAGCACTTTGTGAACCTTTGCATATTTTCAGGCGTTTATTAGTGACCACTTGCATTCTTGTGGCACTGTTCTTGCAGAATCACCAGTTGTTAACTTGCTTTTAGCACTTACTGCAGTGCCTGGTGTAATAAAATCCTTAGTAAAAGCTAACTCATGTAGTTTGGAACTCCTAACGAGTTTCAGCTACTAGGAGTGAAACTCTTCACACCAGCTCTTGTAGTTCTAATAGTTGAAAAGCTGCTTGTCTTCATGTCTCAAGCTGTTAACCCAGCACCCTGTTTATTAAAGGGAGAAACCCCCCTGCACACAGCCTGCAGGCACGGCCTGGCAAACCTGACAGCAGAACTCCTGCAGCAAGGAGCCAATCCCAACATCCAGACGGCAGAAGCGGTGCTTGGGCAGAAGGATGCACCTGCTCCTCCATCAGCAGAGAATGTGCATCTGCAAACACCCCTGCACATGGCTATTGCTTACAATCACCCAGATGTGGTGTCAGTCATCCTAGAACAAAAAGGTGGGTGTTTGCTGGTCCAGGCTGTTGATGCTGCAGTGAATTGGTGTGTCAGGATGGTATCCAAGCTGTGTTTTGACAAACTACTGAGAAAGCATGTCTTCCTGTAAACAGTGTTTAAGTGTAGCAATTAATAAGACTGGCTAACTAGTTTTAAACCCCAATCATCTGCTTGTTAAAACTAGAAAATTATTTTGTCTGTGAGTGTTTGTAAATTCTGCATTGTAGATAATAGACTTGAACAGTTAGGTTCTGTTCTAGTTGTACAACTGAGATCGCTTCAAAGCATTTGCTTCAGGTGAATGCTGGAATCAATTTTGGATAAAGGCATCTTTCTGTGGTGAGACTTCTGCCTCCCTCGACTCCTTAGTAAGAAGACTTCATACAGAGCAATGCTGGTATTATAGTGGAGTTGTTGAAACTAGAGGGCTCAAATACCAGCAGATGAGTTGATTAAATGCTACTAGTCAGCTTCTAGCAGCAGGAAGGGAGTTTGACAGCTGAAGCAGGGCCAATTTTGTCTCCTACCATAAGTGGGATTTAGAAGGAATTAGGTGAACTGGGGTAAATATTGTCCATCCCAGGGAATGGAGAAGGAGGGATGCTGCCACCATATTGTGGAGCCTCCACTCTTCATTCTCAGAGCTTTGTACATGCCACTCTGTTTGGAATTGCAGGTAGAAAGGGACAGGTTAAGCCTCTTAGCTAGAAAATTGAATTTTTCTTAGTATATGTGTTAAGATTAGGCAGTAGTGGCAATGTTGTCTGAATCCTAAGCAGTGTCACATCAGGGAAGCTGAAGGTACTTTGCTCAGATCTTACAAACTGACTGCTAAAGGAACAACCTACTACAAAATGTGACATTGCTGCTGCAGCTTTCAGTGTGCGACTGCAGGTCAAGTACAAGAATGCCCTAATTCCTTATGCTTTCTTGTAGCTAATGCTCTTCATGCTACCAACAACTTGCAAATTATTCCTGACTTTAGTCTAAAGGACTCGAGAGACCAGACTGTTCTGGGATTGGCTCTTTGGACAGGTATGTGCCTTCAAGATGAGAATTTACAATGATAGGGAAGCTATGATGTGAACAAGATCTTCTTAAAGATAAAACAGCAGGTTGTGTGTTCGTGTTCTGGCTTGTGCTGCCGGGGAGGAGTTGTCAGGGAGAGTTTTAGATGGTTCTTCGTCTTTTAAAATTAGTGTTCACATATGACTTAGTGAAAGATTTCTAGTCCTACAGTTTCTGCCTAGAATTGTACTTGCAGTTTTGTGGAATTCTTCCTGTGTGAACTCCTTAGCAGTTTTCATACAAGATCACTGTATTGTCTGTGCACTTTAACTCTGTTCTATTAGTCTCAGTGTTTCTGTTTTATAGAACTGAGGGTAAAATACTAATGAGCTTGAACTGTTCAGGCATGCACACGATAGCAGCTCAGCTGCTTGGGTCTGGGGCATCCATCAATGACACCATGTCAGACGGACAGACGCTCCTACACATGGCAATCCAGAGGCAGGACAGTAAGAGTGCCCTCTTCCTGCTGGAACATCAGGCAGATATAAATGTCAGGTAAGATCCTAACTGATACATCACTCACCTGCATATGTATCTAGGAGCTGGTGGTGACTGCCTTTGATAATGGCTTGAGATTTGTTTCAGATTGTGATTTACACATAGTTATATGTTTGGCACTGTTTTGTGGCACTAGTTATGGCTGAGGGATTGATTACATATGTTAACTTGGACCTATGTATAGCTCCATTGGTCAGTACCTCCTCTTGAGGCTGCAGAAGGAGGTGCCACTTAATTCTAGGTAAAACAGCATCCTCTGTAGCAGACTGAAGTCCTAGAGACAGGCCTAGAGGCACTGAACTTCTATTGTCTCATCCATTTGCCAGCTTGTTAGAGCTGCATGTTTGCTACCATCTAAAATAATTAGATATAGATCCAGCAACAGGAGTCTCATAAACTTGCCTCCTCGGTATCTCCTAGACAACTTGATATTAGACTTAACAGAACATTTGTCTGCTTACATGACTGACAGGCTGTCTGTTAAATTTGGCAAGCTGTACTGTAATGAATGTCATGGGTACCAACTGCCTAATGCTGCTGTGCTAACTTCAACTTTTTAACAGTTGGTATTTGACTGTTGCTTGAAGTGTTGCCACGTTGCAGACAAAGCTGTTTGCTTCTGTGGCAGCAGGCTGGCTTGGAAGGAACTCTGTGCAAATAGTGGCTGCTCTGAAGGAATTGAGTGTCTCTGAGCTAAGAACACTAACTTGTTTTTCCAGCTTTAGAAATCAATCACTTGCTAAAAGTGAAGGGGGGAAGAAAGGTATACTACAGAGTTGTGATGAAATACATGGTGTGTTTGTGATGGTATTAGCACAGCAAAAATACACACGAGAGGAGAGAATTCTTGGCTTTGCCAATAAAGCGCTGTAGCTGAACTCTATAATGCATCTGTAACGCTTGCAAGTGTCCCTGCTGCAGGACCCAGGACGGAGAGACAGCCCTACAGCTGGCCATCCAAAACCAGCTCCCACTCGTGGTAGATGCCATTTGTACCAGGGGAGCGGACATGTCTGTGCCGGATGAGAAAGGAAATCCTCCCTTATGGCTCGCCTTGGAAAACAACCTGGAAGATATTGCATCAACTCTGGTAAGACTGTCAGTTGGCTTTAGTCTCACTTCTGTTCATCTTGCCAGCAACAAAAGGCTTCATCAGCAAAAACAAACTCAGTGCATGAAGAGAACAGACTAGTCCAATATTACTAATTTCTGGAGGTGTTTTTCTTCACCAGAAATTTCTCCTTACTGCAGGAATCTTATAAATACTGTAGTATGCATAACCAAATACCTTGCAGCCACTTTAATAAAAATACAGAATATGCTATCTGGATTCTTGATCTGGAAGGAGTGAGGATCTGCTTAGATCAGTCTGTAGCATACACCACTTGTGTAATGATCAGCTTTCTGAATAAAACTGAATACTCATTTTGTGCTTTAGTGTATATGCTGCTTTTTATTGCATCTTAATGTTGAACCAAGAAGGCCTTTAAAGGCTTATATTTATTTTAAAGACTGTTTACTTTCAGGCATGGGTGATAGAGCAGGAGATTTCCTAGGAGACACAAGTAGACCTTGTTGTGTCTTTTTCACAAGGAAGTTACTTGAAAGCTTTGTCCCGTTGTCTGCTAGAGACAACTGTTTAAACACTCTGCTAGTGACCTGAGAAATACATCTTGTAACTGTTCTTGACTGTGCTGGTATTGGATAAGAACATTTATGGAACTGACACTCTTAACTACTCATGTTTAAACCTTGTAAATAGTTTGTAAAGTGGAGTGGAACAAGTGCCACATTGCTCAAGTATGTAGTTCTCTAGTAGAAGAATACAAATATTGGCAATACAATTCCTGGAAAAAAACTCTCTCTGTTTAGCTGCATGTATAAGAAAGCAGGTAAATGGGCCAGATTTCAAAGGCAATGTCTGCTGATGCTGCTTGATTTACTGTAGGTGCTTGTCATTGCTGAAAGTGAGGTAACTAGTCCATCCTTAAGAGCTTAAGGTCTGTCTATCAAAGTAAATGGATGAATATTTGAATTGTTAATAAATGCCGCCTAATTAAGGATTACACAGTAAACCGATAAAGTATTGATCTAGAAGACTTTAAAGTAGCTTCCTGAAATTCAGTGACTGTTACAAGAATAGACAAGGCATCTCAAGTTCTACATCTAGGGGATAATGTTCCAGAAGCATTAGTCAGGGACTATAGTACGAGCCTGTTGAAAAACCTTCACTGTGTCATTGTGCTTCTCCTTCCAGGTTAGGCATGGCTGTGATGCAACGTGTTGGGGGTCAGGACCAAGTGGCTGCTCACAAACCCTTCTCCACAGAGCTATTGATGAGAACAGTGAACAGATTGCTTGCTTCCTGATCCGCAGGTCAGACCCCTTCCAAAATACAAACCTTCTAACATGCATGTAGGGATGCCCTGGCATAAATTAATTGAATGCTATCTTGAGTCACTAACAGCTATGTGCTTCCTTAGGCTTTTGCTGGGTGGGTGACACTGGGAGTTCTGACCAATCCTAAAGACACATTCTGTTATCCATAATAGCATTGTGTTCTTGATGACAAGAGTCAAACGAAAACCAGGAACTTGTGCTTTTGTAGAATGTATCAGCAGTTGCTGGATCAGTTCTTGTAATCTTTTCTGTGACCTTTTTTTCAAGCAGTTTAAATCTGGATTAAACATAATAAATTGACTGCACTGTGTTTGATTTAGTGGGTGTGATGTGAATAGTCCCAGAAAGCCAGGCCCGAATGGAGAAGGAGAAGAGGAAGCCCATGATGGACAGACACCCCTACACTTGGCCGCCTGCTGGGGACTAGAGGAGGTGATCCAGTGCCTTCTGGAGTTTGGTGCCAATGTCAATGCTCAGGTATGTGGACAAATCATGCACAATTTAGATTCTTTGCCTCTAACGTAGTGAAAACAAACTTTCCTCTCAGCTGTGTATTTTGCTTGACAGAGAAAAGAAAATCCTGCTCTTAGAGCTGAGCCAGTGCAATGACTGGCTGAAGCTCTGCTTTCTCTCCTGTCCCTTTTTACCAGCCTTGGTCCTTATCTGCCCATATGGTGGTTAATTCAGGAAGCTATGCTGAAGGAAAATAATGATACAGAAAACTTCTTACAGTGTTAGTTTTCTCATGTAAAAATGGGATTCGGTGTCTTCTGTCCCTAGTGTGAATTAAAGGCAGGAGCAGGGCTGTATTGTGCTGCAGTTAATCATTGAATCAGCTACAGTGTAAAACTCCAGAGTACTCTACTTTGTTACTATGTTTGGGAAATGTCTTCTGTTATTGAGTAAACTGAGGTGATGTAAGTATGAGTTACATTTCATTTTTGATTACACAATAATCCTTAAACAGAAGCTTTATAAATAACAACAAAAGAAATGAATGGATAACATTTCTAGGTCCTGATGCTGTTGCAGGTGGCATTAAAACCAATCACAGAACACAGTGTCAAAGCAGCCTTGGCTGTAAACTGCTGCTTGATGCAAACAAATGTTTAAACACCTCAGCTGACTTTGCTATTAAACTTGAATGCTAATCTCTGCCCCCAAAATGACTGACTACATGGGAAATGTTACAGTGAGCTATTTAAAAGGCTGTATAGCACAGGATTGAGGTCAGCCTGTTTGGAGAAACAAATCTCAATTTGCTTTTCTTACACCGTGGGTTTGAGCTTGCCCTGCAGCTCTTTGGTGTCCATGCTGAAGGAAGCTGGGTAGATCACAGGACTAAACTACTAAGTTGCCTTGACCCTTCAAAATTTGGGAAGGATTTGTGTACTACTAATCTATATATAACAAATTTCCTCGTTTCCTTCTAGGATGCAGAAGGAAGAACTCCAATCCATGTTGCCATTAGCAACCAACATAATGTTATCATTCAGTTGATGATTTCACATCCAGATATTAAGCTGAATGTACGTGACAGGCAAGGAATGACTCCCTTTGCTTGTGCTATGACATATAAAAATAATAAAGCAGCTGAAGCAATTTTGAAGAGGGAACCAGGAGCTGCAGAACAGGTAAGCTGGGAGTGTTCAAACCGTGCTGGTTTTGTTACTGCACTAGTTTGTGGTAACAGCTGTTCCACAAGCCGCTTCTGTTTTATCCTTTTGTGGCTTTACATGCAATCCGTTTGCCAGATGCCAATTCTCTTTAGCAGGATTTATTAGGAAACTGTAGGTGTGTATGTGATATGTGTAAGAATATTAAGGGTTAGTGTCTTGTCAAATCATCTTATCTTGTCAATACTAAACTGAGAAACAGGCATATGTATAAGGAGAAAACTCTAACTCTACTCTTGTCTTGTGCTGGACTAGTACAGAAATAATCTATTACCCAGCTCTTCTAAAGCTATCCAAAACAGAGAACCTGGCCTAAAATAACTGAATAATAGATGCTATGCTGCCCTGCTGAACTATAAAACCTCCAACTGTATCTTCAGGCTTCTGGTGTGACACTTCAGGCAGCTGTTCAGGAGATTCTTCCTATCCTGTGTAAGTTTAATTACTAGTGAAATATTTGAGTGCTTAGTGAGCTCTTGTAATATGTCTAAAACATGGTTACAAATACAGCCAATTGAAATATGCTTTAATATCAGCTGCAAGGCAAAATTGAACAACATACACTTGGTATTAAGCAAAAAAACCCAAATTCTCAGGTTGCCCAGAGCAGCTGTGGCCACCCCATCCCTGGAAGTGTCCAAGGCCAGGTTGGACAGGGCTTGGAGCAGCCTGGGATAGTGGAGGGTGTCCCTGCCCATGGCAGGGGGTGGACTGGATCACCTTGGAAGGTCCCTTCCAACCCAAACCATTCTGTGGTTCTGTGAGCACACTTTGCATTAGTGTGGCAGGATTCCACGTTGCTTCTTTCTCCTGGATTAATTGCCAGATGGACTCAAGCTTGTGTCATTTAACTGAGTTTATCATTAACTGTTGCTCAGTACTTAACTACAACATCTGTTAACCTTTTGTCTGTCTAACAATACTCTCCAGTGTGTGGTCAAGAAATGACAACGTTATACAGAAATAAAGTAGCATGAGGCAGACTGGACTGAGCAGTTTCAGCAGATAATTTCTCAGTTTGGTTATTTGATAGTCACATCTATCAGATAAGTCTCTAACGTCAACCTGTGAAAGGAACGAGATTCTACAGTTCAGGTAGAGGGAGCAAGTGTCTCTTACTGAAAACATGTCCTACTACATAAAACACCTTGTTCTACAGGAATAATGGATTAATTTCCCGTGCTCTTTCTGCCACAGGTTGATAATAAAGGTCGGAATTTCCTCCATGTGGCCGTTCAGAACTCGGACATCGAGAGCGTGCTGTTCCTGATCAGTGTGCAGGCCAATGTCAACTCTCGGGTCCAGGATGCCTCCAAACTGACCCCCCTGCACCTGGCAGTGCAGGCTGGCTCGGAGATCATCGTGCGCAATCTGGTGTGTGCTGGGGAGTCACCGTTCCTCTGCTCCAAAATGTGCATTCTGCCTTACTGCACAGTGCCTGCAGGCTGATAAATCCCAGGAAAGTGACACCACTTTTTCTGAAACAGAAAGTTCCCGTAGCCTGTGCTGTTAGCTGAGCTGCCACAGCAGCCTTCACTTGAGCGGGTTGGGTTTGCAGCAATCACTGGGTAGTGTGGCTCCTTTTAATTGAAAGAATCTTTCCTTGCCCTTTCTGCACATTTGAGCACAAGCACAAGTTGTAACAGCTCAGTAACGATACCATTTTATACACGCTAGAGGCCTAAAGTATCTCTGTACACTGGAGTCTTGTGTGCTTCATTCAGAGAAATAAACTGTTGGCTAAAGTAGCCCTGAAACCATCTTTGAACATATTCCTTCTTGCATCCTGACAGCTGCTTGCAGGTGCCCAGGTGAATGAACTGACCAAGCACCGTCAGACTGCTCTTCACTTAGCAGCCCAGCAAGACCTGCCCACCATTTGTTCAGTCCTTCTGGAGAATGGAGTAGACTTCGCAGCTGTAGATGAAAATGGAAATAACGGTAAAGTTTAACGTTACACGAGTAAATGCAAAACACTTCAGTAGGTCTGTTAATGGTGTCTCCTAGTGGTAGAGAGCTCACTGTGAATGGGCTTGCTCTGCAAAGATGAAAGTATAGAAGTCCAGGAAATCAAAGCAGACAGGAGTTGTTTGAGAAGGAAGGTTGGGAAAGTGAAAGGGGGCTGTTTCATTTAGTTATTAGGCTGTAATTATTGCTGATACTCAGAGTCTTGAACCTTCTTTGTCTTGGGTTTTTTTTCTTTACTGTTCAGCTCTGCATCTGGCAGTGATGCATGGCCGTCTGAATAATATCCGGGTCCTCCTCACAGAGTGCAATGTAGATGCAGAAGCCTTTAATATCAGGTAATTATTTATAGTCTTAACAGACAAAAAGAACCACTTTGTATTTGAAAATGTGCTGATATGCAGCTTAAAAATATATATTTGGCTCGTATTATATTATTTATACACGCATTTGGAAGTGTGCAGATGATGCTGTGTCTAAATTCTGTGCAAATTATATGTATACACCAAGAAAGGAAAGTTAAAGTGAGGAGTTGTGTATGATGTACTGAGTTACAGAGATGCAGCATTGTTCAAGTCTGAACCAAACTTGAAAGCAAGGAGAGTTGGATGAGTAACTGCAGTAGCAAGCAGACTTTGATCAGGATAACAAACTCTTTTCCCCAGAGGCCAGTCACCAATGCATATTTTGGGACAATATGGGAAAGATAATGCAGCAGCCATCTGTGAACTCTTCTTGGAGTGTATGCCAGAATACCCTCTAGACAAACCTGATGCTGAAGGAAACACAGGTAGGTGAGACTCAACAACTATTAAATTTGAAAGTCACTCGAGTTGTATTTGTGGTACGTCACTTTTAAAGCTGGAATAATTGGCAGTAGTATGTTAAATACAGTAGGAGGCACACAATACATGGAAACTTAGAAACTAAAGATCCTGGTCTGGACTGAATAGAACACAATCTGCCATTCTGTTAGCAAGGAACTGTCTGGCTTTTATTTTTCAGTGCTCCTCTTGGCTTACATGAAGGGAAATGCAAACTTGTGTCGTGCAATAGTGAGAGCTGGGGCTCGCCTGGGAGTTAACAATAACCAAGGAGTCAATATCTTCAACTATCAAGTTGCTACAAAACAGCTTCTCTTCAGACTGCTGGGTAAGTACCTCTTGCTGCAGTGGGAAAGTGTTTTTGGCTTAGGCTTCCAGGATACTTTGAAGGAAAGAACTCTGGACATCTGACTTTGATGACAGTAATTCCAAAGAGGTGGAACTTGTGAATTTTACACTACTGTCAGTGGGGGGTGGAAATATTAGTTTTTCTTGTGATTAGCTGAAAAGTTGTACAGTGCAGACTGTCAGATACTACTTTTTCTGGAAGGATAGACATGGAAATTCTTGGCTAGTTGTGTAGTCCAATGGAGCTTAAAACACAGACACTGCTTTTTAACTGGTGCTGTACAGCTGCTGTGGACAATGTGATGGAAAGCAACTATAGATTGTCTACAAATGAGACTCCAGCTCCTGCAAGAGTAGTTAAATCCATTACACTGGATTCAACCTAGAACTGGAAAAAGCCTTCATGTTTAGTGTACTCGAGAGGTGTCTGAGCCCATTTTGCCTTCACGTTTTTCCCTCTAACAGATATGCTGACAAAAGAACCTCCCTGGTGTGATGGCTCCAACTGCTATGAATGTGCTGCCAAATTCGGAGTCACGACAAGAAAGCATCACTGGTAATATGAGCCACCTTGCTGTGCTTACCAGGAAATGGATTCCTCCCCAAATGTAGCTAGGCTTGTTCCTTCCAGTAGTTTAGGAAACCTCCACATTAATGTTGGTGTATAACCACTAATCCAGCTGAAACATTCCATCCTGTCTTAGATCAGAAACTTGTAGTCTGACTGAAATCATATTTAAAGCAGCTTGTGCATTTAATATTCTGATTGGTTGTAAATGAGAAATCATGTCCAAGTCCCAGCAGTGAAACAGGCAAGGAGAGTGATGCATGTCACTCCACAGAGGAGCAACAATAACAGAAGTCTAATGGTAAATGTGGCAGTGGTTTATCAGCACTTGATGGCAAAGGTGCACTTGATTATTTCCTGCATAGAGGATGGGGTCTGGGAGAGCCTCCTGTGGAAGTATGAGGTTCAGAGAGGACAGCCACTGGGGCTGTGGCTTACACAGGAAAGGCAGGAGGGAGCACACCACCACCACAGTGGTGGGATGACCTGCTCCAAAACAGATGGCAGATTTGGGCAGGTGCTGAGAGCTCAGGTTTGGGATGCTGTTTGTAGTGTGGAAGTGGCTGAAGACGAACATGAGCTGCTCTTGTGTAGATAGGAGTTGCCTTTTTTAACTAGTCTGAACTTGTACAAAACATGCTGGGTTGGAGGGGTGTTAAGCTAAGATTTTTCTTAGCTCAGTGTGCCAGAGAGACTACACGTGCATGAGCTGAACCAGTACCAGGTGACTCACTAGTACAGAACCAGCATGTGCTTTTGGCATTAGTAAATGATTCCATGACAAGTAGCAGAAGATAGAAGACAGTCACAGCATTTCAGTTGCTAGTGTGTATTCAGTGATGCTATCATTGGTAAAGAATGTCAAACAATAACATCCTGGTGTTCATTAGGAGGGAATTCACTTTTCTCCCACCCCTCTTCTATCAACAGCCGACACTGTGGACGCCTGCTCTGCCATAAGTGCTCAACAAAGGAGATTCCTATCATAAAATTTGATCTGAACAAGCCAGTTCGAGTTTGCAACATCTGCTTTGATGTCCTGACTCTGGGAGGAGTCTCCTAGTATGCTGTGGAAGTAAAGGGATTCCCAGTCAGTGCTCCTGACAGCAGCTCTGCTTACAAGCCCTCGGGATAGGGAAGAGGAGGCCTATACATGTCTTCTGCAATAGACTGAACTAATTAAGGACCCTGTTATGATATACTCTGGTATAAATGATTTTGTATGACTGTAAATGTATCGGGCTGCGATAGACTTCACTAGGAATCAGAGTGGATTGTTGAAACCAAGTGACAAAAGAATTTAGACCCTCTTTTAGTTGCAGTGGGGTATGGAAGCTGAAATTTATACTGATTGAATCGGCATAAAACAGGTCTGTCCTCAACATGGTGCTTTGCACTGAGCAACTCTATTAAGTCCTGTGGCTTTCAGGCTGCTTAGTAGAGATGGCATTAAGTTTCAGGGTAACCAGGTATCTTTCTTTGCTTTGTCTTAAAGATAAACGTTCCCCTTCTCTAGAGAGGACTTCTTGTGAAGCTGAACTGAGCTGTTGCAACCACTGTTCAAGAAACTCTTCAGACCCGGGGGTAGTTCTAAGTATAGCTCAAGAATTGTGGCCTTACAGTAACAGAAAGCTTTACAACATCTGATACGAAGCACTCAGAATTGCAGATCCACATCTTGATACCTCCTCAGCAAACGACTCATTAGCTTTAGCATGTTCAAGAGAAGTGCAAGATTGTTTTAGGAAATGCTCTTGCTCATACCTGCTGGAACTGTCGGTCTTCATTGCACTTTCATATCTACGTTGTTGGTCCTTCCAGTCCATGGGACTTGTATAAATGACCATGAGTTTGCTGAAAGGCCTGAGCATGTGCTAAAGGAGAAACACTAAAACTGGTGAAGTCTAACTCACAGTACAGCAATAAATGCTGAAGTGCATTAGGAATCCCAGGAGGGAGAGTAGCACTCACCTTGGGTTTAGGGAGCCTGGTGACTGCTGTGGGAGAGTCAGTAACCCTACCAGTGTGCAATGTGCTGCACCTCTAGACACTAAACTTGGGTCCATTTTCAGCAGGATTGCTGGTGAGTGGGAGTGTATGCAGAGGCTTCCTATTAGGAATAAGCTGCAGTATTTTAATCTAGGCTGGTTGTGCTCTCTTAAACATGCTGAATCTGTAGAAACCTACCACCATGTTGTCTAGGTGAACAGGAAAGTATTTGGCTGGTAGCAGCTTGTGATTTGGTGGGCAAAGGCTTCAGTTAGAAAAAATGGGTACTTAAGCAAAACTACATGCCATGTTAAGGCTGTTTTTATTCCAAGAGATAAAGCTAGTATAGACTCAATTCAGCATTCCTCATCTTTACTCCATGAATTGGTGTGCATTTTTTAATGACTGTTATCTCCATTGAACAGTATGGACAGGTGATGATGGGTTGCCCTGTTTGGAGCAGTGACTTGTTAGTCTTAAAGAGTAAGATGAGATGATGAACCAGACTGCTGCTGTTACAGGAGACTTGCTCAGTTTTTCTCAAGCTTGTACAAGGAGAGGATAGGAGAGGGTGTAATTGCTGACATTTGCATGATTAATTTCACATCAAGTCTCACTTGATCTGCACTTTCATCTTCCAATATGCACATATTGTAACTGGAATCACCCCTGTACCACTAGGGAAGAACAATGGATGACAATACAAACTTGCCTCACTGTTTGATGTCTGCTGCTGTCCTGTTCCAACAGAATGCTCTGGGTAACACAGCTGGTCTCTAACACAGTTACTAATGCAAATGGTGCATCTCTGGCATAATATTGTAGGTGAGTGAGGGAAAATAGTGGTGTCAGTTATGTTAGATACAGTAATTAATGGTGTCGGTTAACTGCAATCTACAGTTGGGGGTTTTCAAATGAAACATGATGGAAACATTGTACTTCTGGTCCATTGCCTTCTGATATTTCAGGATGTCACTGGCTGCAAATCTCTAGCAGTGAAAGATAATGATGGAGAGAAAGTGCATTTGGTGAAAGAAGTCTTGACTGTAGTCCCATGATAACGTGTTGTTTTCCTTCTTGGTTTGGAGCTGCAGCGATGTGGAGGGGTAAGAGTGTGCTCAGAATGCTGAAAGACAGTGCAGAGGAGGGGTTTTCCAAGGCCACAGCCTATGGGCTTCAACCTAATTGGAAAACTGCACAGCATGTAATTGCCAAAGCATTTAAACATCACTTTTTCAGTGGCTTCTCTGATGGAAGGGGCAAAGGAACAGGGAGCTCAGCTCTAACAGATTAAGCAAGCGTTTTAATGATGGAAAATGTGGATCTGGTGAAAATTCAGTTTAACTGAATGGCAAGTTTAAAGCTGGGTAGTTGGTCTTCTAAAAAATAGGATATTGATTATAACTGTAAAACTCTGGGAAAGATCTGGGAAACCATCAGTAGCGCTCCCACTTTGCTGTTTACAGCCAGTACTGTCCCAGCTTTCTTACTGAAGTCTGAAAGGAAAGTTAAGGTTATTGTTAAGTGTAAAGCCTGAGGTGTTCATTAAATTTAAAGCAACTAAATTCAGCAAATTTGATCCTTTTAAAGTGCCTTTGAGATAGTTTCCTTCCAGCCAACTCTAAATAGCTTTCTGCCAGAGCTAAAGGGGAAAAGCTCACAACTTGAACCAAAACCCAAGTTAGTTCTTTTCTAGTTCAGCTGAGGAGTTGACCCTGCCAGACAACTGGTGGGACTCAGTCCCTCACACACTCTGCCTAGTGTTGGTCTGAATTCTCAGACCACTGAGATTTTTTGGGGAGTTTTGCTGGCAATGCTCCACTACAGGGTACAAATGTGAATGAGGCACTTGGTAATGTAGTGGTGGTCAACACATTTCTAACTCTAAACAACTGCTCTTCCCTTTTTGTAGCATAATACAGTTGTGACCAAACCCCCCACCCCTCTTACCCCTGCTGTCTTTTAGTGGTATCTATTAACTCGAGACTCAAGTCTGCCAAGCATTGAACAAAAGGTTAGATGGAAAATCAGTTTGTGTCCCTGGAAGTGCTGCTGCCACACGAGGCTTCAGGCACTTCAGCAGGGCCGCATGGGAAGTCGGGGGTTCATGCTGTAGCTTTTTGTTCTGAGACTGGATTCCTTTTGATTGCAGTCATCCAGCACTCTTACACAAGCAAATACCAAGGTCCAGCACTCTTACACAAGCACAAACCGTGGTCTGGCTGAAATTTTGTGACTGTACAAAGTGCAGTCACTGTTTCACACCACTGAGTGGAGTGAGAATGTTGCTGTTGAAGGTACTAACAGAGCAGAGTAAGTTGCTGGCTAAAAGCTGACAGATGCCTTAATGACTTCCCGTGCTGGAGATAACAGCTTGTCCAACTGCTCATGTAGTGCTTATAAACTAACATGTAACAGTATGGGAGGGCAAGGCTGGATTGTTTTGTAGATCAAATGTTAATAGGCAAGTCCGCTTTTTTCTGTAACCAGCAGAGGTGGTCACTGCAGCAAACTTGTCTTTAGAAAAATCAAAGCTTGTATAAGTGACAGAAATAACTGAACCTTCTAATACCCTCTGTGAAATAGAAAAGGAAGTCTTAGAACAATGGCATTTTATCTGCAATGTTTGTCTGGAGTCGTTGTAAAAATGTATTTTTCCAATATGCATTACTTTGTTGTGTAATGATTCTACTTGTAATAAAATGCAGAACTAGATGATGCATCGTGAGGTGAAACCTTGCTCAGGAAGTATCTGCTCCTGTAGAGACAGCTGCCCCTCTGCAAGCTATCCTTACAAACCACGAAGAAAACCAGGGATACAACATCCAATCCAGCATAACAACTTTATTCTTTGTTCTGAAATTAGTCCAGGTATTCATTTTCATGTTGTGGAACTGCTACAACTGTTCTTTTGGCTGTCAAGGTCTGGTGTTCTAGTTTGTACCATGTAGTCATCTTGAATGCCTTATACTAGACTTACCTATAATCAGTCTTGTGAAACAAATCTGAGCTCCCCACAGGCCAGAGCTGGTTCATGGAGTTCATCAGTTCAAGTTACTAACACTTGGTGCACTCACTTGTGTTCTGGAGGCAGCTCAGCCCCCTGGGAGAGCAGAGAGCTGCTGCAGCTTCACTTCAGGAAAAGGAAAGCTTCAGTGCAATAGCAAACCCAGCCAAGACTTCTGGGTGAGATTGTGATGCATCTTTTATTAATAAACCTTACTAAAGTACAGATGAACGGTGAGCTTTATTAGAGCACTGTCTGTGGTGACTTGAGCCCTCTGGAGCTATCACTGTTTTCTTCCCACCCTTTTCCACCTCAGGAGAATCCAGCTGAGCTGCTGAATTGGAGTTACAAGCATGATATTCTTGGAGCACTTCAGGTCAGTGAGGGTGTCTCCTTGTTTGCTTTAATAGATGACTTATTCCTAGTGCAAGACAAACTCTTCCCCCTCCCGCCCCCATGTTTCCAAACACTAAACTGAGGAATATTTGTGGTTTTAAACCAACTTTAAGTTAAACCAACACCTTCCTGCCCTGCCTTTTTGCAGCAGTTTGATTTTTGGGTAGCTCTTGCAATCAAAACCATCCCTTCAGCACTATTTGCATAGTGATTGAGTGTTACAGCAAGATGAAACTTGCTTAGAAGGTCAAGCTGGTCCACCTTCACTAGAACTGGTTTGCCCTCCCAAACTACTTCTTACAGCATTTAACAGTCTGGAGCTTGCTGCAACTTTTAAATAGCTTTTAAAAGCTCTTTTAAAGGCACTTGCCAATCATTTTGGGGGGATGGTTTCACCACTTTAAATGCAATTTCTTGTTAAAGTGGTGGTGTCTTTTTAAACCTGGCAAAGACCAAAGCTGTGGAGGCAGCGAAGTGCTGCTTTGTAGCTCTTTCCTGCACCTTTTCCACAGCTTCATCTTCAGCATTGTGTGAAATGAGTTGCTCAAGATGGCTCAAGCCCAGGGCTGAGGTTCGGTTCTGCCACACATCCTACTGCCCCTGTGAGTGGTAAGAGCTGGCACAGCAGGGCAAGGTCTGGAAGAGCTTCTCTTCAGGATGATGATTAGGTAAAAAACCCCCAACGCAAAAACACAACCCCCCCACAAGCATGTACATGTTTAAATTTCTGTATGGCTTCATCCCTGGCAGCTGGAGCATCCTCTAAGCTTTTATCAGTGAGAGGTGCTGTAATGTGTCCTACTGCAAGGGAGTGAATGGTGCCTCCTGTAAACCTGCCAATTAACTAACTACTCACTTAGATTCTGGGCCCCTCTTTAGAGGTGGTGGTAGCTAAAAATCAGTTTATAAACACTTTCCAGCTGCCTTAAGGAGAAGAACTGACCACAGCTCAGCAGGGACCTGTGCCACCACTGGACCATGATCTGCATGTGTCTCTCAAAGCTCAGCTACACCAAAACTGATTTTAACAGCAGATTCCATTAAAACTGGCAACTGCTTCCCTGCAGCTTGAGGACTGTAGTGCCTGAACCCTGTGCAGGTATTCTTTCATCCCTTTTAGCCCCACCCAGAAATGGCAATAATCAACCCTGCACTTCTGAGAGTCACTCATATTGCTGAATTCTGCCAGCTGTGAGACAGTAAATATGGATTTTAAGGGAGCTGGGTCTTGTGAGGGCACATCCAGCTCAGGTTATAGTCTGATAGGCACAGACCAGATGACAGGAAGTCTTATACCAGAATGGAAACAGGAGGCAGATTACAGTAGGATGGTTGTGTTGCCACTCAGGCAACAACCAAAAAAAAGCTATTTAGAACTACTCATTCCTGATCAGAACAGTTTGAAAGTGATGAATTACAGACCAGGAGGGTGAGGTTAATATCAAACAACAATCCTCATAGGTGGCTTCAATATCTTGGCACAGTGTCTAATGCAAACACTGAATGAGGAAATACAGCTCTGGCCTTTGCCTTCTCTACTGCAAGAATTTGATAAAGCTTGTGTGTAACTGAACTGCACAAGTTCCTAGGTACTGTGTACCTTAACTGGAGAAGAAATTCAGGGTTCTCCCTGCTACCTTTAAACTCTGTGGAGTGAGTCAGGTGCCTGGGAAGGAGCATCAGCACTGCCCTGCAGCAGGCCCCGAGGACTGTGCACCAACTGTGGGCAGTGATGGTGCAGCAGTTCCTGTGCTCACTGACCTCGCTGCCTTAAACCACAGCACATTGTCCCACCACTGTGCACACAAACATCCACTTCCTGACTGCACCAGAAAGCAGTTCTGAAATACAATTCAGGCTGTGCATCTTACCCTTTGTTGCCAGGTGTAAAAATACCGTAGAAATAAAGAAAGCATCCTGTTAATTGAACTTTTTAGCCACTAACCTGGCTGAAGTGTTTCCCCCTTCTCTCAACTCCATCTCCATCTGTTAAAAAGCATCACAAATAACACAAGATTGTTACTGCTCCCTTTGCAGGGACAGGTGGAAGGGATGGAGCTGGAGCTGCCCCCACAAAGTGCAACATTTCACTGCAGGACTCTCCCTGCCCTGGGCTGCAGCAGCTGGAGTCAGCCCGTGAGGACACACTGCTCAGCCAGGGGATGGCAGCCCTCGTACTGCTCCAGGTGAGGGTTGTCCAGGTCCCCTCTGTCGCTGTGCTGGGAGGAGTCTGGCTGGCCCCAGGGGGGCCCTGTGCTCCTCACACACACACAGCGACTCCCCGGCGAGCCAGGGCGGTACAGCTTCCGAGGGACTCCGGCCCAGTCTCTGTGCACTCCCCCACTGGGAATGGAAAATGAAAATAAATTACAATTCAAACCCATGAAAATGCTTCCAATCAATAGAGCATCCTTAGAGAAAACCTAAGACAATCTGGGAAAACTAGAACTAACAGTACACTCACTGAGGTAGACTGCTCCCAGCAGCCATCCCACAGCTGATACTTTCTGACTGGCTGTGCTTCAGAAACCTGTGGCCTGAACCTGGCTTCATCCCTACAGGCTCTACCCTTCTGAGAGGGACCAGCTTCTGCATTCCATGTTTCCATTGCTGGAAGAGGAATCACAGCCTTCTGTAGCACAGCAAAATGCCTTTTCTGGGGGTACCTAACTGCTCACAGGTGGCCACACATCTTCACAGAATCACAGGGGCTTGGGTTGGAAGGGATCTTAAAGATCATCCAGTCCAGCCCCTGCCATAGGCAGGGACACCTTCCACTAGACCAGGCTCTTCTAGGCCTTCTGTGCCTTGACTAACACAGTGATTTTGAGAACTGGGGCAAAAGAAAAAGTACTTCCCCAGCTAATTCATCATGTCTCTTTATGTCTAAGTGTCTCTCTGTGGGCCAAATCCTGCCTGTTCCCCAACCACTGCAGCTTTTAAGCCTCTTACACAAGTCACTGCCACATGAGACCTGGTCCCAAGGCTGTCCCCAAGCTCAGTCACACAGAGAAGCAGATCCCTGGGGTACACAGTGCTGCTGGTGGGCTGACATGAAGCCCAAGCATTTTGTAGTGTGGTCTGTGAAATGATTTTACCTTCACACAAAATAGTCCCTAAGCTGAGAGATAACTACTAACAGGAAAGTAAGTAAGAAATGACTATCCAAAGCTTAACCTCACTTTTCTGTGGTTTAAGTGAAAATGTTGTGGTATCAGCCTGTGAAACTGTCTGAAAAACACAGGTTAATGCCTGTATTCCTGATAGGTGACAGAACCTGTTTGAATCCCAGTCCTACTGGGAATTCTGTCCTGTTTTGCTGAGAACTGGAAGATCACATGCACATGTGGCAAATTCTTTGATTCCAGTGTGACAGAAGAGGTTCAGCCTGGAGAAAAGGAGGCTCAGGGGGGACCTTCTCACTCTCTACAACTCCATGCCAGGAGTTTGAAGCCAGGTGAAGGTCAAGCTCTGCTCCCAGGGAACAAGGGGGAGGATAAGAGGAAACAGCCTCAAGTTGTGCCAGGGCAGGTTTAGGTTGGATATTGGGGAAAATGTCCTTATGGAAAGGGTGGTGAGGCACTGGCACAGCTGCCCAGGGCAGTGGTGGAGTCCCCATCCCTGCAGGGATTTAAAAGCTGCGTGGATGTGGCACTTGGGGACACAGGTTAGTGCTGGCTTTGGCAGTGCTGGGGGAATGGTTGGACTTGGTGGTCTCAGAGGGCTTTTCCCACCTGAACAACCCTGTGAATTCAGAGTCCATGCCTGGCACATTGCAGCCCTGGCAGCACCACTGCACACACGACCTGTGCCAGGTCACAGACCTCAGCTACCTATGGAGCATGGTAGCTGCAGGAGCCAGGACACCTTCCCACACCCCTCCTGCCAGGAGAGGCAAGGACAAAGCACAGGGCACCCCAAAAAAAGGACAGAAATGCTCTTCTCCAAAGGGTACAAGTTTACCTCTCCGTGGAGCACCAGAACCGGGTGCCTTTAGCAGAGCTCCATTCAGAGTTGCAGGGTGGGAACTGCTGCTTCTTCTGCTCATTTTCTGCTTGGAATTTGAGAGCTTCCTCAATGGCAGCCTCAACCTCCCTCAGGGCTTCTGTCGGTGCCCCATTTTCATCGTAGAATCTGCCCACCAGCTTCCCTGGGAGAGGAGATCAATTAAGACCACGGTGTTTCTAGGCAAGGGAAATGCATAGCTCTGGTGGGGTTTTATTTTTAATTTGTTATTTAAAGACAAAAATAAAAGGAGATGTCACCATGGCCCAATTTTAGAACCGAACTGAGCTTATATCCCTTCAACCCTTGGATCACACAGCAATTTACCCACATTAATAAATCCATGCAGGATAAGCTCAGGCACAGACTCATTAAAGATCTGAAAAGCAAAGCCAGTTTCAGCTGCACAACCCAGAAGCCTTTCCCACCCATGCACCTCATTCCCCAAAATAGTTTCCCTGCACTGCTGCTCCTACAGTCTCCCAAGCCCTGGTGATTTCAGGCTGGCTCCATGCCTTTTGCTCGGCAGAGACAATCAAAGCAGGGCAGCAGCCAGGTGGGAAAACTACTGAACTTTCCCTTGGAGGGAAGCAGCCCTGGAAGATCTGGTGTGGCTGCAGCTCCAGCTGCTCCCTCGCAGGGTTCAGGACGCTGGGCTGCAGCACAGCTGGGACACCCTCACCATGGTCACACCCCGTAGGTGAAACCCGGCACCGTGTCCTCGACCTCCCCCCCTCCACCTGCGTGTCCCTTGTGTGAGCCCACCCCGACACCCACGCACCCCCACACCCACCCACGGGGTCGTAGTTGTCGCTGTAGAAGCTCAGCCAGCTGTGGATGGAGAGCAGCTCCGGGGGCGACAGCCCCGACACGTTGTCCACCAGCCCCGCCGGGGTGAAGTCGCCGCTGGCAAACGCTCTGGTGGCATCTCTGCCTGCGGGGCAGGGGGTGGTGAGACCCAGCAGGGGTGAGACCCCCGCCCCCAGGCATGGAGTGAACCCCCCAGCCAGGGGCGAGACCCCCAGCCACAGAGTGAATTCCTCAGTCATGGAATGAGCCCCCAGGCATGGAGTGAACCCCGCAGCCACAGAGTGAATTCCTCAGTCATGGAATGAGCCCCCAGGCATGGAGTGAACCCCCCCAGCCAGGGGTGAGACCCCAGCCGTGGAATGACAGCACAGCCATGGAGTGGGTTCCCCAAACACGGGGTGAGCCCTCCCTCCTCCCAGCCAGGGGTGAGAGCCCCAGGCATGGAGTGAATCCCCTAAGCACAGAGTGCATTCCCCAGCCANGTCATGGAATGAGCCCCCAGGCATGGAGTGAACCCCCCCAGCCAGGGGTGAGACCCCAGCCGTGGAATGACAGCACAGCCATGGAGTGGGTTCCCCAAACACGGGGTGAGCCCTCCCTCCTCCCAGCCAGGGGTGAGAGCCCCAGGCATGGAGTGAATCCCCTAAGCACAGAGTGCATTCCCCAGCCAGGGGGTTACCCTAACCCCCACCCCAGGCAGCGGTGAGCCCCGATGACACACACACACCCCCCCAGCCCGGGGATGATCCCCTCCCCAGCCAGGCCACGCCAGACCCACACCCAGCCCC
>VZTH01005180.1:0-30437 GCA_013397815.1 Aleadryas rufinucha
CTCCCCTTGCCTGGCGCCACTGCCCGAGGATGAAGATTAGAGCCCGCTGCCAGTGCCAGCCCAGGGCCCACAGAGGGCAGCTGGCCCACAGGCTGCCCAGCGTCCTGATGGAGCCACATGGGCTGCCTGTGCCTGGAAACAAAAAACCAAAATAATAATAAGAATAGTAGTGAGAAAATAAAAAAAAATAAGAATAAGAAAAAAAGTATAAGAATAAGATGATGAAGAAAAAGTAGAAGTAAATAATAAGAAGGAAAAGAATAACAAGAAGAATAAGTTTAATAAAGAACAATAAAAACAAGGATATGAATAAGAAAATAAAGAGGTAGAAGAAATATTAAGAGTGGTAAAGAAGAAGATGAAGAGGAAGAAATAATAGTAGTAAATAATAATAAGAAGAAGAAAATGAATAAGAATAATAATAAGATGAGAATAAGAATAATAAGTTGAATACGAATTAGAAGAGGAAGAAGAAGAAGAAAAAGTAGTAGTAATTAGTAATAAGAATTAGAATAAGAAAAACAATAATAAGAAGACTAAGAATGACTAAGATGAAAAAGAAATAGTAGTAACGTAGAAGAAGAAGAAGATGAAGAAGATGATGAAATTGTCGTAGTCGCAGTAGTAAATAATAATGTCAAATTAAAATACACATCCACACATCTTCTAGAATCACAGAATGAAAGGAAGGACCTTAAAGATCATCTAATTCCAGTTGATTATCTTCTATTCTCTCTTTCTCTCTGAGACCTCTTTCCTATTTCTTTCTATCTTCCTACCTCCCCTTTCTTGTTAAAATCCATATGTTGTCCTCATATGGTCTCATTGGCACCTTCACTTGGGCAGAGGCATCTCTCCCTAATGGGATGGTGACACCTGGGCAGGGTCCCTTCCAGCCACAAGCATTCCATGATTCTGTCAACTACTCACTTCCCTTTTCTTCTTCCCTCTGCTCCGGGCTGGGAATGTGCTTGAAAATGTCTGACAAGCCAGCCTTTGCTGTCTGCTCTGGGAGCCCACACAGCTCCGGGACCTTGTCACCTGCACAGCTCCCTTGGGAGGCACGGCAGAAGCAGCACCCCGGGAGCCTCGGTAATTCCCCTCTGTGATCCATGGCACACACTGCAATGCTCTGGAATTCCAGTTTCCAGCAAGGAAAAATGTTCCTGCCCTTTAAGGCAAAGCTCTGACGGGGCTGAAACCCAAGTGGAGCAAGATCTTACAATGACATTTCACAACCAGCCTTCATAACTTAATCAAGGGTTGTTTTAGCACCTGGATTGGGAAAAAAATCAGGGGAGGGTCTTNGTGGAAACAGCCTGGGGATCTTGGTCAACAGCAAATTTAATACTAGCCAACAACATGTCCTTCCAGCAAAGAAGGCTAAGGACAGCCTGGACTCTATTAGGAGGAGTGTCACCAGCAGGCTGAGGGAAGGAATCCTTGCCCCCTCCTCAGCAATGGTGAGGCCACACCTGAAGTGCTTTTTCTCCACGGGAGAAAGGCCAGTGAAAGGTCATGAGGGTGATTAATGGACTGGAGCATGTCTCAGATGAAGAAAGGCTGGAGAGGCTGCACGGACACCCTGGCAGTCTTAGGAAAGAGGAGGACTGGAGGCTGGCTTGCTTCCCTCACCTATTTCAATTGCAGCTTGGAGGTCCTCACAGCTGTTACTGGGGTTCAAAACCTATGTCCAGTGCAGGGCAAGGGGAAAAGGGCAAAGAGGAGCAAAGGTTGACCATGGCTGTCCATCTCAGAAGTTCAAGTGCTCCCTGAACAGCTGAGATGTGTGGTGTTTGGCACTGGGTCAAAATCAAACAATATATTTATCCCTCATCCTTCAAGCATCAGTATTCTGCTTTCCTGATGAAAAAGCTTGAATCAGCCCCTTTTCAGTCATCTTAGTCCGTATTACTCCTCCCCTAGAGGAACTGCCAAACCCAGGTTGCTCTTATAGTCTCCCCCTGTCTGGTTACCACTTACAATTGCAGTGTAATTCCCCCCACAGGGGAATATAAAATATCAGGAGTAATAAGCCACTGCCCAGGCCTCTCTCCAGCCGCTCCTCAAAAGGCTACCTTACCCTGGAAAAAGTGAAAAAGAAACTGAGAATCCAGCTCAAGGACTAATTGACTGAGGAGAACATGTTTCCTTTAATGCTGTGGAATTTCAGAAACATTTAAATCTGCTGCCATATACACGTAAAGTGTACTCTAAACTGAAATGACTTACACATTTCACACAGTAGAAGTGAAAAGACAGTTCCATATACACACAGAAATGTGTAGATTAAAGTAACCCTAGGGCAGCAATTATGCTCTTTGAAGCATATCTAATTGATCAGGTGAAATTCTTATCTGTAGCAAACACTGGTGCCAATCTGGATGTCTTGTTACAATTATATATAATAATGGTGTCACAGTAATAAAGGGCAGTTAAGTTAGACACACCAGCCGAGTTGCTGGAGTGTATGACTCATTATGTTGTGACTGGAGAACCCTGTGAACATCTTGTATTAATTTTAGTAATTTAGAATTTCTCCACGTAAAAAAAAGAAATTTTTGAGCCCTGATATAGTCTAATGACCATTTCAGCGACTTCTGGATTTGCTTAAAAGGCTTATTCAGCTCCTCTGTATTTCAAAAGCTACATGTGTTCAATTGAATGTGAACCCAAGAGCAAGACCTTCAGAAAAAATTGTGACTTTGATGTCTAAGTGTAACAAAATTCTACCCAGTCAAATTATTTCTCATTCACACCTCCTTTAATGTACTCAGAATTAGGTTCTCTGTCCTTAAAAGTTAGTATAAGAAAGTGAAAGAAGTCAGCCTCTGAAAAAAAAAAGAAAAGTATTGAAAAAAATAAGGCTGTACTTTAAATTTAATCTTCTCATCAGTAACAGCTTCCTGCCTGCATTTTTGTGTGCTCTCCTGGGCATGTGATGTGTGTATAACCAGGCATGATTTGCTCTTAAATGAATGGAACAGCCTAAAATTCACAGTCCTCAGCTAGGGTATGTCTTACCTACCACTCCTGGGGGATTGTTTTGAGTCAGGTTTTAGCTTGCTTTGATTTACACATCAGAAGACTGTGCAGCGCTGATGATTCTGGTTTTGTACCCTGTTGCCCCATGAACCTCTGGGCTCTGGTGAAACTTACCAAAACTGGATCCATGGTTTGGGACAAGACTGCTTCCTTCCTCACCCCAATGAAGAACATATGTCCTTCAAACTGTCCTGTTAGATAACTGCAACAGTCTAATCTCAAAAGATAAGAAGGTAGTCTTCAATTATTTCAGCACCATTTTATATGTCCGTTGATATTTGTGACATCCACATGGGAACAAATTTGATAAATAATCTCTGGGAGACTTGGACATTTCTGGAATACCACCTGAGAAGGATGTAGAATAACCCTGGGCATTTGATATAGCACCAGAAACTTATACGGAGGCAACTGAATCTTATACACAGAATAGCAGGGTTATATTGCCTGTAGTATTTGTTTCACAATGCAGCAGAAAATTCATCCAGCATTTCTGAGCAACATGGATAGAATTTCTCTTCTGCTAGAGGGGTTTTAAACTCATTTCTCACATGCCTTAAGCATTGGAGTACATCAAGGTCTTAGCATGATGTATGCCTGAATTCCCAAGCCAAAGTTACTGCATTTTATTTTATTGGCCAGGGACAGATTGTTGGCATATGCTACTGCACATCCAGTGCAATGTCTCTCAGTAGCAGACACCTCATTACAGTCAAGTCTTCCATGTCTCCTTGGAGTCTGGCCATCTGCTGGAGCAAGTTCTCTGTGACCCGCACCTTCTTCAAAAAACCCACATTGGCTGGAGTGTGGGATTAGTGTAAAGAACACCTGAAGAACAGAAGAAAAGGGAAGGCAATTTACATTCTCTGATCTAATAGCAATTTCATATAAAATGCATGAAATCCCCTGCAAGAGGAGAATGGAACAATGATGAATAGAATGGGCTGATAAAAGCCTCACTGCTAGGTGAGCAAAGTCAGATGGGCAGGTGATAATAGTGCATGTCCAAACCCCTGAAGGAGAAGTTGGTCAGGAACTCTTGAATATCGATGTGGGAGTGAATATCTTAATTTCTGTGCTGAAGAGTATCCTTTTGTGGAGTGTCACCATTTTGGTTTTGCCCTAAGACTGACTGGGAGGGAGCACAGATATGTGTAGACTCTCAGTGAGAGGTGATTTAGGAAGCTACTGCCTTATAGGCAATATGGCAACAGCAGGAGTGATCTTAACCTGTGCTATTATATCATATATGATAAACTACCAAGCACCCCATGAATGCACTGAATGGTGTATCTCACCTAACATATCTTTCCACATTTATGGATTTGGGGTGATTTCAGCTTTCCAGGTCATAGCTGAACACAAGGCTGAGATTCCCAGTTTTGAATTTAACATTAAAACGTAAGTGAGGCACATCTCTGCTCCCTTAATAATTTTACTTCGTGACCTGTGCAGAGATGCCTTTTGCTCTTCCCCCTTTCTCTGTGTTGTCTGATGCCAATGAACTACTGAAAAAAAATGAAACCAAGCTGAAATTACCATTAACTAGGGCTAATCAAACTACCAGGAGATTTAAGGTCTATGACCTCTTCTGTTTTGTTCCTTTTTGTGGATCATTAATGTGAACACATACATTTTAAATTTTCTTTGGTTGATTTTTAATGAAATCCATCCCTTTTACACTGTGGAGAGGCGGCCATTTTAGTGAGTTTACTCTATGGTATATGGCCATATTGAAGAACTGTCCCAGATTTACAGACATTGTGTGCCATTCCAAAGTTCAAGGGCGTCTTCTCTTACACACAGACTGAAAAAAGACCCTTTTGGTGCTTGGGCAAAATAAAATGTGACAGAGTAAAGAATTCAGTTGTCAGTGGGGTCCTTTAGTGGGATATGTTCTTGGCCTTTGATTTCAATCAATTCAGCGAGGACTTTTTGTTCTGTAGATATAGAGTCTTCATCAGTCAAAACCTGTATTTTTACAAGAACTCTGAGGCAGTAACATAACATAAATAAGTATGAATTATAGAATAGCCTTTGGAAACCTAAATCTAAAAAATCCTTCAAAGAGCTATCCTCTATATGTATCTGAACATATAAAAAGTCTCCTAGAAATGCTTTGTCAGTCCAGAGTCAAGAGACTTGACCCCAAATCCATTGAAGTCAATAGGACTCCTTCCAACAACCTCATTAAAGCATTTTAACTCTAACTTCATGTGGAAATAAAAGTATACTCTGGTCTTGAGTGAAGAAACCACTGATTTACAGGACTAGGAAAAAATTAGATGCAGATCTCCCTTTTTTAAGCACTTACTGGCAGGCAGTCTTGGACAGGACAAATGTCATGTTATTTTGCAATTAATTACTTATAGTCAGGGTTCACATCACTGTGGTTTCAGCTCCATTCAAAGACTTTTTTATAGACATCCAATTAGTTGTTATACTTTATCTTGGAAAAAGCAGCTGCATTTGCAGAGAATTTCTGAAGAGACCTTTACAAAATGTAACTGATAAATGTGAAAATAAATCTAAATCACCAGCTCATCTTCTTTAAGCAGAACTGCTTGTGCATATCAGTATACTAAAGACATGCTTGAGCTTCCAGTATAAGCCACCTGTTTTGAAATCTCATATTGAAAGGGAAGGTTACATTGTTTGTGTATATACATCACATCACATCATGCATGAATTGTAAATCTATTCGAAGTAGTGTGATTTAGACATATGTGAGGAGTATAATACGCTTGTGGTTGGGGAAAGACCATGTAATGAGAGGTTAGGATGATCATCTCACATTTCAGTTGTGTAAAACATTCTGAAATTGTCACAGATGAATATTTCTTCTCAGGTACTGTGCCATGAATACCCCAGAAGAGATCTCAAAACCTAAATGCAGTATGTTTATGTCAGCTCTTGTGTGTATTCCTGTCATCTGTGCTAACACAGCACTTTCAAACCTCCCTCCACTCTTGCGCAGGACTTAAATAAGTTGTTAGGCACTGCTTAAATACTCAACAGACTGGCCTCTTTCCCAAACCATCTGTCTAATGTGTGGCCTACATTCATGTCATTTAACTTAGGCTTCTCTACCCAGTTTGGAAAGACTGTCACAATAGAAGACAAAGAATGGTAGTCACATAGAAAGACCCAAATTCCAGCCACTTTCCAGCAAATCAGCAACTCTATTATTACGGGATGAGCATTGAATGCTGCCAAGCAGGTACCGGCTTTTCCTGAGAATGTGAGTATGCTGCAACAGGGCTGTTCCCTGCCTAACATGCCACTTCTTTGGTTTTCTTCAGCTGTACATATTTTATTCATTCAAATGTGGAATGAAACGAATGCAGAGATTTCTTTTTCCTTTTTTTTCATTAAATTAAGCTATTCGTTTTTGTCCAGATCTAGAGGAAGGCAAGAAAAGGCTGATTTGAAAATCTAGTACCCTTGAGAAAGGAGATGAATAGGCATGTTACTGGTTTGGACAGATAGGGAAAGGATGGATTTCAGGGGGTGGAAAGGAGGCAAGAGATGACAAATGACCGGGAAGTAAAAAACCATTGCAGCATTTTTTTATGCCAACGAAGAACAAAAGCAGTCAGTGGGGTTTTGCACAGCACAAATTTGTGAGAGATAAGGTCAGCAATAATGTTGAGTGGCTGCAGAAGTTAAATATCAATAGATTTTCTCCCTCAGTTCTACCATAACTTGAGCACAGTCCCCAGAGAAAAATTCCTTCATTAGACTTGTGAATAAGGTTTTTGTCCTGAGGTTTTGACTACAGCTTAAATGAAGAATTTGAAACAATGCAAACCATGAAGTGAATTGCAAAAAAAGAAGAAACAAACAAAATCTCACTCTTCTCATGCCAGAGAGTAAGGCCTGTGTCTGCCCCTGGTTTCCCAAGCAGTGCTGTGAGTGCACATTTCTGCCCTGTGAGGAATCTTATGGGTATCAGTAACTCTTGCACTGGCAAGAAGCGTGCACAGCAAATGTAAAGCCCTGAAGTATTTTCTGTAAACCAAGTTTCTGATATGGAGAATCTGTAACAGCATCCAGAGTAAATTATAGCTATAGTACTGAAACTGGTGTCCATCTTCCACCTTGAAATGTCAATGCAAAATGAATCAAAATTTAGAGCAAGATAAAAAAAAATCAAGGAAAAAAGGAAAAGTGTTTAATGACATTTTGCATTTGGTGATGCAAACTAAAGTACAAAGCACAGAGCAAGTTACCACAGATGGCAATTTTCTAGATTAAAATATCATCATTTAAGCAGTTTTGACCCAATATAGGGTTTTTTTCTTGAAAATGCAGTTTTAGATACCACTTAAGGAGACTAAAAGGCATCTGGTGCTCTCATTTCATTAGGTTAGGACAAGAGAACCTGAAAATGAAAAGGACAGGTGGCAAATCATATATTGCAGATGAAGCAGAGATGGCTAGAAGGGAAGAGGTAGGACATGACATCACTGATTTCTACAGTCATTGTTTGGACTTTGAAATGCTCATTTATGGAATTTTCTGCCAGTTCCACAAAACAGCACCTCAGTTGCCTGTGTCTTCTCCAAATATGTGCAACTGAAAAAAAAAAGAAACAACTAAATCAACCCTTTGAGGAGAATGACTTGGTTGAACCGAAGTGTGGCAGGGGAGTCTGCAGAGGAGCACTCTGCCAGTCAGAGCAAAGCTCTGCAGTTGTGCTCCCCCCAAATGCCTTTCTTGGGGGGCAGTTCTTTTGTAATTGTTTTTTAAATTGTTTTTCTTTCCACACTAAGTCCCCGTTTCCATTTGAGTGGTTGGCTGCACAGTGGCACTCATTATCCATGTGCTCAGTCCTGAGGCACTTGTGAGTGAACAGCAGGCCTTTCTGCAGTTACAAAGTGTTGCTTCATCCAGCAGTTCATAGCAATTTATACCATAAACACACAACTTTGCTCTGCCCTCTGTTCCCTCTTCTCTCTCCCAGAAGGTCTCCAGCCAGCTGGTGGGGAATAGAAAAAGCTACCAGTAAGTAAGTGACAGAAGAGCCAAAGCAAAGATTTTGCAGATGCCCTGGAAGATGGCACATGGTCGTGCAGATATTACCTGTAGAGACACCACTAGCTGAAGAGGGATTACAGTAGAGAAAAAAGAAAGATAAATTTCATTTTGCAACCAGCTGTATGATTGCCAATAGCACTGTCTGTCTCTGAAAAAAGTACTGGGAGTAGGATCCAGTTGTCCACATATGTGTTTGAGAAACTCTAGAGAACACCAGGTGAGCTACCCCTGCCCTTCCGGGGAAGAGTGGGTTTTCCTAGGTCCTGTGACAAACCTGCCAGCTTATGCAGGTATCTCAGACATTTCACACGGCACCAGGTCTTGTTTGTCTCTTGACTCCTCTCACAGTCCACATCCAGCAAGCAATACAGCTGCCTGATCTAGATATCCAAAGCCACCAAAGGTGTTCCAGGGTATCACAGGAAGGTAGGTATGAGAGTCATGGAGACTCACACAGGATTGATCATCTATGGACCTTCTGTTCAGACTGGCCTTTTCCCTTGCTCTACCAAAGACATACTGGGTCTGTGCCTTGTGGGTGCAGTTGGCCACAAGGACCACTAATTTAGGCCATGGTATCTTGTATTTTGTTCCTAAGCTCGATTCAGAGAAAAACAAAGGAACGTGGGCAGATGAAGTGTCCTGGTGGCAGCTCATATCTGTTTCCAGTCTTCCTCCAGGCTTATCCTTCCCTTAAAGGAAGCTTATTTCTAATTTGCCATAGAAAATTTTGCAGAGGAGAAGGAACAGAAATTTGGGGACTGGAAAAATTTAAGACATGGCCTATGTATGTCTTACAGTGTCTCATATACAAAGGGGTGTTCTGGAAGGAACTCAGGATTTTCCCTTATGCACAGAAGAACAGATTAAATTATTCCAAAGAAGACATATTAGCAGTGAAGGAAGAAAGTCCTTGGCAAAACTGCATTTGTCATGCATTTGTTTTTGTTTTCAGAAAGTCATGACTTTTTATTAGACAGTAATACACTCTTTCCTACAACAGTCTTACTAGAGAAAACTTCAAGCAAATGATCAACCATGAGCATAAGAAATATTTCACGAGACATGGCATGTTTGGCATAGTGGACTACCTCTCTTCTGGCAAATTAAACAGAGACCAGGAAGATTCCTGGGTTGTGCAACTCTCTACAGTAAAGTTATTGCACATGTACATTGCTGGCTCATGGTCAGCCTGACCTCCACCAGGACCCCAGAGCCTTTCTCTGGAAAGCTGCACTGCAGCTGATCAGTCCCCAGCATGTACTGGTGCCTGGGGTGTTTTTTGCCATTTGCCTTTGTTGAACTTCAGGAGATTCCTCACTGGCCAGCATTCCAGCCTGTCAAGGCTGAATCTGCTGCAGTGGTCACTCCTCCCAGTTTTGCATCATTTGCAAACTTTGTGAGATGCACCCTGTCCCTTCATCCAGGCCATTAATGAAATTATTAAGCAGTATTTTTCCCAGTATTGACCCCTGGGAGGCACCAATAGTGACTGATCACTGCTTGGACTTTGTGCTGCTAATCACAAACCCCTGAGCTCAGCAGCTCAGCCAGTTTTCAGTCCACCTCACTTATCTGTGTATCTAGTCTCTACTTCATTAATTTGCACCATGAGAATGGTATGGGAAACAGTGTTGAAAGCCTTGCTAAAATCGAGATAAACAATATCCACTATTCTCCTCTTGTCCATCAAGCTAGTCAGGTTGTCAGAGAAGTCTACCAGGTTGGTCAGGAGCGATTTTTTTGTTCATAAAGGCTAACTAGCTACTACATTCTGGACCTTCCTATTTCTGGAAATAGTTTCAGAGTTTACCTACAGTTGCAATTGTTGCAGGATGAAGTGGTTCTGTATTTAGCAATGCTGCCTGAAAGAAGGGGATCAGTGAAAAAAGGTTCAGAAACCCATTTTGTTCGATAACATCACAACCTCTATGGAGTTTTTGAGGTTCAAGAACAGGGCATTTATAAACTCCTTAACTCAGCAAAGCCAATCCTCAGCACTTGTGAAAGCATTATATGCTTTCTGCTGTAAAATAATCAAGGGGAGCCTGAAAACTAGCTAGAAAACCTCACAGGAGTGTGTGCTTCTGAGTTTCCTTGTGTGTGGTGGGATGTACCAGCAGTCAGAGTACCTTTAATCTGACAGCTTGTGGAAGCCAAGCCAATCAGTGAGATAGTGGTTAGTGCTCCCACAGCCAAGGCAACACAGGAAGCAAACGCATGGAATGCAGCAGTGCTTGCTAGGCAGGCTTCTTGCTATGCACAGGAAGAGTGGACACACTCCAGAGTGCTCCTCTGTCTTCTGTAGCTGACTCTGAATAACTTTTAATTATATGGATGCTCAGTTTCCTCATAAAAAGTGTGGTGCAGACTGCAGGAAGGCAGACATTCCTTCAGCTGAGGAGGGTGTGATTTTCAATGTTTAAATGGGCATGAGTAAACAGTATGAGCTGGGCCTTGAGTGAGTAACACAGGAACAAGGATACACAGGCTTTCCTGCTGCTGAGTTTATTTTTGATCAGAGGAACAGCACTGATGATTTAATCCATCATGCCAAAACTCTTCAGAGTCAATACAGAAAGAATAGTAATTTAAATCTGTCACTGACAACTGCCCATTTTCAGCTTTAGCCAACAGTGCAGCTCAGAAAAGAAGAAATGGAAGCTATATTGACATGAAAGGAGATGTCTTCTGTAAATTCCTGGTAACCACCTGCCTCTCACTAGAAAGGGCTAATATTTGTTTTCAGACACGTGTTCACCACTCCAGTGACTAATGTAGATTTAATTTCATCACTTTCTTTATTAGCAAGTGGCTGTATTTTCCTTGCCATGATAACATTATTAGAGTTTATTCAATAACAGAAAGACAAAATGGACTAGCTTGGAAGAGTTTCTAGGTCTAATGGGCTTGAGTTTGCTGACAGAAGAGTCTTTAGTAACCTGCCACTTTCACTGGGTAAAAGCTGAACTGTTGACTAAGATATGCCTTGTCAGCAGTCAGCTCTGTGACTACCAGGATTGCAGCCAGAGCTAATAATTAGCTAGATACAGTCAGCTAAAGCCATCAGTGCTGCTGTTAAGACACCAGCATGGTCTAACTGCCCGAGTATGTGCTCAGGATGTGCTCAGTATTTCCCACATCACTGCAGCTTCCTCGCTACCACCACTCCAGGACCCTGGAACTAACTCTGCTGTGATCATCTGCAGTCACAGCAGGGATGAGAGCAGAGCCCAGCACAGCCATTTGCCAGCCTCATGTTCAGCAAGGGTTTAACACTAGCACTCCATAAAACATTTGAATACAGTGGTAAGTGTTTGTGAAAACAGTAAAGACCTTTGGCTAAGAGTTTCTTAACACAGAAGTCAATCAAGAATTATTGCCAAGCAGCGCTGGGGGCCACAGAACCTACCTTGTGGTCTGGGTGCTGTGATGGTCTCTCCAAGACCTCTGTTCCCACATGTGCAAAGGAGGAATGGAATTTACTGCCACAAAACAGCTTTTGTGCAACTTAATTCCCTTGAGAGCTGTGAGCTCTAGAGGTGCCTTGTGAAATCATCACAAAAATATGTTTTTGTTTATGTAGAGTATCTGAATGAAACAGTCAAGTGCAGTGATATTATCTATTTCTAGTTTGAATGTGAAGAAACAAAGGGTGTTGTCCAACAGCAAATACTGATTTAGCAGCAGGCAGCACTGTCAAAAATTTGGCAGATGAGTGTAATGAAACCAGTAGTATGGTACCCAGATTTATAGAGAACTACATCATGGTAGAAAAGAAACCCCTTACTGGCTATGTGATTATTTTAAGAGTGCATTTTTACATATGCATTCTTGTAGTTATGTCAGCCAAAATTATTTTCCTGCAGAGAAGATTTGTAAGGAGCAGGGCTTACTTTCATGCCTTTTCTACTTTTGTGATTCATAACACAGTTTAAGCAGTTTTTTCTTCCAGAATTTCCTCTGCCTCAAGCAACAAAGGCAGGCATGCAGGGCATGTTCAGGGCTTTTAGTTCTGGATGCCAGAGTGAAGTGGTGCAACATTTACAAGGTATATATTCATATTTGGCAAAATATTTTAGACAGCTTACATTAAGCATCCTTGTTACTCTACTATTCTTCAAAGCAAGTAAGAGCTTTTACAGAATAAGTTATAAACCCTAGATGCAAGCTCAGGAATATGTTATCTCTCTTGCCTTCTGCAGATCACTCAGGGATGTCTCTGTCAAGTCAAAATCTTGATCGTGGAATCCTCTTGAGAAGGGAAACACAAACTGAGCACGTATTAACCAGACACATTTCATATTATAGAAATAGAAACAAAGATGTTTCTCAGTATGAATGTATGTGAGTTCTCATCACATTCTGTGTTCTCAAAAATGTCCATATTGGGCTTTTCTCTTTTCAGATTGATTGTTTCTGAAAACAGAGCTTTTACAGGACTTTAAAGTACATCCTCAGTCTAGAGATGGCATCCTTAATACAGCTGTAGAGAGTGTAAGCTGGACTAGAAAAGTACTGAAAACATAAAAAGGAGCAAAGTTTTATGTCACGATCTAGAAACACCTTCCAATCTTTATGGACACTCAGTTCTGTACTCATGGAGTAAATTGTTCCAGCTGTACTGAAATCTGTAACAAATTTCATACAGCGGCTCACAAATTATTTATGGATCAAACTTACCTTATGATGACAATAGACTCTGACCAAAAATAGTTTCAACTTTCATTGTAAGAATATAACAGAACTCTGCAGAGATGCATGCACAGACTACCTCTTGAAAATATCCCTAATACAGTCCTGGAGATGGAGTGAAACATGCACATACCAATGCTGTGTGCACATAAAGATTGCTGGCTATAAGAAGTATTTTAGTTCCTCTAGGGCTGATTAGAGTTATAGGCAAGATATCGTATGCTACTACAGCAGGATGCACCCTAAAACTTGCAAACCTCGCTAGGTCCTTACAGGTAATACTCAGAGTAAAGCAAGCACACATACACAAGGTGGTGCTGCTGTGCTGACACGGTGAATGTCCTGCTACTCCACTCATAGACCATTTTGTGAGAGAAAATCCCATCCTGGGAAATCTTTCTTTGATTTTCCACTTTCTGAGTACTCCACCTGTCACATGTCAGCTGTTCAGGAAGTAGTGGTCTTGTTTTACAGAGATGGTCCAAGTCTGGCTTTTGTCTTTGCTTTTTCAGTATTTTTGGCATCATTTTCAGTCGTGTCCTACACACCTGTTTCAGTGGACTACAAGTACCACGCAGATCTTTCACCAAAACCTCAGTCAGAATGACATAAGGAAAAATTTCAAAGTGCCTGTGTGAATGTCACAGGATGCAGGATGCATACCAAATGTCCAAATAACTTCTTTCTTAAATAACTGAGGTGTAAATTCCTAGGCCATCTAGATACCTTTGCAAATGTTATGCAGTCTCTAATTTAACTTCATGGGATTAAACAGAAGACACCTTAAACCACTTTATCTCTTGAGGATGGAATTCACACCTGTGTTTTTAATAAGCAGTTACATAATACACACTGAGATTTAAATACAATAAAAGACTGAACAAGCAGGTTTATTTGATACAAAGTATTAATACAAGCACATATGGAAATGTAAGGCCTCACAACGCAAACATTTATGGAGATCTTGTATATGTCGTTATGCTGAATTCTTTAAGTAGTATCATTTCATGCCAACTGAATTACTTGCCATAGGTTTTCAGATGCTAAGGGTTGAGTTCTGTAGGTTTATCCTGATGTGAGCTGCAATAATTCTGGAGCTTCTTGAGGCTTACACCAGTAATAAAGAGAAGATAGCCAAATTGTTTTGTTAGCCATTAAAAATTAAATGAAAGCATGAATTAGAATAGCAATGAACATGTGTAGAATGGCTCCTTACCTGAAAGGGAATTCTCAGCAAACTTTGGAGTACAGAGGGAATCTTGAAATATGAATTATGTCCCCTAAAGTATAGGTTTTCCTATATGATTTTCTCTGGAAAAAAATACTGGCTCTATTGCTGAGTAGTCAGTCTGCCCAGAGAAACCTATAGGTCTCTTAAGGATAGTTAGTGTTTCGATAATCACAAAGTAATTAAGGTTTGCCTCACCACCAAATGGATGCAGGTTACATATTGTTCTTTGAAGACACAGAAGTTGCTGTACTTACAGGATGGTTGGATACGCTGGCAAAACTAAACAGGCATCGCTTTGCTAGAGGAAAAGCTCTGTGTTGTCTGTCATCAGCTCAACACAACTGGGTTGAGAATTTTATCACAAGAGCTCTCTTCCTTAATTAGCACAGTGTGGCAGGGCAGGACACTTGCTGTGATTGTGAAGAAAGCCTCTCCTCCTTCTAAGGATTTTAACGTGAGTGGTCAATTTGTGATCCCAGTAGTGATGGCATAAAAATCTGCAATAAGTCTTCAGTATCACCAGGATTCATTAGGTAAACCACTGTTCTTATCCTAACTCACATTCCTGATGATGAGATCAAAATCTGGATCCTAGCAACTGTATCTCAAATTTTGGTTGGCTGATTACTCAAAATACATTTCTCTCCTTCACTGTTTCTCCCCAAAACCAGACTCTCCCTGTGACAATTGTCACTTTATAGTATAATTAGAAAGACAAAAATTCCTGCTGCTTTATTTAAGCAGCAGTCTCTCTTGCTTTGTGAACGACATTTATATTTTACAGAGATATTCCCTAGTAACTTACTTGCTTCTCTGAATAGTGTCTGCCTCTTAATTTGTTGTGCTTCAACACCATGTGTTTTTTTTTAATATTGTGTTGAGTGCTAAGTTCTCTGTTGATTTTCATTTTGAAGTATTGGCACCTCCTTTTTATTTTTGAAGCAAAGAAATAGCAACAATTAAAAATCCCTCTTTATTTCCCCCAGCCTGTGCATTTTTCCACAGTCATAGGGCTTTTTACTACAATTTCTACTGTAAATTTCCGTTGTAAATCCAAACATGTACTGTAGATGGAGCTTTAAGGTTTTTCCAAGAAGAAATCCATTCACTAAGTCGCAGAGATGCCCCAGTGATAGGAGCAGGAGGGGAAGACTCACAAAAGACAAGTCAGGGAATCGTGTGATGCCAGGTACATTTGTGAGTTGGACTTGTACTCTTTGCATTTCCCTCTAACAGGGTACCACAGAAAACACAGTCTCAGGAAAATCTTGTCTTTATCCTCTCTGTAATCCTCAGAAAATAATGAAAGATTGATTGGAGGTCCCCTTAGAGCAGGGAACCAAAGTATATCCCATAGAAAGGAGAGAAAACTTTTCAGCTTGTGTGTTGAAAGGAACAACACAGTCATCACAAAGCAGGAGAATTATAATGTAATAAGTGAAAAAGATTCCTTCAAGCCACAGTCTATGTGAAAGTGAAAGGTCAATGGCAAATTCTAATTAACATAACATTATAAATGGGATTAGTCCTAGCCACGTGTATCAGCAGCAGATGCAGTCTTACAAAAGGAAAACTGAAATGGGCCAGAGGTTAATTATGTAGGTAGACATCACAGGACCACTTTTAGCAATATCCAGAAAAAAAAATCTGCTGTGAAAGAGTGAAATTATCTTGTTCATTTAAAAGTATATTTTTTCCAGTTTCTCCCTGTTCAGTTGAAAAATCCAGAGAATTGGGAGCTGCTGCGTTCTGGGAGAGGGACAGTAAACCAGGCTCCCATAGCCTGTTTTGCTCTGTCTGTGTTTCCCTTTCCTCTCAACCCCATGCCCGCACACACACCCATACACACCCATTTCCCTGTAGCTAACAGTCCTACCCTGTGACACGTAGGAAATAAGCACACCTAGAAACCAAGGTAACTGTATTGTTGGGACACTGTTACCGTGTCCTCAGCTCCTGCGGTGGGAGCTTCGGTCTTATGCCTGAGATACAGACGGGAACTCCAGACTCTCTTGCCAAAAGATAGATGTTTATTCAGTCTTATCAGAGGATTAGAGCCACGGATGCAGCCCTGGCAGAGTGAGAGCCATGAAGAACAGCTTATCTCTGTTACAGAGCTCTTTTAAAGGTAATTTAACCAATTAAAACTTAAAACGAAAAATATTTTTACTTTTCTGCCAATGCAATGTGTGAAAAATGCATCAGCAAAGCTCACAGGAACGCGGTATTTTTCATCCAATAATTTTAAACCACTTTTGCTGCAGAGCATGGTTCCCTAAAGAAGAAGGAAGAAGCCCCAGAAAACAACAACTATCCTCCATATTGAAATATTTGTTATTATCTATTTGCTATATAAACAAATCTAAAAACTCTAGGCTTTTTACCCTATAACAATCCTACATAATATTCTATCATCTAATTCACACGACAGACGATTCTAATTCCTCCCACAGCAGGAGGAGTTTTCTCCACGGACGGAGCTGAAACACATTGTTGTCCAGTGGGGTAGAATTCTTCAAAATAGGCAGAGAGACTTCCTCTGCACTCTGGGTTCCAACAGTATTTAATTTAGGGAGGTGATTTCATACCGAGCATCACTACTGTTGAACTGATGCTATGGGCCATATAGGATGGAGAGCCAGAGCAGCCCAGTGGTGAGGGAGGTCTGTATCTTGCTCATCTTTAAGATGTGGCTGGAAATACTTTGAAAGCCCAGTCTTGTCCAGTGTGGAGGTACAGAGATGAGGACATTAAGCTCTGAATTGAAATGTCTCCCAAAGCAAATGAAAACTGAGTAAGACTTTACTCTGCTTGCCTTTTACAAGTGTCTTTGCATGCACTAGAAAAACTGGATTCAGGCTCATCCTCACCCTCGGGCAGCTCACATCCATGTCTCTTATCCTCAAAGGAGAAGATTGTCCAAGGCTGTTTCGTGGTGAGTGCATCTGCCCTCTCTCCTGTTGTATCACACTACAGCTCACCTGGGTTAGAGGGAGGAAGAATATGTCTGTACTGTAGTGATGCAGGGACTAACTGAAGTCCCTGCAGCCACAGCTCCATGAATTGTGCATGGATTTTTATTATCCATAATACTGCACCAGCCCAGAGACCAGAAGCCAGTGCTCCAACAGAGCCTTGTCACAGATCAGAGCACTGAAAGACATTTGTGTTCATGGAGCTGGACTCTTGCAGCCCATTTCTCCAGCAGGAGAGAGATGCGCTCTGCTTTTACAGCAGCAGCCCTGGCACCCTTGTCAGGTGACCTGACTTTTACTCCCAGCTCACACTGAAGTGATCCAAACATATAGCCAAACCTCTGTAGGGAATGCTGCAGTCAGCTGGAGTATATAAATTTAGGTTACATCTATCTACATTATTAATAGACATTTTAATAAATTTCTGTAGCCAGCTGGAGCAAGACCATCAGGTGAACAGGCTGTCTAAAACAGTATCTCATCCCTACCTGCTGCCTTCTGTTGGGGTGCATGTATCTATCTATTTATGTCTGTAACACACTGGTAACACTAATTAACACTCCATAAACTATTTATAGGTGTTCCTTTTATATAGAAATGTCATCTGAAATGCAAACACAGGTTCATCACACTCCACTGCACTCCTGGCATGCAACAGCCCATGCCTCAAAGTTTAGATTGACAGCTGGTCTCTTTTTAAGCACATCGCTTTCTTTCAAGATTATTCAAGTCACTCAGAGGTAACTTTTCAAATCAACTCCATGGGGTTGATAATCAAAGTGGTAGTTTCTGTTTGCAATAGGTACATTCATTAAATATGTCAGTGCATAATGAAATTACGATGTCGGTGAGAGCACTGCAGTAGGAAAAGGATCTGTATAAGTCAGCCAGTGCATTATTCTAAAGGCTCTTTTATCTGGAAAATCCCTACTCTTCTCAGATTCTGTAATGTCATTATTAGTACCTACTGCAGATTTATTTGCAGTTACACTATTCTTTTTAGCTTTCACTCTTCAGAAGCAGAAAAAATCCCACAAATTAGATGTCTCACTTTCTTACTATGAAATGTGGTCTCTATTTTGTTGTAGAAGCCATGATGAAAACATATATTTTTCTCAGAGTCCAAATGAGATGCAAGATCAACTTATTTCTATTTGTTAGATGTGAACACTGTGTAGTACCTTACCAGTGATTCACTTTCAATCACCCTCATCTTCTGAAATCCTCTTCATTCAGATTACTGCACAAGCATAACAGAAAATACAATAAAGTAATTCTGAAATCCTTCTTTGATGTACTTTCAAAGCCACTTTGCAGTAAGTTAGTTCCAAATTGATTTCTGGAGTTAATCATCAAATAGGCAAACAACTTTGGTCAATACCATATATTAGAAAAACTTCCCAGTCTAATGGTTAAAAAGATTAAGAGTTCAGAAACATTCTCATTTCTTTAATATTTGACATAATGAATCATAAATTGTAATTATAAATAAACCATAAATCCTACTTTTCCACTACAAATAGGAAACTTTATTACAAGAACTCTTAAGTCAGGGTTTGCACAGTGTTGAGTACACAACAGAAGACTGCCAGTTCCCTTTAAAAATGCTGCTTCTAGTTCTTCTTTTTGTTTCTCTTCTGCAGTGCTAATTAGACAAAGTCAACTTTTCCTCTTGATGACACACACAGCCAGACAGCTTTTTAGCAGAACCTGGTTAGTTGTCCAGAATGCAGCTATGATCAGATAATTTTGTACCAACTTTGAGAGTGCTTCATAGGTGTTTAGACTATGTTTATTTGTGTGAGTGGGTTTTGTGACCCCGTGGGTTTTTAATATACCAGTAGCATCTGCAACTGCAGCATTATTTGAAAAAATTGCAACCCACACAATGAAGTATTATCTTAACAACAACAGACTGGGCAATGCAGCATAATGCTAAGAAAATGAGATGTCAGAGACTCCCTCCAGCCATCATCATACCAGTGAACTCATAGCTTTAAGCACCAGTCAAGATTTTGGCATGCATCTGTGAGACTATTTCTGTGGCTCAATTTTAAATAAGATAAGGGTTTCTCCTTCCACTTGTGGTCAGTGTTTTGTTATCTGCCTAGCTGATGGACCAAACCTGCTCTTTTTGAAGTCTACAGAGTTGCTCCTTCCAAGGAATGGTCTAACAAAATGACATTTGCACTATCATGGCATCATGCAGAATGATACGCAGCAGGTTATGCAATAAGAGGAGAAATAGAAATTGTGTGTTAGTATCGCACCCCAAATGCAGACTGGACTCTGTGGTGCTTCATGTACATCTACTTCTTCATAAGAAAACCAGGAAGTAGCTCCATCATGACTATACATATTCCAAAACTTTTTATGTCAGTACAGTGTGTTCTCAGCGAGTTCTTACATTTGATCTGCCATAGCACTTACACATGGCAGAGCCCAGCAATGCAGTGCCTGGCACTGCCTATTTCAGCACCACAGAGATGCTGAAATAGGGTGGGTGTCCAAAATTCACAGAATCAATTGCCCCAACCCACGGGTATATCTGGTATCCCACGGGAAGGATTTGTCTTAGACACAGCTAATGGAATAAATGAGAAAACTGGTTGAAACAAGAAAAGTTGCAGGGATGGATGTACCTCCCAGGGCTCACGGCCCTACAACAGGGACTTGTGACTTTGCAAGCCAAGACAAGCCTGCACATTATGCAGCCCTGGTCACAAAGCACAGCTGAAAAAGACAAAAAATATTACAACATTAACCAAAGACGTGAGGGATGCAGCAGGACCTCTGCAAGATAACGTGCAAGATCAGAACCTCACTCTCATTCATAAGCAAGACCAGGGTGCCATGGATCCAACTTTACTAATGAATAAAATTATCTAAAACTTGGCACAGCACAGCTCCTGAGGTCACACCTACACTCTCCAACCTTTCCAAAGACAGAGTTGCTACATCCAAAGTATGCATGGATAAGATCCTTGGAAAACTAACTCCCTGGCCCTGTCTAGTTTGTTGACATAGTTCTTGTCCAAGTGAGTAGGTATTCAGGATAAGCTAGTCCAAAGTTATCCCTGCTAATGCTAATCTGCTGCTGTGGGAAAGGTTACCTCTAGTCTGAGACGGAGAAAAGGACTGTGCAGATCCTGGAGCCTGGCTGCTAGAAGTCTCGCATGGAAGATGAGGTTTATAGCCTCTCATTCCTTTAGAGATTAAATTATTAAGACATGAATATTTAATGTGACTATTGCATACTAAATATTTATCTCTGCTGGGGCTGAGTCCCAGATCTCACCTTTCCTGGGTGGGCATTCTGACTACTCTTGCTTTATGTCTTGTTAATAATAGAGAAGAGACAAGACATGGACAATTCTATGCATTAAATATGCAAGCTCTAAACAGGGATACTGAATATAAGCACGTTATTTTTGAGGCACCTGAGAATGAAAGTTTAAGTCACATAAATAAGAGAGTGGGCATTAGTAAAATTTACTATTACAGTTTGGGTAATACAGTGGTTAATAACCACTCTTGAGCCACAATGAAGTTGTGAATATATTGGCATGGCCTCTAAAATACAGCCTCGACATTTCAAGTAATGAATGCATTCTATTTATGAGCTCTTTATGTATATGTCACACGTTCCTTTCCCATCCTTGTCGTTGCTAACATGTTGGCTAAATACACTCACTTTCCAGTAAGAATGTTCATTCTTGTCAATACATTTTTGCAGGCTCAAAAAACAGTTATTTATGCCCAAATAACTTACCTAATCTGCATGAAAGCCACAAAACATCAAAAGCAGGAGTCAAGTCTCCAAGTGAGGACATTGTTTGTTTTCTCTACATGCTAATGATTTAACACAGCCAAGCAGTGCTCAAATGGTTTCAGACCCAGAAAATGTAAAGTTTCAGAACACCGAAAACCAAATGTTTCTTAGTTTCTTAGCACACACACACACGGCACACTTGCCAATCTCTAAATTTTATTGCGGTGATTTACACAACAAGAAGTAACTGTATCTCTTCTTTATAGTTTTCTATCTTTAATATTGATCTCTACTAGAACAGCTTTTCCCAAAAGTAGCTTTCCAGTGGGATGTACAGAGCTTGGATAATAATTTATCTGCTTTTTACTACATATGCAGCATGGTGTCAGAGCTTACGATGGGATTTCATTTGCAAGGTAATGCCTTGCTGATGAGCAGCACAGGCAAATCACAGGGCTGTGGGTGACTTGCTGCACAGCTGAGAAAGGATTTCCAAATAAAACCTGCCACCTTGCTGCTCAGTGAGAAGGAGAGTCTGCTTCTTTTTTCTGAAAGGGAGAAAGTGTCTTGTCCCACATTTTTCTGGATAAAGGGGGGCATCCTCTCTACTTCTCCCTGTAACAGAAGGTCAGGCTGTGCTGCCTTGGTTATGATTTGGAGCAGGCTGATAAAAATTTCTTTGTCCTTATGTGTCTTTCTATGGTTTGGGTTTTCTGAAGAAAAAAAAATGGTCAGGCAATGTGCTCATACCTTCTATGTGGGATTCTACACCTCTATGGATCTGTGTTTCAGGACCCAATAATGGAGAAAAGTTTCAAAATCTGCTCTTCCAGGGTATTTAATAGAATGAGCATTGCTTGACTAGCCAGAACCATCAGGATTGGTTTTATTCTCCAGCCTATAAGTGTTCATTCCCTTCACAGTCTGGAGGACTGAAGATCAAGGATCCCATCACAACCTCATGGAAAACAAGGAATTTTGTACTTCTCACTCCAGTGTGTGCTGTGGGTCCCAAATATTTTTGAGTTCTATTTCACAAGCTTTCTGCTCTTGTGTTGCAGGCAGTGTTTCTCAGTAAATATTTGGCTGAACTTTCTAAGCCTATGAGCATTCAATAGCCACTTTTTGGGAAGCTTTTGCCTTGTCTTTAAACACAGAGTGAGGACCCCAGTTTTTAAAAGAGGAGTACTTCATTGCAAGAACATAAATGACAGCAGCGTCACTGCCAACACATGGTGTTTCCAACACACTGCTCCTGCCATGGCTTCTATCTTATGTCCACCATCTGGCTGATAATGTTAGTCATTCTCATGTTAATAACAAAATGCCCCCTAACCCTGGCACATTCTTGTGTCCTTATTCCAGCTACAATTTGGGATACTATCCTTTTTCATTTGACTTTTAAAAGCAAAGTGGTTGGGAAGTCCTCCAAGTAAATATGTGTCATTTCACCTATCAGTTTAGGGACATGATAATATCTGTTAAATTACATTATTACTATTACTATTATTATTATTATTATTATTATTATTATTGCTATTTTTATCATCATCTCAAAACTGCAGATTCCTTATTGCCAATTTAAATCCCTCCTAATCTGCATTTACCTTAAAAACGAATCAGTAGCAAACTTCATCGCTGCTTAACCTGTGACAGAGACTTCATTGAAACATCTACCTGTGGAAGTTTGTGTTTCATGACAGGCATCTAACCTTCATTTCTCGGCAGGAAAGTTCATGCTATGCAGAAATCTGTGAGATTTATATTCTATGCTCAATTAATTCAGCCGAGCGGATGTTCTAGCACATTTCAAGTAGGATCTGTAGGATATAATGTGAAAATAATACGCTGATTTGCGGTTAGTAGGCATCTTGCACGGTCTCTAATAGCTTCTGGTTTAGCCTCTTTGGAATATTGCATATAGTACCATTCTTTACGGGCTTTCTGTTGTAACTAAAAATGAAGAAAAGGGATAAGTTTTCTAATAGAGGTCAGTAAATTTAATTTTAGGTACATCGTTACCAAGGGAATTAACTAGAAGGAATAAGTACTTTTGTCTTTTCAAATGTGCTTTCTAACACACATTCAATATATCTGAGAAGATAAAGGCAAGACCCACAGAATATATATATCTATGCTGTAATCTCTATTACTTTAACCAAGGATTGGAAAATTAAATAAGAATCCACTACTTTTGTGTCTTTCTGGACCTGACTTACAGACCAGGGTATTTTCATAGAATCATAGAATGATTTGGGTTGGAAAGGATCATCTCGTTCCAACCCCTCTGCCATGGGCAGGAACACTTCCCACTAGTCCAGGTTGCTCAATGCCCCATCCAGCTTGGCCTTGAACACTGCCACGGATGGGGGATCCACAGCTTCCCTGCACAACAATTCCATGAGAAGTGGGTAGAGGCGAAGGGAAAATCTGTGTCCTGTGGTGTACAATTAGACACATAAGAACACATTCACATGGGTGTTCTGCCTTTCAGATTTCTGCAGCAGCAAAGGCCAAAGCCTTCTTTATTCTCAGTCACTTGCCACAAGCCCCCTTTCTACAGCTGCTCTTATTTGTTACCTCAGAAAGGGCTGTGCCAGTTATTTAGGCATTAGTAGGAGTCCCTTGACAGGAAATGTGGGTACTGGCCCTTGTCTTGATAGCTGTGACATTCAGGCCTGTCAGTGACCTGTTGATCATAACAACACTGATGGAATTGAGATTGTTGTTAGAAACAGCTCTTTGGGAAGACTTGACCATGCAAAGCAATGTTATAGATCTTCCCTGATTATCTGATACCATGCAAAGACAATTTACTGTGGCATAGTTAATATTAGGACATTGATACAATGGTTAAATGCAAATTTTAAGCATGAAAAATATTTTAGATGTCACTTTTGAGTGACATTCATCTCCTGTGGTCTCCATGAGCTGTCAGTTAGGTTCATACAGCACTCTTCTGCAATTCTCTGAGAATCAATGTGCTTAGCCAGCCTGAATAATTAGAAACATCAAGATTTGTCCAGTTTTTGCCAGGTGAACTCAAAATAGCACTTAAAAGCACATTTCCTTAATTAAAATATGTCCTAGTCAAACACTAAATATTTGCAGGTCTTATTAGACTCCAATATAAATATTAATGAGGTGTAAATTTTGAACACACAGAATTTCAGAAAGCAGTTGTGACTTTCAAATTACCCAGTGCACTGTCTGGTACACAATACTGATGTATTCATCTGCAGACACTCCTCCTGGGTTTGCAAAGTTATTTCTGTATCTGATAAAGCTTTAGAGGCTTAGACCATGTGAGCTGATGTACATCTTTCATCTTCTTTCTCAGCCTCACCTTAAGCCCATTACTGCAAAGCAAGTTTAGTGTGCTGTCTCAAGACTACTTTTCATGATCTGTTCAAAATAAAATGTAAAATCCTGAATCCAAAAATTTCCTAGGAGAATTGACTTAAAAACACTCAAACACATAAAATCATGGAGCTCTCTGAATTCATTAACTTTCCAAGTCCCTAAGGCATATCATGTCTGTCATCTGTTTTCCTACTGTTTCAAAGATGTTTGGAGTATAAAATCTTTAACATGGAAAGCACATTATAGGAGAAATTGCTTTGGTTGATGAGAAAGCCCTTCTGCCTGAATTCTCTGTTTTATTTTGTTGTGTTTATTTTTTCCCAAGACTTGTGGAGAGAAGAGAGCACACTGCAGTCACAATCTGGTGGATGTTGTCACCTCATCTGATATTTTTTCCATTCACTGAAGGAAATAAAAATGGTTAAAACATGCAAACCTGATTTTGTGTAATAGTGGTCCTGTTTGCATAAGTGTTTTATTCCAGAGTGCTGCACGATTCACACTGGCACTTCGTGGTGCGGTGTAGCTCGCGGGTTTGGTCATGAGGCAATTCTGTTCCCATGAAATTCCACATTACCACATGCACCATATTTAGATGTTGAGCACCATGTGCCACTGGAATCGTGATTTGCAGTTTTCTCAGGTGTTGGATAAGTCCAACATAGATATACAGGTTTAACAATGTCCACCCCTGCATAAATGGACCTGCAGGGTAACATTTGGCATCCCATGGCAGACACCCCACTCTCCCTTCCTAACACACCTTTTCAGATGTGCCCCCTCTCTGCACTGCTTTCTGGGATTCCCTCCACATATTGCTTCCTTTACTTTGCACCTCCTTTTGATGGGAAATCTCACTGAGCCTCCCTGCCCTCACAGAGAAATGATTAATAAATTTCTAAATGGTCAGTTTGTTTTCATCTCTAGCCTGAAGGGATTAAAAGACATATTTTTTAGGCAAGCTGTCCTAGCAGTCCATTGACTGGAGATTTCTTTGGGATGTCAGATCCCAGCAAGTTACTTACAGTTCAATGTTTGGACACTTTGTCAAAAAAAAGAAGCATACAAATGGGGAGAAACAAATGGAAATTGTTGAGATGAACATCAGAATTAAGTATGGAAATGTCCAGAACTCTGCTTTATTTCACTTTTTTTAGTACTCTTCCAATAAAAGATTTATATCTGTCTCCAAGAACAAGATGAATCCAGTAACTCTTAATATCATATTCTGGCCACAGTCAACTGTTCAACTTTGTGAGAGCAAAAATGACTTTTCAAGCAACTTAACCTGCTAATCTACAACCTCCTAACCTGTGGAAACTTGACAGTGTTATGTATATTATTTTTAAAAATTTAACCACCTAAAAAGTCTAGCTTAAAATTCTATGGCTCTAAAATTCTTACGAAGTTGAAAAATATAATGATAAAATATAGCATATTTTTTTTTAAATGAGCTTTCTACTGAATCTTGGCACAGACACTGAACATCTCAGAAGGATGTAAGAAGGTATGAATGTTGCTCCCAGACTCACAAACCACATGCATGTCACACATAGATTTGAGGTGCAGTAATCTTTGTATACTTTCCATGCCCAAATCAAATGCATGGTTACTTGTTTTAGTTTACCTTCCAGTGAAAGGTTTACTCTCCAATTACTGTGTTTTCCCTGAGATGGGAGGCATGGGGTGGTTCAAGGCATGTTTAGTAATTTCAGATCTGGAAGTTGGAAAAGACAGAGATTCTTTTCTGGGCAGTGATGCATCCACAGGTAAATGTCTTGTGGCTTCCAGCAGCACCTGATTGCAAAAGGCTTTTGCAGGTCAGAGCTGATTGTGACAAATATGTCACTGAGAGGGTATCTTGAGAAACTACCTGCCAAGTAAAAAAGCATTTGCCTGTATAAAAATTCCCTCACTGCTGTCTTGGATGCTCACCCAGGTGTGTCTGTGCCTGTGCAGCTTCATTGGAAAGGTATCTTCTTATCTTTTGTATCTGGAATTCTAAGGAGAGAGTCACAGGATCATTCATGCTGGGAGGGACTTTGAAGGCAGGGTAGTCTGCTCATAATGGTAAAACCTAGATCAGATTTCTGAGAGGCTTCTCCTGACATGTTTTGACTGTCTCTGTGGGGAAGATCCATGCAAACTCTCTGGGTAGTGTCTGGCAGCTCTTGTGCCACAAAATGCATCTTCCTACCCAATCCGAATTTCTCTTCTGCAACCTGTGCTCACTGCCTCTCGTCCCACCACCAAGCAGTCTGGCTCAGTCTTGTCTATAATCTCCCATTAGAGGGTTACAGGCAGCAACAAGAACTTCCCACACTCCTTGCCCTTCTGTTAGGAAGACACAACGAGCCCAGCTCTCCCAGGTGCTCTGATAATCACATATTTCTACTGTCCTAAAAACAGAAACCTGCACTGAAATACCTTGGCTGCAGTCAGCAGCTGGGCACAGCAACACACTGTGTCCCCACAGCAGCTGTAATTTCTGCTCAGCACCGTCTTCCTTTTAGCAAGATGTTGCTGCAGTCAATGGATGTTTCTCCAGAGGATAAAAAGCGGAAATAATTCATCTGTGCTAAAACCAAGCAACAAACAAGATAAAAAGCAGGTATAAACAAAAAAGAAATATCCATCTGTCATTGGGCATAGTCCAGCTCTGGCTGAGGTCTCTATCAGGTCAATGCTTCAGGCTCAAGTCTGCACAAGTGTTTACACCTTAGATGTATATTTCCTGTAACGAAGCATCGCTTGGATTTGCCAGAGTGGGAGGAAGCCTCCCATTGCAGGTGCATCCATAGCCAGCAAATATCAGTGTATTTGCTTCTGCACAGGGAAAAGTGATAAATTAGAGCCCTGGCAACCCCAAGGATACCTTTAGCTTTGCTGTTCAAACACACACACACACACACACACACACACACACACACTCACTCTCGTCAGACTTTATGCCCTATTTTCTTCTGCAGACACAAGGGCAAGGAGTTGAGGCAGTTCAGAATCCAGTAATGACTTCTTGGTGCTTAGGCTGGGTTTATATTTCTATCTGTGGACACAGGTAATGGCTGTTCTGTGCTTCAGCTCTGCCTAGAATCTGAGGCTACTGGAAAAGGAAAAGGAGGGGTTGGCACAGCTACCAGATAAAACAGTGCCTGCTCACCTCAGAAAGGCCAGGCAGAGGAAATGTAGTCATATCCCTTTTCTTTTGCATCACTAGGAGTTGCTGCCTTTAATGTGGAGAAAGCTGTTTCCCTCAGGGTATCTTTCCCATTCTCCATGGGCTGGCAAAATAGGGCCTTGCCTTCTGTCATGTCTGCAAGTAGGAGCCTGCAACATGTATTTGACATTCAGTATTGAGAAATAGCTATTTTAACAGTGATAGCAGTAAGAACCCCTTAATACTAAAAATCAGACAAGTTAACTCAGTGCTCAGAGCCGTTGAGTGACGAGGGAGAATCACAAAATTCCATCAGCCCCCTGGATGCCCGTGCATGGTCCGTGTCTGGCAGCAGCCCATTGCTCCCAGCCTGTCCCTCCACCCCAGCAGGGCTGGCTGCCTCAGCCCCGTGGCCAGGAGCCTGTGGGCTCTGCTGCTCTCCCAGGGGCTCAGCAGGCTTGGGAGCCCCACACAGCCACTGTCACGGGGACCAGCTGTCTGGGAGCCAAGACACTTCCTCTTGAAATTTTAGCAAGGGTTTCACCATGTTTTTCTCTTGAGGATTTGTCTACAGGGCCCTAATCTGAAACAGGAGGCATTGATTTTAGGCGCTTTTTTGTGGTTTTTTTTTTTTTCAGTTTCTAGCTAGCCTTTATTCAGGACTGAATTTCTATCAAGTGATGAATAATAGAGTGAGACAATGTGTTTTGCTGTCATTTTTATGAGTGAATTCCATATAGCCAGCAACAGAGTATCTGGATGTTAATACATCCTTAAAATCTTCAAATCTGATTTTCCACTGATAATCTGTATCACCTCCTTAATCAAACATGTAACATTTTAGTGTCTTATTATGAACTAGAGTGTAAAATGAGCAGAAAGCACAAAGACAGTAATTGCCATACGTGGGAGAGTATGAAACTACCTTTGATAGCAAATATCTCTCCTTTCTGCATTCCAGGGCTGCAATGTGCATCTACATTTTATGCCACAAGGAACAGTGAGGTGAACTGAGTGTATAATTATCAAATTAATACAGTGTGTTAATGTGGCCAGAAATAGACCTGTGTCCCATCCAAGTGCAGGAGCACAGTATTTGTTTTCCAGATTAATATTTCATGCTGAACAAACATGCAATCCTGGTCAGTGCAGGTGCTGGACTTAGCCTTTGGCAGTTCTTGGACTTATCTTTTTGTGACCAGTGACACTTCTCTCTGTATGGCTGGGCAATATAATCCTAGCAGTCATCCTCTGTATTGGGTTTTTTCCTCTCAGGCTATAAAGCAATTTAGTGACGACTTTTCCAAAGTGTTGTAATAGTGATTTTCAATGAGAACTGTGTAGAGTTTTTATGTAGCAACCAAAACAGATTTTCAAGAATGCCTATGCTTCAAACTCTCCAAGGTGCCCATGGAAATTATGCATCCAAGGCCCTTAGCATTTGGAAAGTGAGACTTTGGTTTCACTCAGCTTTGCAAAACTTTAAAACATGTTCATTTAAATGTATTTTCCTCCATTATCCCCACTCCAATCTCTAATTTCCAAATGACACCTGGGCACTCCTTGGCACAAGATATTTGGAAGTTTATTTTTTTACTAAATAGTTTCCAAAAGGGCATCTGAATAATTCTCATTTCAGTCACATCTTTCACTAATTCATCCATTCTCTTCTGCAGTGTTTCATGACTGCTGGCTTGAAATTCACTATGTGAAGTCTTGCCTTTGCCGTACTCAAAGATAATTTTTTTGATTGCAGATATCAAGATTTCAGTCAGTGTATTTATTTGACACTTGACCCAATCTCAGCTTGGCTTCCCAGGTGCTATCAATGTTTTCAGCTACTGCTCCATAATCATCAGATTGGAAGAGAAGTAGGACTGAGAGGCATATAAATCTCCACAGTCAGGTTTGAAGAATCACAAGCATACAACCCACACCTGAGCATTGCCTTTGTGAAATGAGAAAGTTCATGTTCAGAGCTGGATCACTGAGAACGACTTGCCTGTATTTCACAACTGGCTTTCATTCAAAGAGATGCTTTGCTAACATTTGCAATAAAGCATTGTTATTTGTATAGCCCAAGTGTTTAAAAACACTGCTCACGGAGGAGGACTCTACTGTGATAAATGCTATACAAACAAAGATAGGAAAGAGCTTAAATCTAGCCCAAGGACATTGTAACATGGGAGAAGTGATAATATAGAAATGTAGACAGTCTGGAGAATACTAAGATAAAATAAGTCAATATTGGTCAGCATATCAGACAATAATCCTACCACACTGGTGGTCTAAAATACATCAAGCATTCATAAATAGTTCCAGACACAACAAAGAATTAAGTAGGGATTTCTAGGAGAATTCTGTGTGGCTTGGCACAAAGAGAGCATTCCACAGCTGGAAAGTTGTGTAGGTAAAAGAAAATAGTATTGTTTAAAAATTTAATAATAACAATAATAATAATAATAATAAATGAATTAGAGAAGCTCGGGTATGGAAACTCTCTTCTTGATTCTCAGTGAGAGATGACAGAGAAGTGAGGTAGGCCAGAAGGGACTGTAATTGTGGGCAAAAATGCAGTTCTCTGTGTCTGAGAAAAAGCTGCAGGAAATGGGGCATGACCCCCTCAACAGCAGCTATGATTTGGTTCTGCCTCTTGCCCAGGTCCTGCCTAAGCCTGGCAGCCTTGATCATGTGCCTTATCTATCTCATGTCTTGACTCTCAGCCCAACACCTCAGCCCTGCCTCAGTCCTCAGCACATTGGCAGATACCAGTGGTTGGGCAACGAGCTCAAAATAGGGGGTAAAGTTATTTTTGCAACTGCATTTCTGTGTGCATAGACAGGGCAAGGATGGGGTGTAAGAGCAAATGGAGCATCCTGCAGATGTGGGGAAAGGAGAGCAGCAGCAGCCACGTGAATGGGCACCAGCAGCCAAGTTCAGGTGGTTTGCAACAATGCTGAAATAAAGCTGGGAGTAAGAACCTCAGGTGAGATTTGGCTTACAGAAGTTAGCAGGTGTGAAGGTTTGAAAAGCAAACCAGTGAGACACTCCAAGTCAGAAATACAATTTAATACGGAAAATAAAATAAATGCAATAGTACAAAGAAAAACCACTGACAGAGTCAGAACACAACCAGGCACCCTGTTGGTCAGGGTGTTG
>VZTH01005180.1:30556-43765 GCA_013397815.1 Aleadryas rufinucha
GATAACGAACACTGCCCCAGCTGCTTTAACAGCTTGTGAAGATGGTAATAGAATACATGCTTTTGGTCACATCTTACACTGTAACCTAGGACAGCAGGTAACAGGAGTATCTGCTGGTAATAACTGAGAAAGAAATTGTGGAGGAGGACTTAGGAGGAAGGGGACAGAGGTTGGGTTTAGCCACATTGAGCAAGAGCTAATAATTGAATCTCCAAAGGATTGGAGGGATAAACACTGGAGATGTTCTTCTGGCATGTGAAGGCAAGTCTAAGGCTGAGGTTTGGCGATCAAACTATCAGTAAGCTACAAAACATGATTTATAGCCAGGAAAAGTTCTTGAAAAATTAATTATATCTCTTCACTAGAAATCAAATAATTCCATTATTCCCTAGAAGTAAATTATCTTGCTGGAATTAACTTTCTGTATTGACTGTTCTTTCTTCTGAGAATAGAAATACATGTGTTTAAGCAGTTTTTATTTCAATGAAAATGTATTACCTACATCAAAAGGAAGTTCTGTACTCATGTCCTGCTGTTACCAATTTCTGTCTCAACAGTTGCTCATCTGATCCTCATCTTTTTATTTTCCTAAATTCAGTGAGCACAGAGGATCAAACGTGTTTGATCGATAGAATTTCGCTCACTAGAAGAGAGCTTATGCCTTGTTTATTAGACTTTGTTTCAAATGAAAAGTGTATTTTAGTATCCTTAGCCTCAGTAGGCATACTGCTGTGGCTTACTTTCCTCTGAGTTACTAGAATTGTAAAATCATAGAACAGGTCAGACTAGAAGGAACTTGATATCATCGGATCCAGCCTTTCATGGGAAGGAAACCTAGATGATGTTATCTATTGCCCTGTCCAAATGCATTCTGAAAACCTCCAGTGGCAGGGTCTCTATCACACCCCTGGGGTGGCTGCTCCACTCAAAGATTTTTCTCACTGTAAAAAAATTCTCTCTTACATTGAGATGAAACCTTCCCCAACTTGTACTGTTGCCCCTTCTCTTCTCCATGTGGTTCCTTGTGTACAGACATCTTGCATCCTCTTTGTGGTCACCTAAGTACCAGAATTCTGTAGCTGTACTTTATAGGAAAGCAAAGAAAATTAAACTCTTCTTCTTATATTAATCCATTTTGCAAAGAAGCAAGTTTTGCTTTCCTTGGCAGGATTTTTAATGTTTCACCTATATATTTTATACTTTATAAATTTTCTGGGAAAAAAAAGTTTGGAAAATAACTATATGACTCTTGAAAATATTTTGCTTTGCATTCTCAAGTGGGTGAATTATGGTTGGTTCCTATTGAGGAAATGTTTTACCTGGATTCATGCAGTTGCTCCAGAAGCAGGCACAGGCATTTTCTTTGAAACATTACCTTCATATTTTTTAATAATATCTTACTCCAGATTTTTAATGGCTAGTATATGCCAGCAGACAGATATTCACAGATATTTAATTATAATCTGAATTTCTTACCTCCTCAAGGGAGTGTAAAGTGAATTCCATCATATTTCTTATATAGGACAGTTGTCATGACACAGAATGATTTCTGGTCCAGGCATTTGTTTAGGATTTGTAGTTTTCTGAGGAGGGGAAGAAAGGGGAAAATATTAACTGCTGATAGAAGACATTCCGATAAGATCACATCCAGATATTCAGATAAGATGAAATTCTTGAAATTTCATTATTAGCATGCAAAGGATGCATCAAATTGTCATCCTATCCTTCTCCCTTCTACCTCTGAAAGCACAAAGTAAGCAGATATTTTACAAGTAACTACTCAGACAGGGAGATGCCAAAATCTATCATCTTAGCTAACAAGCAAGGCCAAAGGGTAAGTCTTCTGTAAGTATTTCACCATTTAAGCATTGCAGTGACTACAAGGCGTGGCTGAAGGTGCATGCCAGGTCTCATGAGTGGTATTTCCATACCACTGATGAAATACCAGTGGTATTTCAGCACCAGTAATGGAGTGCATCCCAGCAGTTCGTGCCTTAGGTTTGTGCGTGCTGACCACAGAGCAAAGGTGTGGTGAGTCACAGGGAGCCTGTCCACTGCCACTGCTCAGCTGGGCTGATTATTATGGAGCTGTGCTGGGTACTGCTGGTGCCAGCAGGCTGAGACAAACGAGAAGCTCGTCATTCAGATGAGTCAAGCCTGCTCTGCAGTCAGCCATATATATTTTTGCCAGTTATCAGAAAGATCAGAGATCATTTTCAAACTGGTACAGGTCTGGGAATGGCAAGCACATGATGAGGATATGGGCATTTATGCAGGTAAGTGGGTGTTTCAGGCATGACTATGCATTAAATCATTAGACACTCAGTGAAGCAATTTAGAATACACATAACCATTTCACTGAGGGCATGTGTGGGTGTGCATAAATAAATCATAAAATTATAGAAAGATTAATTTTGGAAGGAACCTCCTGGGGTGAGCAAGTCCATCTGCCTGCTTAAAGCAGGGCCAACTTCAAAGTTACGTCAGGCTGCTTAGAGCCTTCTCCAAATGAGGTATGCAAATCTTCAGGGATGGAGATGACACAACTCCACTGCATAAGCTGTTTCAGTTTTAAGCTGTTGTAAACACTTTTCTCCTTATACCTTTCTCTTCGTCAGATGGAATTTTCTCTTGTTGCAACCTGTGAGTGTTGCCTCTTCACCATCCACCATCATCTGTCCTGTTCAAGAGGTAGAAGACTGCAACCATTCCCCTTCCTCAGCCTGCTCTTTTTTTCTAAGCCACACAAACTCATTTCCCTCAGCCTCTTCTCACACATCATGTGCTCCTGTTCCCAGCCAGTCTGCTGTGGGATTCTGTTCAGTGTGATGACACACAGATATTGCCTAGGAAGGCACTGTGGTGAGGGCACCTGAAGTTCTTACTGCTGGAGAATGAAGCTCCACTTGTTATTTGTGGCCGACAGTGTGGTTGTGCTAACACCATTTTTTTTCCCAACTACATGTATGAAGGGAACCTGGGCAGGAGGTGAGGTGCTGTGCTGAGGTGTGAGGCAATGACCTGGCAGGTGGCACCGTGGTATTCATGCTCACTCTGCAGCCACAAGACATTGTGAAAAGCACATCCTGTCTCCAAAGGGTGTCCTAATCAGAGCATGTGCTGAGCACAGCACCCAGCCTACTGCAAATTTCAATCTGTCATTTACTCAGCACAATGGGTGGCTGATTTGAGACATCCTCAATTCTATCTGATGAGACACAACATCCTATTTCAGCTAAAGCTAAATCTGGGGATGTTAATACCAAACAGATTAATTCAGTTTAATTATATTCTGAATTTCTTACCTCCTCAAGGGAGTGTAAAGTGAATCCAATTATGTTTCCTACATGGGCCAGTTTTTGTGACACAGGGTGATTTCTGGTCCAGGCGTTTATTTAGGATTTGTAGTTCTCTGAGGAGAGGAATTAAGGGAAAAATATAAACTGCTGATAGAAGAACATATAGAGAACTGGAATATTATGAACATATTTCAGGTCTTTTTACAAAACAGAAAGGGATTTTTTGTCCTCTGAATTTAAGAATTAAAACAGACTGATGACAATATTCATCCATCTGCCAGATCTGTTCTCAGAGTAAACTCCCTCCACACAAAGTTAACACAGAAATTAACCTGCAACAAGATCTATCTCTGACCTTTGGTATATGATGAATATAGAAAAGCTTAAAAATTTCCTGACAAGTCAACTTTGGCTATTTTTTAAGGCTTGCTGTGCTTCTCTCCACTTCCTGGCATATGTGCCTCTTTAAGTAGTCTGAGACTGAAGTGGACAATAACTGCTCTTCATCTGGAGAAGGCGATCTGGTATGGGTCACTCCAGTCTCTGTACATGGCACCCAGCTCACAGATGCCACACATCCTATCCTGTCTTCAGACTGAATAAAGCATGTCTGTCACTGCAGAGAACAGAGGAAGAATGCCACGGTGGCTGGCATAGATAGAGGGGAATGGATCAGCTATCTAAACCCAGACATCTAATTCACGCAGCTCTAGGGTATCTGAGACATCTCTGCTAGGCCAGCAGCTTTGAAACAGGACCTTCACAGTCCCTTCAGAGACCTCTCCAGACATGTGGTCTCATACAGCATCTCAAATGGCATTGGACACCTTGGTGTAGGCAGCTGAATCTCGTTGTGTGTCGCACACAGCTCACAGACCACAAACAGCATTTACACAGGTGTCACATGCTGCTGTTCTGCTTGGGTGTCAAGCAGTGTTGATCTGCTGGAGGGTACGAAAGATTTGCACAGGGATCTGGACAGGCTTGATCGACAGGCTGAGGCCAGTTGTATGAGGTTTAATAAAGCCAAGTGCCAGGTCCTGCACTTCAGTCACAGCAACCCCGTGCAGTGCTACAGACTGGGTCAGAGTGGCTGGAAAGCTGCCTGGTGGAAAAGGACCTGGGAGTGCTGCTCAGCAGCCATTGAGCCAGTGTGTGCCCAGGTGGCCAAGAAGGCCGATGACATCCTGGCTTGTACTAAAAATCGTGTGACCAACAGGACCAGGGCAGTGATCATCCTCTTGTACTTGGCAGTGATGAGGCCACACCTCAAATCATGTGTCCAGTTCTGGGTCCTTCAGTACAAGGGAGACACTGAGGTGCTGGAGTGTGGCCAGAGAAGGACAGTGGAGTTGGTGGACGATCTGGAGCACAAGTCTTATATGGAGCAGCTGAAAGTGATGCCTTTCCTTGGTCTTAAAATCAAGAGCCAAACATGGTTAGAAGGGAAAAAAAGGGATTTTACCTTGATATTTATTTTAAGGATCCTTGGTGCACTCCGTCCAGGTGGAACATGCTGGAATGCACATCCAAATGCACACCGAAATGCACCTCCGTGAGCACCCCCCGAAATGCACACCCACAATAGTTTGGGTATAACATTATAGGCCTTGCCAATTAGCATATCTATCAAAGATTCCCCAGTGAGAGGCTGAGTGAACCCCCCTCCCCGAGGAACTTCCCCCCCTGGACAGGCCTATCTTAGTTTACGAAATGTGTTCCAGAGAAGACTTTGGTGTCTGAGGCTTCTGAGATGTTTGGTCTCCTGGCTAAACAGAATATTGGGTCTATGCTAGTTATCAAACCTGAAGAATTAGAAGTATGTGGGCTAAAAGGCCCTTAAGAATACATAAAAGATATATAAAAGATTATATAAAGGGGATATATATAAAAAGCAAAAAAGCATCATGGCATCAAGAGAGCTGGGGATGTTTAGCCTGGAGATAAGGCAGCTCAGGGGTGGCCTTTTCAATTTCTACAATGACCTGAAAGGAGATGGTAGCAAGGTGGGGGTCGGTCTCTTCTCCTAAGTAACAAGCGACATGATGAAAGAAAGTGGCCTCAGGTTGTGCTAGGGGAGGTTTTGAGTGCATATTAAGAAAAAATTCTTCACCAAAAGGGTGAAAAGTGTTAAACATTCTAATGGACTGTCCAGGGAAATGGTTGAGTCACTATTCCTGGAGGTGTTCAAAAGACATGTAGATGTGGCACTTAGGGACAAGGTGGAATTGGCAGTGCTGGGTTAACAGTTGGGTTCACTGGATGCAGTCACTGTCTGTGTCTCTGTGCCGGTGGACATTTGTCAGAGATGCCAGAAAAGCTCTGACTTGTGCAGAGCAAATATCAGTTGAAAGCCAAAGAGAAGAAAAAGTCATTGCCGCTGGTGTAGATCTTCTGTGACTCCTGATCCTCATAGATAGCTTCAAAACCTGATGCTGCCTGAACGCATCTGCTCCATTGCCAATATTGAATTGACAGTCCTCGACCTTCTTTAATCCTTTAGGTTTAACTTTATTTACACTTCATTTAAATTTAATGGCTTCAGGCAACCATGGGCAGTTGTGCCTTACTCTCTTTAGAGTTTTTGTCTCCCACTGTTACAAGCCTTCCAATCCCAAAGGCTCCTCAGAAGGATCATGAGTTTTGACTTCAGTCAGAGACACTCACCGTAGCCACAGTCTGGAAAAACACAAAGTCGCTCCAACCAATTTAGCTTGCACAGATCTGTGTTTGTTTTTGCAATGGACTCTCAAGCTTGACTACTCATCCTTGTCATTGACTATACATGAATAATACATCTTCCCTGAACTAGGTGAGATGAATTCCCAGCTGCATTCAGTCATCATCTACCTGCTTCATGCCTTGGAATATAAAACATGCCCACATATTTTCAACTATTCAAGACCGAGAACAATACAATTATATATGTAGAGACTGGTGATTCATTTGCCCTGATTGCCTATATTAATGGAGATGGGGGTTGTCACTACTAAATAAAGTATTGTTGGCTGAGAGGGAAATCAATGCCAAAGCCATCTTGTATCAACAGGACTTGAAATATTGCTATTAGGCCTTCAATCCTAGGACTGATGCCTAAGCTTTTAATATATTTTTCCCATATTTGTAGCTTTGTAGATTGCTAGTGCATGGCTGTAGCTGCAGTACTTTTCCTACCTGTTTCTCCTAGATTTTAGAACAGTAAGCTAACCTTGTAATACATTCCTGAAATACTGGTTGGTCTTATTGTCAGGAAGAGAACCTACAAGAAGCACACTTTGTTTTCCAACCAGAATCTGAGAAGTCATAACAAGAAGTGGGGCAAATAAACCCTTGGACCAACCCCAAGGGGTTGACCCAGGGGTGGGTTACTGGGCAACTGCATATCCTATTGGATGTACCTGTTAGATATCCTAATTAATTAACCTTGTAAAATTGTAGACATCTGGTGCTGGGCAAGCCCATCATCACTGGGACACGTGGAAGCTTCCAATAAAGAGCTGCTTTTTACTTTATTATTCTAACACTGTTGCAAGGGTTTTTTCTCTTTTTATTTTAGGCAACAGGGCACATAAAAGCCTGCACGAAAAGCCTGCAGCCTGAGCCTTCCTGGGATGGCTCATCAGTGTCAGGGTCCAGCTCCCCAGAGGTGATCTCTTGTGCTACTCCCCAGGGGTATCTGATCTGGGGTATTCTGAGTATTGTATATGCCAGCATGTACACCATGTGTGTGAATATATGTGCTGCTTTGGGCTACATGGGACTGTATTGATGTATTTAGTCAGTGTGTGTATATCCACATATTTCTATGGCAGACAGAGGTTACTGAAGGGAGTGCAAGAGTAATGCTAGAAATCAATCCCCTCTGACGCAGAGAAAAGGGTGATGCAGTGCTTCTGTCCTTTCAGGGATACACTAGGATCTGTGATGGAAATCCAGGAATCACCTATCCTTTTGGTTCCTCTGCAGCTTTCAGTTTGTCTTTCTTTGTTAGAGATCAATAAGGGTGTTTTCAGAACAAGAAGGGCCTTGCCTTTGTGAGTTTTCTGCACTTTTCAGTTACTTTTCTGAGTTAGTAGTGGTAGCGTCATAGCATATTTCATTTGCTGGTAGACAGGCTGGAGACAGTGAAAGTATTTTAAACTCCTCTAATTTATTACAGAGGACACTCTTACAAGCAGCAACTACAAAAGACATCAGCAAAGCTGTTGTCACAGGACCTCCTTTCAAACTCTGGCGTAAGCGGGGGTTGGAGCCTTTGATGTGTTAGAGAAAAGGTGCGACAGCCCCCAGGACCCAGAGAATTGCCAAAATAACACCAAAAGAAAGGCTGTAGTCCTCATGGGGTAGGTCTCAAATCTGGCTACAAGTGCTCTCTTTTTGTCTGTATTCATGGCGTACAAGTTCCACGCTAGGCATGTCAGAGGAAAATAAACAGTCATAAACTGAGAATTGCAGGCTTGGGAGAGGAATGAACAAGCGGATTGGATGAATTCTTGAGCAAAATATTTCCTGTTGGGGTGTGATGAAAGCTAGCAGTGGGCACAAAAACCTGCACAGCACCCAGCTCTCCCTGGTCTGGAGAGGGCTTTCTGCTCAAATAACAGCAAAGGAGAGAAAAACCCTGATTGTTTCCTTAAAAGCAGGAAGATGATTTCATTGTAAACAGTTTCTGGTTCACAGCACTGCTTTGAGCAGCAGGGGCAGCTCTGAGGAGCCCACATGCCAGGCTGCACTGCCCGGGGAGCGCAGGGGACACGGGTGCCATGGCAGAGGCAAGGTCAGCTGGGATGGAGGCAGATAAAGCTGGAAATGGTCCCTTGGCTGTGATGTACCTTGGCTTCTGGAGTAGTGGGGACACCTGTGATATGAGCCCGGCCTGTGGCTGGGATAAGTTGGAGCCCATGAACAGGGCAGCTCCACTGGATAGGTCCAAGCCAGTAATACCCCATTTCCCTGCCAGCATTCCTACCTCACTGACAGGATCCTGTCAACAAAGGGCAGTAATTGGGAAGACAGTGGTGGCATGCAAGGAGGGAAGGCTTTCCAAGCAGAACAGCAGGGACATTTTCCAGATGACTGTGCTGCTAGCAGACCAGCAATTGGAAGGTCTGACTGCCTTAACATCGCTGCAAAACAAACACTTCCAGGCTGTCAATAAGTGAGCGGGTGGAACCTGTAAGAATATTGACCCAATTCCCCTGTGGGCAGTGCCTCCCCCATCCATGCCTGTGTCCTATTGCCTCTGCAGTGCCTGCCAAGTCAGACAGTGAACAGTTTGGGGAGGTCCTTTCTACTCATCCTTTGCATCAACCTATCACCTTCTCAAAAGATACTTCATGTGGGAAATCATTAGAGGCATTTTTGTGAACTTTATGGATGTTATCATTATTCACCCACTCCAAGCTTGGAGTCCCTTTTCAGTAGCTCAATGAAAGTGCTCATTATTTTCACAGGCTCTGCCAGTTATCTAACAGCAGAGACCTCTTTCATCTTCAAGGATCTCAATTTGTTGAGAGATCAAAGGTATTTCAACTTCAAATTAAGAACATTCATTACTAACACTTTCTAAGTAATGTAGGTTCAGGAAAACTTTTCCAGTGAAAATAAATTGACTGGTTTATGTACTGACTTGCCACACAAGAGGTTTCAACCAGTGTTAACAGACTTCTAAAAACTGTGAATCTATTGATCTGATCTATCTGGACCCAGTTGACAAATAGAATAATGTTGTTGTTTGGTGTTATGCTTGAAGGCCATTTTCTCAGTAATGCTGGTGTTATTATATGCTTAGTGCAGGAAAGTTCTGCCTCTACAATAGAATGAATTTCAGCATAAATTAATGTGATTTTTGTAATAACAGCTAATGAGACCTGACAAAGCAAAACCAAAATGCACGGATGACAGGAGGAAGTGTGTCAGAAATAAACTTCAGTGCAACATAGTCACACTCTCTTAGACTTTCAGTGGAGTAAATTTGTGCAGCGTTGTTTGTTCTGTGGCTAAATTGCTTTACTGGGCATAGCTGCCACAAAATGAGCTCTGTGCTCTGTACTGCAGTGTGCAAGGTGGATGCATTCAAAGAAAAAGTTTCATTCAGATGAAATTAAATTGGATTTATGCAGACCCCAGGTGAAAAAAAGTATTTATAGGAGAAAATATTGAAAAACATATTAGAGTTTGTGAAAAAAAATTAAGTGGTACAAAGCCTATTTTTCTGAGTCTGTGGAAGACTGTGTATGCAATCTATAGAAATTAGATGTTTGGATTGAAAGGGGAAGTGTTTGACACTGGTGTGGAATTGCTCAACATGCAACACACAGGCTTTGGGGGGGTGATCCCAGGTCCCTCACCTGGCCTCGAAAATCACCCCAGAGTATCACATTTGTCTTAAGCCATTGCCCAAAGATTGCTGATATTTTCTGACATGTGTTATTCACACAGAATGCTCCACTTTTGATGATAATGCATCATGATACTAACTCAACGATGTTAACAGGTTGGTTAACTCCATCCTTTGGAGCTTAGTGAGTTTCTAAGTCCTTATTGGAGTAGCTCTCCACCAAAGGTAGGATTTTGTTCTGGAGAATAAATGATGAATCACAGGGATTAAAAACAGTCATCATTAAATAATCTTTAAGATCATCATCTAGGCAGGGCCTTCTTTCACAGAAGAGAATTAACTTCCCAGGACTGACCGGTAGTTTGCTGGGAACTCCTTGTATAATCAATACACCAGCCAGTGTCTATACCCTGAAGTATGTGCATATACAATAGTAAATATTACCATAAAAATGTGCCCATGGACCATATACGATTTGGTATATATACCATATATACCATTTCTATCCTTTTTTGAGAGAACATATCACAAGTTATTAAATGCACTTTTGATTATTGCCAGCAGTTACTAGACCTATGGGGAGAAAAAAAAAGAAACAACAATTCTTTCAGTCTTCTTTAAAATTGCAGATGTTGCCTTAATTTCCTCAGTTTTTCTTTCATAGTAGCAATGTGTGAGCACCTAGCTCTGACTGTCCCAAGAACAGAATATTAAAGGGTCTTTTTTGCTTTAAATCAGCAGATAATTGTTTTGGCAGTGGGCTACCTGGTTACGGTGCAAACAAAACTATTTGTAAAGCTATGCTGTGTCTTAGAGGAAAAAGAGGCAAACCACTGGTGTCTGTTTGGTGCTTCAATGTCTCCTGTCTGGATGAGCCATGTGAAGTGAACTGAGTATTTGCCCTAGTGAATGGGGACAGGAGTTCAGGTCACCCGAGTCCTGGTCCAGGCTGTGCCACAGGATCACTCCTCGCCTTGTGGTGACCTTTGACTTCCACAGTCTCTCTTCCATTCAGCTCCAGTGGGAATTTCCTCTGGGTAGAAACCAACTTTAACATGTCAGTCCAATGTTTAGAAAGTAAACCTTTCAGTCCCAGAGACCCAGAGCTGTTTTTCATATTGCAAAAGCACGGCATCACATCTCAATCCTGAGGCACATCTCCATGGCTGCAGCCACCCAACCTGACAGCCCTCAGGACCAGGGACCTCAGAGGAAAGCCCAGTTCATTGACAGGCACACACTTGGGCTGGTGGATCTGTTTCCTTTTCTCCATCTGTACAGGAAGCAGTAAGCCTCTGTGCCCAGGAAGACATTATCACAGCAGATTTTATCTGCTCATCAGTGTTGGGGGATTCAGGTGCTCCTGTTCCCATACAGCTTAGTGCTCTCTGATTTGGACACAGCAGAAATGCAGACATGGCTTCCACCAAGTGAAAAACCCAAGTGCACACAGAAACCTTTCTAATGGAAGGCATCTTTTATCCCAGGCATGCCAGGAGCTCAGTTAAGCAGTCTTCAAAATCATCTGTCATTGATAGGAATCCAGATCAGCTGGATGCTCTATTTAATTGAAAGTTATCCAGGGAAGCAGTACTCCTTTATGGGTACATTTTTCTCCTTAAGAACTCAGGGAACCAAATATTGTTTATGGATACGTCAGCATTTTTTGTAAACATCCTTTGAGACTAGCCAGCCTAATTTATGACATTTCCACAGCTGCCTTATTAGGAGGCTGTGAATCCATATCAGCATTCATCTTAGAGTAAAGATGCCTTTATCTCCATCCCTCACTAGCCTCGGGAGTAATGCCACTGGAGTCAATTGAATTGCAACTGTGTAAAGCCAGCATAAGCAAAGCCAAGCACAGAATGCAAACCAGCATGACTCACTAGCTGGGGGAGCAGAAGGATGTGCCAGGTGTAAAAACTAGTAAGGAATGAAGAGCCGTGAGGAGATTCCCAAACCAGCTTGGTTGGCAGGAGCAGTGTGCTCTGGAGCAGAGCAAATGGAGCAGAAAGGAGCCCTGTCCTGGCAGCCCCGTCCTGCAGCAGCTGCGTGGCTTCTGGTACTCAGTGACCTTGCTGGGAGCAGGCTGGGGGTCCCTGCATCAGCCACTGCCATGGATATGCCACAGCAGGAAAGTGTGAGGGGAAATGAAGTAAGCTTCTCTCCACGCTGGGATTCAGGACTTGGCTATTTTTTTCAGTTTTATCGATGTATCCAGAATGAATGATAAGACAAAGCACATTCCAGTCTTTAGGGCATCATTTTTTAAGTATCTGCCAGAGTTTCTTCTGACCTAGAAAGTGAAAAAGAACAAAATAGAACTAACAATCCCCACTGCACAAGATCATCATTTAGTTGAAAGTATCTCTGTTCTCAGGCATTCAGCTGAGAATAATAATATATGAAGTAAGAGAAATAGGGAGAGAACACAGCTTCTCACATCTTTCACTATATGAAACTCTGACATTTTGCACTACATTTTTAATTAGCTGGTTTTCAAATATTTATGTTTAATGCCAAATCTGGATTTTGGAACAGCTCATTTTAAAATGAGCCTCAAATTACCTCATAAAATAAATAGTGATGTAGTATAAATTCTGCATCTCCCAGAAACTTCTTTGTAATTTCAGGGAAAAAGAACCCAAACATGTCCTCTTGTAAAATTTGTTTGCTTTTGGAAGGCAAATCCTCTCTGCTTATTAAGGGACCTTGTAGAAACACTTAGTGCACATACTCCATGATGGATTATGCCAGTGCACCAGAGCATTATCAGTTCCATGGCATTCTGATAATGGGTTAGTACTGTAAGTCATTGGCAATTAAGTACAGATTTTCCTTTATGAAAATGAAGGTGTGGTATATTGCTCCAAAATACAGTACCAGGAAGGATATAGTAGTTACAACTGAAAGTATGTGAGGAAGAAAGCCCTTCACGCTGTGCTAATATTTTCTGATATATCTTTAACTTCCTGTTCTAGGAAGCCTCTGTAAACTGCCAGTTTCCCTGAAGATATAATAAGCATATACTAGAGCCAAGTCGGGGAAGAAAATATGTTATTGCTATTAGAAATGGATTCATGGATTTTATAGCAAAGTAAGGAGTTTGAAAAAAATTTACCATTGCATGCCTGTGTATGAAAAAATCCATTGATTTATATATGATCCTTTCCCAATCAGTCCTGTGTGTTTTACAGTAAACACTGTCTTTGTGGCTGCCTGCACTGAATGGCTGCCTTTCATAGATGAGATGGCTGCCTTTAACTTGTCTGAAATGATGGGATGAGGTGGCTTCAGCAGCATCACCTTATCCTGCCACCAGCTTCTTGCCCAGGCCAACAAACCTTCCCTCCATGTTGTTTGCTTTCTGTACTGGAGACTTTTAGTTTCAGAGTCTTTTATCTCTAGGCAGACTTCAGTAGCTCAATTTTCTTCTGGGTTAATTTACATTAAAAGCTACAACCTACCAGCCTTTATAAAGTAAAAAGGTCTGTGAGACAGTGCAACTAACTTCGTTGAACTATGTGTTTTCATAGCTGGCTTACCCCTTGTACAGGTTTGAAAGCA
>VZTH01005181.1:3128-17635 GCA_013397815.1 Aleadryas rufinucha
CTCTGGCAGGTCACAGCCCCTGCGGTCAGCGCTGAGCTCCCGCTCAGATGCCTGCAGAGACCACGGGAATTGGCTAAGCCAGGCCGTGGAAAACGCTGCTTGTTCCGAGAGCCAGGGACAAGCCCAGGGTGTGCCCTGCCCACCTCACGGCAGTCACACCGCCAGCCCGGCCTGCCCACGGCAGCCTGCATTCATTTATTTTCAGATTTCTTAGTCAGCGTGACTACTGGTAATACTGTGACAGGTTGTGATGTGTCAGTGCTGTTATGGGGGGGAAAAAAAGCTTTATACAGGCATTATCATGATCACACTGCACCAGTTCCCTGGGTGAAAACATTCCTTGAACTTTCCAAGAGACAGCAGAATCAGTTTTGGCCGCATTTCCAAAAACATCCCATTGCACAGCTCTTATTTACCAAACCAAAGTGAGTATGGCACGTGTGGCTCCAGGTGTGCCTGTAAGAGCACAGCAAAAAGGGCTTGTGGATTTGGGATTTCCTTTGTTATTTCATCACAAGTTTTATGACTTCAGGGAAGTCACTGTCAACACACCAGCTGCTCAGTCTCTGTGTCTGGGAAGTGAAATCACGAATTTTGGCTGCTGAGGATTGAGTGTGGTTGGGGATTTACTCTACAGAAACAATTCCGTGTGATGAGGACTGACGGGATTGTAGCTCATCTTTCTACGAGCTAAAAACTCTTGAAAGAAAACCCCCACACCCCTTTTTAGGACGCTGTCTATCTTTGTGTTGCACTTGAGGGAAATTTTAAAGGTTTGCAGTAATTTCCTGCTGGTACCAGGTCAAACCCCATCGTGACATTTGGTCACGCCTGCCACTGCAGACCCACAGCACTGTCACTGCTCGGGTTTGGGGCTGCTGGAGGACTTTGATACATCCTCTCCCATCCAAACAAGAGTGTGCCGTGCTTGAGCACCTGGTTTTTATCTCCTCTTGGACAGTGCTCCCTTCAGATGGCCGAGGACACCCCCAGGAGCCTGCAGGACACCCCCGGCTCTTCTCCTGATGAAAACGAGTTCCCTGTCGGGTACCCCACCAACATTTGTGAGGATGTGCCTGGTCAGAAGTACCTGTGCAGCAACTGCAACAACATCCTGAAGAAAGCCCTGCAGACGCTGTGTGGGCACAGGTACTGCTCTGCCTGCCTCACCTGGATCGTAAGGTACGTCCTGGCTGTGCCACCGAGCTCAGGGATGAGTCTGTGGCTCCCTGGCCCGCTGTCATTCCCTGGCTAGAAGGATTTTCCATGGTGGACTGCAGGATACTCTCTGCCTCCTCCTCGTTTCCACCATGGAAATCTGTGGGCTGGATTATGGGGCCTGACAGAGTTTTTCTGTCTGTGGCATTATAATTCTGATTTAACCTTGAGGAGCTGGTCTGAGGCTGATTAATCCTTGCGTGGCACTTGGCTGAAATCCTATAACATCCCTTATCAAAGGACTGTAAACATGATGTCATGTGTGTCTGTATCTGTCTGGGCAAAATGGGTGTTTTCTGTGCTTTAAAAGACTTTGGTTTTCACATTACCTTTCCTGCTTGCATCATTCACGAGATAAATAGCTTTCCATCTTTATTCCTTTTTATGGTCCAGGCTGCCCTTATTTTACTGAAATACAGATAAGATTAATGGGCAGAGTCCTGGTCTTGAGGAACAGAAGAGCAAAGCTTTTTTGACATCAGTGTGTTCAAGAACTGGCCTTTTAATGAACAAGGACTATGGATTCTGAGTGGAAATTAAAATTTCCATGGTTTTATTTGTGTCAGTGCCTATACAAAGACCTCTTAAACTGCAGTGCACCAATGAATTGTTATTTAATTCTTCTTTCTTTTTGCCAGAAATAATAAAAATGCAATTTGCCAGAAATGTAAAGAGGAAGATCCCAACACTTTAGGTGAGGAAAGCCTACTGGCAGAAGAAAGGGTAAGTTGTAGCTCACAGCCCATTAATTTATCATTAACCGTTCTCTGTAGTCATCATTGGACTGGAGTTCAGAAGGGAATAATACAAAATGCAATAGCAGCTGATAGTGACACATTTTAACTTAGGCTTTAATAGCTTGGATTTCTCAGAGTTTTTGATTTAAAAAAGTGTAATGGCAGCCTCAGGACTTCCCAAACCCAGGTTCTGCAATGTACAATCCCAAACTCTTCCATATGATTAACTTTTTATTGTCTCAAACTATCTGGTGCTTTCCTACTTGTAATAATATGTCTTAACTGTTACTGATTATCCTCAGGAAGTATTTTAATGGGTTTTCCAACCTCATGGTTTCTTGTACCCTTCAAACACGAAGCTGAACATAATAATTGATACAAACTATGCCCTGGCAAATGTTTCATGCATAATTTAATGGTGCAGATCTCTTCTTGTGTGATTTTGCAGGCAAATTGCTGTGCTGTTCTATATCCCAAACACAATCTGGGCCATAAGGCCCAGTCCCAGCTTGTGCTTTCCCCTCCTCTCTGATTACATGCAGGGATATCAACAGACACACAATTTGTCTACATTTTTTAGGGGGAAATGAGAACAGATAGGCAGCTGGCAGTGGCCTAAAAGCCAAAGTTTAGGGAGCAGCAAAATAATGGATCTGCTGCTGCTGCTGAACTTGGTAATATCCCAGAAAAATCCTCAGTTCTGCAGTGAATTTCCCAACAACAGATTTCATGCACAAATAGGTGCAGCTGAACCCTTATGAACTTCTTGTGCTTTGACTGTCAGTTCGGGATCTCTCTGCTGTGGGGTTCTCCCTGAGTGTGCTGGGAATTTCTGCACAGTCTGGGGGTGGGTGGCTGTAAACAGACCCCACTCTGGGCTGCCTTTGCCTGCTGGGTGTCCCCATGGAGCCAGGCACCAGGAAGGGAGGAGGATCTGCCTGTACAGATCATTTCCAGCAAATGCTGGGTAGATTTTCAAGACCTTTGAAATGTGGGCATCATTTGTAAATACTTTCCTCCCTCTGTTTGTAAAGCTTCCCCCCCCACCCCAGTCCTTGCCCTGTGTTATTCCACGTGAAATCTGCATTTCTCTGCACTGGACTTGCCTCCAGAGCATCCAAAAAAATGCCTTTAACTGTGGCAGGGCTTCTCCTTGTACCTATTTTAGTGCAAGGTGTGGTATTGAGGTGTGCAGTATTTCATAAATTACATCACAATTGCACAATTCCTCACGTTTAAACGACACCCAAATCTACGTAGTGCAAAGAACAAACCCCTCTCCCATCTGGTTCAGATTGTTTCAGCGCTCAGTGTCTGCTAAATGGGAACAGCCCCGATCTGAGCAGCGCAGAGCACTCTCAAGTCCTCTCTGCAGCACGTTTAGGAGGTGTTAATGACCCCGGTAATGAAACGCATTCATTAAGGGACCCCACAGGCAGGGTCCTGTCAGCACATTCGCTGCATGTGAAATATTTCGGGCTCCTGTGAAAAGAAATGTGAAATAAGAGCTGTAGTTGGCTGGGCTCATTTTCAGTGAATTAAGATCGTGTCAGATAGATTATTTCTGAATGCTAAGAAATAAATGATTTAATAATTAGTTGGGCTTCTGCTACACTAAGATTAACTTGCCGGGTCACAGTGTCTTGTGCAGTACAGTGAATTTTAAAAAAATTAAAGGATTTATCAAGATGTGAATTTCTGTCACCCTTTTCCTATTCCAAGGATGCATCCTTTAAGTACTTTCTCACCAGTGGATTTTTTCCTTACTGTGTTTTCTTTCCAGGCTTTTGGTGATGCTGCCATTAATAAAGAGATTTCTGAACTCAGAGTCCACTGTGTGACCTTTGGATGCAGCTGGTCTGGTATCATGAAAGATTTTGAAGTATGTTTAAAGAGAGTTTATTCAGATTAATGTGCACTTTTACTGGGATGGGGACAGAGAGGCAATGAAACCAGGATATCAGCAGACACCAATTAGTACAATTAATTAGAATCAGTGTCAGTATTGTGATTTATTCCAACAGAGTATCTAAAAATGTGCCATTAATCCATGGAAGGTTCCCTGCCCGTGGCAGGGGGGTGGAACTGGATGATCTTTGAGGTCCCTTCCAACCCAAATCATTCTGTGGCTCTGTGATTAACTTCAGTAGGGCTTTGGCCAAACCCAGAACATCCTGAATGAAATTCGTGTTGCACAGATTTCCATCAACTTGATGGTTTTTTTCCAGTGGTTTCCTCATTATTTAAATGCAAGGCTGCTACCAGCAGGCTGTGACAGGGCAGAGAACTTCAGTCTCCAGGACCCTGTTCAGGCAATGCCCTTAGAATGTTTTTGTAGGAGAAATAATTCCCTCCCGTGTCAATGTATTGATTGTATTCATCATTCTTTTCAGACTGATCTGAAATGCCCCAGGTAAAATATTTAAATGGGCAAGGTTTGTGAATCTGCCATGCAAATGTGAATAATGAATGCAAGGGAGAAAGCTGGGACCAGGATCATGTTGGTTTTAAACAAAAGGAGCTGTTTAAGGGAGACCTCGTGTTTGAATTTACCAAAAGTTGTTTGGTTTTGGTTTTGGTCTTGGGATTTTTTTTTTTTAATTAATAATTAACAAAAAAAAGCCCCAGTAAAGCTGGTGAATTTTTCACCAGTAATCTCAGTAACTTTGTGCAGTGGGACTTTACCCAAGCTTAGGAGAAATGCAGATCAGAGCCCTGGGCTGCCAGGGCAGGGACTCTTTACAGATAAACGTGAACCAGCACTTTACAATGTTGCTTTATAACTTTTTACTTCCAGGAGCACCAGAGTTTGTGTGAATATGCTTTGATCCCTTGTCACACTGGCTGTGGACACGTGGTGATGAGAAGGAAGCTGGCAGATCACTTGGAAAATGGATGTGTCAACAATGTGACCGTGTGTCAGCAGTGCCAGTGCATCTTGGCCAGCTCTCAGTACCAGGTAAGAACATCTCTCTCTCAAATAAAGGCTTTCTATTAATGGTTGAGATAATCTGTGATGCCATTTTTCCATCCTGATTTCATTGCACTCGGGGAATATTTAATTTTCCTGAGTTTGATCATTTTTCCACACGTGCTGGAGGGAAAAATGGATGTGGTAATCTGCTGGTGATGTGACAGAGCACCCATGTGCTCCCCCAGGGCTCGGGCAGCCCAGATCTCAGCTCCTGGCTCAAAACTTGTCCCAGCATGAAGTAAAAGAGAAGCAGAAAATCACAAGACAGTGGCAGGGAAGGGATCTTGAAAGTGGCTGAAGTTTGTTCAAACTAAAACCACCCACAAATGTGTAAGGCAGGATTCTGTCAGATTATTTCTGTTAGATCTGATCAGGTATAAATCTCCAAATCATCAAGAACAGGAAGATCATACACTGAATCTGCCACAAATATCTCAGTGACTATTCAAACATATTTACTTAATGTATTTTAATGTTATTTGCTCAAAACAATGAATATTGTTCCCTCCAAATGATTTAAAGGGAATCATTGCCAGCCTTGGAGTTGGGCAGAGTGATTAAAGACCCACATGTGGATATTTCAGAGATGTAAACAGTAGTGGGGAGCTCTGCACGTCCAAAGTGTCACAAATTGATGCCTTTCCAAATACTGAGCTGAGAGATTTATAAGGAACTAAGACTCCTCCTGGGGGAGGAATCAGGTGCTCTGCTAAAACCTGCTCCTTGGGGAGCTTTTGCTTGTGCTCTTCAAACTTTCCAAACCTACAGAGAGAGGAGAACCAGGACCCAGGCGGGTCTTTGCGGTGCTGAATCCAGTGTTTCCCAAAACTGTAAATACCAGAAGGTGGCAACACTAAATCCCTCTCGGCCCTTCCGTGAGCGCAGGCTGGGGCTGGAGGGGGAAACCTGAGCCCGGTGTGTTCCCTGAGCTCCCTTCTCTGCCCAGGGGTCTCTGACACCGCAGCTCCAGCGGCCTCGGAGCTCTTTTCCTCCCACTCATCCCACTTTAGCTACCACCTAATTCTTATTTTGGTTGGGAAACCGTGGCAACCAAGCGGGGGGTTGGCCTTGAGGTGTGGCTTTTCCTCTCCCTCCTTTAGTATTTGTAGAACTCTGGTTACGTGATCTGCTTCATTAAATTTGCACTGACTTCAGGATTTTGGTTATTTGTGGGTGTTCCATGTGTCCACAACCCTCTGGGAGAAAACAAAATTTGGGCTCTGCTCTTGCTCTCTTCCTCTCATTCATTCAGCTTTAGGTCTTTTGATTTTTTTACATTTCTCTATTTTAAATAAACTCCTCCCCAGTCCCTCTCCCCCTCGAGGAATCGCTGACCTGAAGGAGTAAAAGAGCAGAAATGAATAAGATAAAGGCATCATTTGCTCAATGGCAAGACAGAGAGTGTTAAAAAACGAGTTGAGAGAGTGAGAAAAACCCGTGGCTGCATTTCTGAGAATCGAAAGGGAAACCTCAGAGCTGATATGCAAAGGAGTTTATGAGGATTAAAGGCACCCCCTCCGAGGGGTGGGGATGGAGAGCTGCCAGTTGCTGTGTTAAATACAGATATTACAGATGCAGGAGCCGATGGCAGGGGGATCACTTCACCCTTCCTGGAGGCAGGAATGGCAGGAAGCCTCCTGTAAGTGGTGATGCATTCTGCATTAGCTCATCCTGATGGGAAATTTGGATTCCAGCCTCCAAAATGTTCATGAGCAGGATGCAAGAAGGGGCTGCACGTGGAGCAAACTGCGTGGAGTCAATGCAAGAGGAGTTTATATTTCAATTATATTTGAATTTGAATTTATATTGGAGTTTCCTGTGCTGTAACCTGTTTATGTTCATATATATATCTCTGTATATATTTGAATTTCCTGTTCTGCTGGTCATTGTTGCTTCCTGTTCTGTAACCCCCTGCTTGTCACTGCCTGTGTGTGAGTGTGCATTTTGTGGGTGTGCACAGAAATTTGGGTTGAACCTGGCAAGAGCTGGACATTTCCAATCTTGTATCCAACATCCCAGGGTCACCTTGCAGGTCAATAATTACATACTGGATTTTTTCCTTGTTGTTTTAATGACAGGAGCATTCATGTGAAGGCAGTTTATGCAAGGAACAAAAACCTGTGCAAACAGAAACAGCATCAAAGGAGAAGGTGGGTGAAAGATGAGTGAGTGCAATGCAGCTTTATTGCAATTAATAAAATTATCACTTGTTCTTTTAGGTTAAATGAACACCTGAGAGCATCTTCAGATCCAGCAGTTGTGTCTGGGTGCCCTTCCCTTCCCTGCTCCCACAATCACCTTCACTAAATTATCTTCTCTTTTAATCTTGTGAAATGGGTAAATACTTGTTTCCTCTCACACCCTGAGTGAGAGCCACATGAGCAGAAGAGTAGCAGGGTATTTAAAACATCTTCTTTCTGAGAAATTGTTACCAGGTGATCCCTGGGGTTTGTTAAACTCTGTTCTGTCGTTATGGGGTCTGTTAGATGGACACCTCGCTGCCAGGCTCTGTGCAAGAAACTTGCAATCAACCACACTCTTAATTGATTTACCATCAATTTACAAAGCTGCTTGGGCACTGGAAGCTGTGGAATTACCTTGACTTGAATTAATCTGATTTATAGCTGCTGGGTTTGTGGCTTAGGTATTTGTAAGGAAATAAAAGAATTCCCTTTGATTAATATTTGATTATTTCCTCTGCATTTTTTTTTTTCTCAACAGAGCCACTCTACATCCTCAGCCAACAGGGATGGATGTCGTTTCTCTGAAGTTGGCTGTGCATTCAGGGTGAGTGAAACAGGTTTGGATATTCCCATCAGGGCAGTGTCTCTCTTGAGCCAGAACCAGCACTTCTGATGCCAGATGATGGAGCTGCACCTGCACCTTGCAGCTTCTCCATCTCCCAGGGAGCTGCAGGGTCGCTGGGTGTGGCCCCAGGCCAGCTGTGGTGCTCACAGAGGATGCACTGACAGCGTTTTCTCTTCCAGGGGAGCAAAGAGAAGATAAAGGAGCACGAAAAATCCGCCCTGGGGGCCCACATGCTGCTCCTGCTGCAGCACATGAGGCAGCTGAAGGGAACCTTGTGCTCTGCTGCCAGAGCTGCACAGAGCTTCACCCCACAGTCAGAGCTGAACGTGAGCAGCGCAGGGAAAAGCATCTCTGACCTGCAGGGCCCTGCAGGGCTGGAAATCAGCGGGGATCCAGAATTGGACTGTTTGCCTGGCTCTTCTGTTCCTGAAGATGAGTCTGTCCTGCAGCAGCTTGTGAGGGAGAAGGTGATTTCTGAGCTGGAAAATAAGCTGCACGTGTTTGAGAACATCGTGGCAGTGCTCAATAAGGAGGTGGAGAGCTCCCATTTGGAGATCCTGGCCTTCAGGAGGCAGAGTGAGCTGGACCAGAACTTAATACGGGGCCTTGAGCTGAAGGTAAACACAGCAAGGGTTGTCTGGGTGCTTGTTCTATAGACAGCAGACACTGACACATGTCAGGGAGGGGTGGGGCAGGGATCAGGATGGGGAGTTTGAGCTCTGAAGTGTTCAGTTCTAGACACATCTTCACGATCCTCCTGTTGTTTGATACATTTTCAAAGAGAGTTCTGTAATATTTGTTCTCTAAATCCTCGTTTAGCCAGTGAGATATACCTGAGAGTTTTGAGTGTTCAGAGTTTGCCACGATCAGGCTGTGAGCAAGCAAGAGAGCTGTGTAATTGCCTGCTCCTCTCAGAGCAGCGTTTTGCCTGGGGGCCCAAACAACACCTCTGTGTGTGTTTTGACACATGGCTGTCGCTTGGAAAGAAATCAAAGCAGAACTTCCAGAACACGAGCACTCCAGAAGGATCCAGCCACCCCTGCAGCACAGCCTGGAGCAGGGGGAATGGCTGAGGGCTGGTTTATTCCCCCAGATTGCAGAGCTGCACCGCTGCCTGACGCAGAAGGACGCGGGGCTGAGCAGCCTGCACAAGAGCCTGCTGTTCTCCGAGCAAGCCTCCTACGACGGCATCTTCCTCTGGAAAATAACAGACATTGGCAGGAAGCTCCAGGACTCCGTGGCTGGCAGGACAGTGGGTTTGTACTCCCCAGGTAAAGCACAAGGTGGGGATATGTGTTCACAAACCCCAGTCCTTCAGAATCCCCCCCCCCAGTTTCTCCAGAGCTCCGCTTCTTTCCGCTCGTGCCGGCGGGAGGATCTCTAAAGCAGCTCCTTAAAGCAAGGTGCTGTTTATGCACAGAGCTGCAATGCAGGGCACTGGGATGTGCTTTTCCAGAGGGCTGTGCTCCAGCCTGGGCTCTCATCCTGCACTTTGCCCTCCACCACAGCTGCTTGCAGTGGATCCATCCCTCCTGACCCCCAGCTCGGTGCCTGCTGGCACCGCGTGGCTCCGGCTGCGGCTCTTTCCCGTGTGGGGAGTAATTGGATTAGGTAAAATACACTTGTGTGGCTAATAACAGGTAATTTTCACCAAGGTTTGAGGCACTGAAAGGATTCCAAGCACTGGATTTTCATTGCTTGTAATCTCCAGGGGGTACTGATTTGCCTGTCCTCCTCTCTGTGAGAGCAAACGTTACCTTTTCCCCTATGCCACAGCACTCATTACGTCTTTTTGTTCCCCAAAAGAGGCTTTACTAATGAAGAGTTCTGATTTTCAGCTTTCTACACTGCGAAGTACGGCTACAAGGTGTGTCTGAGGGTGTACCTGAACGGGGATGGGACAGGGAAAGGAACCCACATGTCCCTGTTCTTCGTTGTCATGAAAGGGGACTACGACGCTTTGCTCCCGTGGCCCTTCAGGCACAAGGTGAGAAGGGAAACCTTTCCACATCTGATCCCAGCCAAAAGTCATCACCAGGTGACTTTTTCTCTGGGATTTGGTGGAAGTTGAGTGCTTCCCTACGTCCCTTTCCAAAGGTGAGGAGCCATCCTGCAATCCTGGGTGACAATTTGTCTCTGACTGGAGTCCCTTGCAGGGAAAGCTGCTCCAAACTTTGCTGGGTGGGATTTTCAGACACCAGAACGTGGTGTTTGGGCTACTCCAACCTGTGTCCACCTGGGTTAAAGCCAGAGAAACACTTCTCCTGGCTCTTGCTAAACACAGATAATATCAGTTTAGGAGGGAATTATGATTTGCTGCCTGAAGGCGTGGGAAGGGTGAGATGAGAGTTGCCCTCACAAAGGTGCCACAGATGTCTGATGTAATCCTGCTCTTATTTTTTCCCCTAAGTGTGATCTGATAATGGCAACGGTGGTTAGAAACCAAGGCAGGGCCTGATCTCAGCTCTGGCACTTGCCTTTGTGGGGTAATAATTCTGTAAACCTTCCCTATAAATAGCTTTACTACCAGTTAGCACCCAAAACAATAGAAATCAAAGTTCCCAATCCTCCCTGTATTAAAAGATTATTACAGGCATTTCCTATTTCGAGCTAAAGAACAGTGATTTAATAAAGGGGGTAATGAGGTGGGGAGATTCCTTACTGATATTTAGGTTGTGTCTTTCACATATTTGTGCAGGGGCAGCTGAGCTGTTTCTTCTGATTCCAAACCACAATAACAGAATAAATGTGATGACTGTAACCAACCCCAGGGGCTGTTCAAGTTGTCAGGAGAGAGAGAGAGGAAAAAAGCCTTTGGACTGTGCAGTTCTCTACCAAGGAATAAACCCTCACTTGATTTAATTTAATTTTGTTTTACGGGTAGCAAAGTTTTAAACACTTCATCTGGGAGTTCACATGGGCTGACCTTGCAGGTTGGAAACATTCCTTACAGTTTGTGTTCAATTATCAGTGCAGCACCCAGCTGCTTTTGCAGTGCTTCTGTCCCTGCCTGGTTTGTTTTTCACTCCAGTAACTCCTCGTTGCCACGTTCTGTTTTGCAGGTGACATTTATGCTGCTCGACCAAAATAACAGGGAACACGTAATCGATGCCTTTCGCCCTGACCTGACTTCTGCATCGTTCCAGAGGCCAGTGAGTGACATGAACGTGGCCAGTGGCTGCCCCATGTTCCTCCCCTTGTCCAAACTGCAGTCCCCCAAACACGCCTACGTGAAAGAGGACACTCTTTTCCTTAAGTGCATCATAGAAACTAATTAGCAAATCCTGAAGTGTGGCTGCGTGCCGAGGTCACCCGCTGAACGTCAATAGATGATGAGGAGAAAACCCATCGGTTAGAGAGCTTGTGTTAGGTTTTGTGTGCACAAAATCCCCAGAGCCTGAGGCTGCACCTCCTGAACCCACTGCCATCACCTGGAGCTGCCCCTGTGCAGTGGGGTTGTTCCACCAAAGCAGCCCATTCTCACATTTAGGTGTCGGTCACGGTCACCCACCACCCCACACTCGTGGGGAAGGGGCTCTTCTTCCTCCCAGCCTCCCCTGGCGTGGCTGAGGTGCTGCTGGGCTGCCTGGCAGGGATGTGGCCGGATTCCCTTCCCTGGGAGGGGCAGGTTTGTGGGGTGCAGGGTGAGGCTGAGCTGTGCCATGCTCGGGCAGCCCTGCAGGGTGTGCAGCTCCCTGTCCTGACCAACACAGCGAGCTCCTGTCAGCCCTGCATGGCTGCCAGCCCCAGGGGGGATTTTGGCTGTTCCCCAGGGGGGATTTTGGCTGCTCCCCAGGAGCAACAAGGACGGATTCCTTCTGCCCAGGCCCGGATCAGGTGTCTCTGTGCTTCCCCATGACCTTGGAAGCTGAGCTGTGGCCAGCACTGGTGGCTGCAGTCCCTTCCCCTGGGGGATTTATTTCTTGCTGTTCATTTCAGACCTCTATTTGTGTGCTCTGTAAGGAGAAGTTGTGTTACATCAGCAGGCAGGGACAAGATTACACTGTGCCTTGGGGGAATCACCTCTTGGATTTCCAAAGGAGCCCTTGGACTTTCCCACTGTGGATCCAGAGCTCTGTTCCAGGCAGGGTCAGGGCCCCTCAGTGGTTTGGTTTAGTGTCCAGTCACTTCCTCAACCTTCAAGGCAGGTGAATTATTAGAAATTATTGATTTCTTTTTTGCTTCATTCCTTTTGTGTGCTCTGATGTTTAAGGGGTTTTTTTGCACACTGCTAGAAGTAACTGCTAGAAATGGTTTTGTTCTTTTTGGATTTTCTAATAGAGGTCAGGAATGAATAATTTTTTTTATAAGTGAGACAAACTTGGGACTGTCTGGATGTGTGCAAAATCTCTCACTTCTATCTTGGCAACAGCCTTTAAAATAATTAGTTGTGATAAAGCATCACATTTCAAAAACACCCACCCCATAAACATATATTTATCAAAGCTTGCTGGAAGGAACTGGATATTCTTTGCCATCACATCTGTGTGTCTTTTCCTCTATTCCATCTCTCAAATCTTCTTCCAGGGACAGAAAGTGATTTTTCCAGCAATGTGTCAGCCCCTGTCACCACACTGGAGTAATTTACCTAAACATGTTAAGCTTTCCCTGGCTGTATCACTTTGACAAGTGCTGTATTTATGACAATCATTCATATTTTCTTATGATTTTATTTATTTCCTAAATAAAGCTCACTAACTTAAGGAAGGTTTGGGTGCCATTTTCGCTGTCAGACAGGGAATTGAGCAGCTTGGAGATGTGATGATGGGGGTTTGTTACAGGAACAGCTGAGCTGTGCTACACTTTCCTTCCTTGCTTTTTTCTTTCCTTCTTTCTGGGGTAAGGAAAATCCCTTTGGAGCTGTGCTCAGGAGCTGCAGAAATGTCCAGAACATCTCTGTGTCCATTCCCCTCAAACCTGCCTGGCTGGGAGAGCACTTACAGGCTCTTCAACAGAGCCCACAGACAGAGCTCAGTTTAAAAACAAAAATACGGCTATGGATGAAATCCACGCTGAATAAACAAACAGACACCAAACTCCGTGCCCAGCGCTCCTCCTTTCAAAGGCACAGCCGGCAGAAAGCAGCCAAATGTGGGATTGATCCGCTCCGATTGCGATGGCAGCCGCCTCTAGGACCAAGGGGAAGCTTTTCCGTCCTCGGGAAGGGCTCCGGGAGCTCGGGCTGTCCCCGCGGGGCACGGCCGGGGCCGGGGCCGGGGCACGGCCGCGGGGAACGCACGGAGCCGCTTCCCGGGCGCGGGGCTCCGCTCCCAGCCCGGCCCGTCCTGGAACCGGCTCCCGGTTTGCACCTCCGAGACCTTCGGCAGCGAAAGCGCCTTGATGAGGAAGTGGCTGACACTGAAAGGAGCTGGAATCGGAGCGGTATCAAGAGCTCTCTGATCCAGAAAACCATTTCTGTGTGATTTTTTTTTTGTCTGGATCAAATCAAACGATGCAGAACAATCACGGAGAGAATTTTAGTGAGTCAGATCAGCAGCATTTGCTCCGTGGTCAATGGCCAGGTTGGCAAAGTCAAAAGGCTCCTGCAGCTACGATGGTCTGAAATAATCAAGGACAAGGTTAGGAGGGGAAAATAATATTTTTGTTTAGAATGGACTAATGAAGCTGAAGAAAGGGGCAAATTTTAGGCTTAGAAGCCCTTGTTCAGGACAGGGAAAGAACTCAAACCTTGCACCCAGTGGCTTAAACTGGTTGTGTTGGTCAGTCAGGTGGCTTCAGTGAAGAGGTGGTCGAGACCCTCAGAACAGAGGGATGAGAGGGGGAATTAGGAACTTTTGGGAGCTACTTCTATTGTCAGGGATGTGTCCCATTGAACCGGCTGCTCCTCCGGCTGCAAGTGGCACTTGGGAGCCGCCCTGGGAGCCGTGGGAGGCTCCGGAGCCAGCGAGAGCCGCTCCTGCAGAGCCGATCTCCCCGCCAGGCCTGGAGCTCACAGGCAGATCCGTGTTTGGGTTTCCATTCAATATTCCTCGGCTTCGGTCTCCAAGGCTACACGCCAACATCCAACCCCTCCTCCCACTCCTGTTTTCAAAGAAAGAAAAACACTGTGAAAAGAGGCTGCAACGATTTCTGGGCAGTTTTCAAAGCACAGAGGCAGCGCTGGGAGCTGCTCGCCCTGCACGCTCCGCAGGCTCTGATCCAGCCTGGGCCACGATTCCCCGGCTGCTCCATCCTCCTGCGGGCAGGAAAGCACCTCCCCACTCGGCAAGTGCAGGGTATGGGGGAGCAATTAAAAGTTTTTAAGGAAAAAACCGGGAGTTTTGGAGTAGTTAACTACATGGGGCTTCATTCAGATCCTTCTGGGAAAGCTGGTTTTGTTTGGGAATTCCATAGCGGGGAAGGAGCCAGGAGTTCTGCCCCGGAGCCTGTGCTGGCCCCACTCCCTGGCCCAGGAGGGTGTAGGATTGCTGCCCTCAGCTTTGCACCGCTTTTGGGGCTCTCGTTCATTTCTGTTCCCTTGCTTACAGAATAATCTGCTTTTAACGACCGGACACTCCTGCCCTGTTCCAGCATGGAGAGCGGGTCAGCCTTGGGTGCAAAACCGGTGTCCAGCTGCTCCAGGTGCTGTCACAGCCCTGCTCCAGCGCCTGCCAGGGGCCACGATCCCACAGTGCCAAAGGAACGGGATATCCAGCAGCTCCCCCAGCCTGCCAGGGTGTGCGGGAGAAGCCAGGTGGGTGTGCAGAGGAAGAGGAGGAGGAAGAGAAGGAAAAAGAGAAGGATGAAGGAAAGTGAGGAGGAAGAGGAGG
>VZTH01005182.1:0-51927 GCA_013397815.1 Aleadryas rufinucha
GGCCGCGCCGCCCGCCTCGGGCCGCCCGCTCCCCGCCAAGCGCCCGCCGGGTGGGTCTGAACCCGGGCGGCAGAAAGCACCGTCGGGCAAGAAGACGAAGGCGATCCGCAAGCTGACCTTCGAGGACGAAGTGACCACCTCGCCCGTGCTGGGGCTGCGCATCAAGGAGGGCCCGGTGGAGGCGCCGGCCAAGGCACGGGGCGGCTGCGCCCGTCCGCTGGGCGAGTTCATCTGCCAGCTCTGCAAGGAGGAGTACGGGGACCCCTTCGCGCTGGCGCAGCACCGCTGCTCCCGCATCGTCCGGGTGGAGTACCGCTGCCCCGAGTGCGACAAGGTCTTCTCCTGCCCCGCCAACCTCGCCTCCCACCGCCGCTGGCACAAACCGCGCCCGCCCGCCACCAAGGGCGGCCCCGAGGCGGGCCGGGCACCGGCCGCGGCCCCGGCCCCGGCGGAGGAGACGCCGAAGGAGGCGAGCGGCGGCAGTGGCAGCGAGCGGGACACACCGAGCCCCGGCGGAGCCTCGGAGGCGGGCTCCGAGGAGGGGCTCTTCGAGTGTCCCCGCTGCGCCAAGCGGTTCCGCCGGCAAGCCTACCTGCGCAAGCACCTGCTGGGGCACGCCGCACCGGCAGCCACGCCAGCCCCGGCCCCCGCACCGGCCCCGGAGCCCAGCGCCGAGGAGCTGCCCGCCGCCGAGTGCCGCCTCTGCCCCGTCTGCGGGGAGACCTTCCCCAGCAAGAGCAGCCAGGAGCGGCACCTGCGCCTCCTGCACGCCGCCCAGGTCTTCCCCTGCAAGTACTGCCCGGCCACCTTCTACAGCTCTCCCGGCCTCACCCGGCACATCAACAAGTGCCACCCCTCGGAGAACCGGCAGGTCATCCTGCTCCAGGTGCCGCTGCGCCCCGCCTGCTGAGCCGCCCGTGCCTTCCCCGCCGCCCCGCGCCGCTCCCCCGGGGCCGCCACACGATTAGCTTTAATACGGCTTGCGACCTGCTGGAATCTGGCTTTACACTTAACCTTCCCGGGGTCTCTCTCTCTCCTTTTTTTTTCTTTTTTTTTTTTTTTTTCTTTTTTATAATTTTTTTAAATTTTATTTTGTTCCTCCGCTCTGGTTTTTATCGATGTGAACAGATCAAATCGCTCGAGAGAAACGAGCGTTTCCTTTAGTGTAGCCACAAATGCCTTGACTCTGCTGTTGATGGTCTCCAGAAAATGCTGTAGAAACTGCCTTAACTGTGACATGCCAACTTTCTGTTTCTGTTCGTTTTGCCCTTACTAAGGTAGCTCATGAGTTGTCTATCTGTATATGTTGGTTTGAGTAATTATGTTATTTATTCGTTATTTATTTATATTAATTATGAAGATTGATATTATTTGATTGCAGATATTCTAATGCGCTTTTTTGTCTCCCCGCCTGCCATTTCACTGTGCGTTTTAGAAGATCTTTTTTTCTAAAGGGATCTACTGAAAAGGTTTTAACTTTTATACCTAGAATAACACATGATCTTAACCATTTTATCCCGTGCAACCAACAGCTCTTACTTTTAGATGCAATCTCTTTTTCTACACACATTATTTTCTTAACTGTTAGCTATTTATAGAGTGCTTCGATAGAACTGTTTCAACTGTATAATTATTTACTATTCAAATAAAATATTTTCAAATTCAAGCGTGCCCCCACCCATCCTGCTTCTCCCTGCCGGGCTGGCCCTGGGGGTCGGGGGGGGCTGGCACCCGGCTCCGCACTGCAGCTGGCAGGGTGCCTCTGTAGGCACCAGCCTGCTCTGCACCGTTTGATGTGATTAATTAAAAAGGAATTAAAGGGAGGAGAAGAGCAGCGTGTGGGGTGGCTGGTCTGGGGGAAGGCTGCCCCCTGAGCAAAGGGGACCCCTGGCCGTGGGCTGGAGCCCCAGCCCTGCCCCTGCTGCAGCTGGCACTGGGCACAGCCTGCCCTGGGCTCTGCTGCTGGGGAGAGCTGCCAGGGACCTTCCCTGGAAGGTGTTGCAGGGAAAGCTCGAGGAGAGGCAGCACCTGTAAGCAGAGAACTTGTAGAAATCCCTGCCTAGGAGAGCTGTGCTGTTTGCTGCGGGGCTGTCGCGTGTGCTCAGCGCTGAGGTGTGGGGTTCAGGGCTCGGCAGAGCAGCAGCGTCCTGCTTTGACCGTGGGCCGTGGAGCCTGGTGCAAGGAAGGCCAGGCATTTGTCTGCTTCCTGGCAGGGCTGGAGCCTGCTCCTGCGTGGTCCTTGCGCCCTGCAGTGGGATTTCTGCAGCATCCCTCAATAAGTGTATCTATAGATACACACCTATATATGTAGATAGATCTATCTCCATCTGCAGGGCTTGCGTTTGCCTATGGGAATCTCACGTGTTTGGTCAGAACTGTTGTAAAACCTGTGTAAGCGGGGAAGGTGCATGCTGGGTTTGTGAAACCCCTCTCACAGACAGGTGTTGCACGCACCTGTACGGTCTCCCGCTTTGCCAGCGGGAGCAGGTACGGAGCCAACTCCACGGCATGCAAATCTGCTTGGCAGCCCCAAGAGCAAATCCCTGCTCCCAGACTGGTGTATGAAGGGCCAAGGGGCTGCAAGGGCTTGCCGTGGCTGTAGGGGCTGCTCTGTCTTGGGGTAGCAATGCCTTTGAGGCTCCCTGGGAGAGGTTTCCAGCTTGTGCCTGCCATCTTTTCTCACCTAAAGGCTCCTAAACCCTGATCTTGATTCACTGTGGGAAAGGCAGGTGGTGGAGCTTTCTGGAGGAAGGTTTCCCAGGAATTGGCTATTTTTCCATAAAGCAAAACTTGTAGAGAAAGAACGTCTTTCTAGAGAAAGATTCGTTTGGTTTTTTGTTCTGGTTTTTTTCTTGTTCAGTCAGGCTGAACAGTACCAATGTATGGGTACGCTGCTGCTGTCTTGATTCCTAGGAAACCAGTTTGGTTATGCCAGGGCTGACTTCAGGCCTAGGCAAAGCTGTGGTTTTAGCTGTAAATCAATACACTGGAAAAGAGCACAGCCCGAGAGACACAGGCAGCAAAGCCTGCCTGCCAAGAGCTGCAGTTTTGCTTTTCCTGGCTTCCCTGGCCTTGGAAAGCCCCAGATCCCGGGCTGTCGCAGACAGCGTCGCAGCTGTCTGTGGAGTGGGCTCTCTGCTCCCCAAGGGGACTTTGCCAACGCACACGGCCGTCCTCTCGGGCCACTGGACACCATTTCCAGAGCGATGCCCGGCGCATCCTCCGGAGAAGCCTAAAGGCTCCATCCACGCTGTCACAGCAGTGTCCCTGCTGAAATCCGTGCTCAAAGCCCGTGGCACCAACAGGCTACAAAACAACAGCTTCATACCACTGCCCATTTCCTAATAGTCAAGTAAATCTATGTCTGTTCTTGTTGGGGCCAGAATCCCCCAAGTTTTTAGAACTGTCTGGGTAACCATCGGCACCAATGTATTGTATCTCCTACTGAGCAGAAAGGGTGATTAGTGGAGACTCCCACTTTGGGGAGGAGTAAGGAGAGGTGACAGTGGAGTACGTTGGAAATAGCTCTGTTAGCAAATACCCTGTAAAAGGGGCGTAATTTGATTTTGGCGTCACTGGGCTGCAGCAGCCTGGGCAGAACTGCTGGCCTTTTGTGTCTGCAGCCTTTCTCCCCTTGCCTGCACCTCTGGGTCCCTGTGAGGGTGAGCCCCGAGTGCCTGAGGGGTTTCTGGAGAGGGTCCCTGTGTGGGTGAGCCCCGACTGCCTGAGGGGTTTCTGGAGAGGGTCCCTGTGCGGGTGAACCCCGAGTGCCTGAGGGGTTTCTGGAGAGGGTCCCTGTGAGGGTGAGCCCCGACTGCCCGAGGGGTTTTGCGGGGAGCCATTGGCATCACTGTTTTGCATCACTTGCCACCTGGCAGTGAAGGGCATTGCACCACCGTGACAGGTCACAAAGCCTCCTTCCCACACCAGCCTCCTTTGGACAGTATTTTGGGGATGGAGCTGTCCCTGCCCCTCAGCAGTTCCTCCCTTGCGCCGTCCCACTGCCCAGGCCCCCAGCACTGGGCCTCTGCTGGGCTCTGCCTCGTGCTGTGTGTCTGTGCAGTCCCAAGCCCACGTGTAGCTCGGTGGCTATCCCGGGGGCCGGGCAGCGCGGCTGAACCCGCAGCACTCTCAGTAGCAGCCCCTGGGAATGCAGGTGTTGCCTGGTGGGTGCCATGTCCTGGCCACCCGGCAGCACGGGCCGGCCAGCGCTGCGCAAACAAAGCCTCCTGCTGTCAGCTAACAAATCAACTGCTGATGGCTCTCGGTGCATCCAGCAGGAACAGGTTTGGGCACCATGAAAAACACTGATCCTGCCCCAAACATGGCGCAGTGCGGGCAGCTGGCACAGAGGTTGCTCACGCTCTGTGCACGCAGGCAGAGGGCTTTGCCTGCTGTGCCAGAGCCTTCCTTCTCTCCCAACACACCCAGAGCCGAACGTGTGGTCTGGGATGGAGTGTGAGCACAGGGAAAGGAGCTGGGGAGATGGGATAGATGAACCTGCAGGGTCCTGAGAAATGTGGCATGGGCACCATCCCTGCCCCATGGGCTCAGAGCTGGTGGGGAGCTGGGGCAAGGTGCTCCTGCCCACAGGGAAAGACTCTCTGGAGGCTGCTTGTCCCCAGGGTAGATTTTGAGCAGTTTTGGTACCAACACCACAGTCCCTCGCAGCCATCAGTGCAGTAAGGCATCTGTCAGCTGCCTTGCTGGATGGGCTCACTGCGAAATGCAGCTGGTCACAGCTCAAGGTTTTGGGGGGCCCTGCCCAGCACCTCCCCATCTGTTTGTGGGGTGGGCAGTTGGGAGGTATCCATGGGATTGGGGCAAGCCTGGAAACAGGACAAAGATGGGCTTTTGCCTTGGATTTCAGACCTCTTCCTCACACAAGCCTGTTTAAAAAGAGGCATCCCTGTTGATGAGCTGGGAAGTGGCTCCTGGAGTCACAGGCGTTTCTGTGGGGCCGTGCCTGCAGGGTGCCACGGGGTGCTGTGGCCTGCTGGTGTCAACGCACCTCCTGCCCCATTGTTCCCGGGTCAGGAGTGCTGGGTTGTGCCGAGTGTTTTGGGCTGGGTGGGACAGCAGTTCCCTGAAGCACCCGGGCAGCTCCCCTTGGTGAAGGGTCTGGGTGTGCAGGTGCATCCTGCACATGGCATTCAAACACCTCAGATCCTTCCATGTAGGTAAGAAGCCTCATCAGGGCTTTAAACAGTTTTACTAAAATGTAGCGTACGGTCCACACAACAAAGGTCTGCCTCTGGCAGCATTTGATGCATTAGTCGTTGAGATGGGGCGTGGCAAGCATGGGCTGTCCTGCGGTGCCGGACACTGCCAGGCTTGGTTCTTACCTGTGCCACGGGATCCGAGCGCTGGGCCGCCCCCGGCGCTGCTCTGACCGTGCCGTTTTCTCCTCAGCAGGCAGGCAGGGAGCGAAGCCGGGCAGGGCCGGGCACAGCGGCGGCAGCGGGAGCCCCACAGCGGCACAGGGACCCTCCTAGGACTGCATCTTCCCGACAGACACGGTAATTGGGACGTTATTTTCAGCAGCCTGCTCCAGTTAAACCACCTGTTCCTCTCAGGAAAGAATCACTCTTTTTAAGCTCTAATAAAGCCCCCTCACAGCTCGGAAGGTGAGGGCACGCACAGCCCAGCCTGTTCCCGCCTGGCTCTTGTGCTGTGCCGCTCTGCTGAGGCTTGTCTGCCTTTCTTAGGGAACGGGGAGGGTGAGCGACAGCGAGGATTTAACGGGAGCAAAGGCTCTGCCCGTGCTGCAGTGGGCACTGGGCCGGGGGAGAGAAGGAGCACGGCTGGGCTGCAGGTTAGAACAGGTTCTGCTTTCGCAGGGTGTGGGACCACGGTGTTTTTATTGGCTCGTTTTACAGCTTTTTAGAGGGAAATTGCCTGTAGTGCAACACCAGTTCAATGACAAATGTGAGGAAAATGCTGTACAATTAGGGGTGTCTGAGTGGGGAGGTTTTGGTTTAGTTACACCCACACAGAAGAAATCAGAATTTAATACATACAGTAAATTATATTTTGCATTTGCCCCATCCCTGGAAGTGTCCAAGGCCAGACTGGACAGGGCTTGGAGCAACCTGGGATAGTGAAAGGTGTCCCTGCCCATGGCAGGGGGCTGGAATGAGATGAGCGTTATTGCTCCCTTCCAACCCAAACTATTCTAGGATTCTGTGATAAAATAAATATAAAAAATATATTCCTTTTATAGCAGTATATTCTATACAGATGATCTATATAAGTAGACTTCAGAATATGCAGATAGTGTGTAATATATTACATGTATTATATCAATGCATATTATATTATACAATATATACTAATAGATGTCTTATATATTGCTAATTAGACAATGCATATTAAATACATTATCTACAGTACATAATACCTTATGTGCATTATACCTAGTTACTGATACATTACAAAAGTTGATGTAGTGAAACACTGTTGTCTGACAGGAGGTTTTGTCAGCTCTACAGCTGGGATTTGTGTGCTGTGGAGGACAGAGTGTAGGTGCACGTGTGCACACCTGGCATACCCACTACACATACATGTCATATGTGGCCTAAAATACTGTTATTGTATGTATATGGTGCACTGAATATCCCATGATGCACATTATATATGTGCCAAATATTACATGTTCATTATATAATGTTATACAGAATTCATACTTTGCTGATATGATTTATATAATTTTCTTATACACATTTTAAATAAAAGTATACTGCATATATATGCACACAGTATTACAGTTTGTAAAGTAATGTTATAGTTTATGTCATGATATGTACATACAGCTAAAATATATACCAGGCATGTGTGCATATGTAGATATACACATATAACGTAAAGGTAATATGTTGTATTTATGTAACCTATATCCCATTTTTGGATAAAATGATTATATTCAATATTTAATATCCAAAACCAGGTATTAGTAAGCTAAAACATGTAGTGCATATATAATACATTGTATAATATATAATGCATATCACATTATATACCTTGTATTATACATAGATTATAGATCACAGATTGCATCTATTATCCTTAATGTAATAATATATACACATTGCATCTGTGTGAATACCTACAATATATATTCTAGCTAATATAAACATATAGACAGACATGAGTAATATGAAATGTTAGATATATAATTTGAAATACTGTAGCATATAATATATAGAACATGAGATGCCTGATGTATTTTGTATAGTTATAGAGAGCATATTAATAGGTATAGGAATAAGATAATACCTATACAAATGTTTGTAAAAAATGTTAGGCATCCTTCTAGAGCTGAAGGAAGGTATAATTAGAGGGGATATTGGGAGGAAATTCTTGGCTGTGAGAGTGGGGAGGCGCTGGCACAGGGTGCACAGAGAAGCTGTGGCTGCCTCATCCTTGGAAGTGTTCCAGGGCAGGTTGGACAGGGCTTGGAGCTGCCTGGGATAGTGGAAGATGTCCCTGCCCATGACAAGCATGGAATGAGATGATCTTTAAGTTCCTTTCCAACACAATCCATTCTGGGACTCCACGGTAGGTATAACCTACGCTATATATTATTTAATTTAGTAAATTATTCTTAATGCCATTTTTGTGCCTTCTGCAGCAGCTGGAGGGGTAGGGGTGCCTTGGGCCCGTGTTCCTGCCCCGTGCCCAGCTGGCTTCACCAGCGCTGCTGCAGCCCCTTGGCCGGGCTGTGCCCACCCGGCAGGGCCCCGGTGCCCCCTGGGTGCCAGTACCAGGCTGTGCCGGAGCCGCGTGCCCTTGGCGCTCCGGCCGGAGCCTGCCCTGCGCCCGCCTGCTGCTGGGGGAGCGGGGACACACGGCTGTGCCAGCCCTGGTGAGGGGCAGTGCCCGGGTCGGAGCGCTGCCAGCGCAGCCCCTGAGCAGTGACCCCTGGTCCACGGAGCAGCCGGCCCCCCGTTCTCCAACTCCACACGAGGGCGGTGGTGCTGGGCCTGGGGCAGCGATCCTCCCTGGAAAGGTAGGTGGAAGCTGGGTTCCCAACACTCCCTAGTGTGTGCACAGTTATTTCTGCAAAGGGAGCTTTATCTGGAGCCGTCGGGATTAACTCCATTTCTGGCTAGAGCACCTGAAAGCCATTTAGGAGCAGACTTTGCTGTGGTTCTTCAGCAAAGGAAGGGAGATTTCCAGGTATTTTTTCAGCCATCGTCATGGCTGAGTGCAGCCCCCTGCATTTGCTTAAGGAATGTCTCTAGAGTAGAAAATCACCATGAGAAACCTCTTGTTTTTAATGCTGATGCGGGTGGTTGGGCCATGAGGCATCGCAGGGAAGCAGGTTATGGACAGTGGCTTCTGGGGGCCCCAGGGGTCTGTCACTGTGCTTGGCACCTTGGGCAGGGCCCAGCTGGCAGGAGGTGCCACCCTGCAAGGGTGGCAAAGGGCAGTGCAGCCATGTGGGTGCCCCTGTGTCAGTCACGGCGTGCTGTGAACTCAAGAGTGCTCCAGTCTGGGAACGCCGCTGCCAGCTCCACACCCAGCAGCTGTTCCTGCAGCTGTGGCCCCAGCAGAGAGGGACAGAACCAGCAGGGACTGTCCCTGCCCCGTGAGCCAGCCCTGCACACCCACGGCAGCCACGGCAGCCGGGCCCAGGCAGCACCACCGGCATCACCGGAGTTCCAGCCCCGGCACCTCCCGCCCACCGCCGCAACCACCACACAGGTACCGCCTTTTATTGCTCTGGGGAGAACTTTTATTGTGAGCAAAGATGTATTAATTTGGTGAGGGGTAACAGAGTGGCTTTGTCATCCAGTTCAGGATGCAAAACCACAGTGGAGTTTATACAAATTAATATTTTTTTGACATCAGGAAAACACGGTTTTCATCAATGTTTAAATTCTTCCCTGAATTAGAGATACATATTGCTCTAAGGAGAAAGGGCTCCTTACTCAGAAGGATGCCTTTGAAATTGTTTCAGACCAGCTATTGGATAAGTAAGGGCCAGACAGCCTTGCTTGTCCAGCCCTAAAAGTAAAATAAATTAAAATACACATTTTATTTTCTAGGTTCCTTCACTGACAGAAAATTAATAGAAAGCAAAACCCAACTGTGAGGCAGAAAATCAAACCAGCTGTCCAAGCCCTCAGTGATGGAGGCTCCTTCCCGCAGCTGCACCAGGTGAGTTCCTGTCGGGCGCCGGGGCTGAGCTGCTGCCCCTCGGGCACAGAGCACACGGCAGAGCCCAAGGGCCACCTCAGCATCACTGGCCGTGGCAGGAACTTGCCCCACAGGCACAGGGTGGCCCCTGGCCAGGTGCTGGCACTCAGATGGACAGACGGCCGTAACGCCAAGTGTAAGTGCAAAAACAAATGGGGGCCCAACGGGGCATTTCCCAAAAAATGCAATCCCTTTGCTTAAAGCAACTCCCATTCCGTTGGGAGGTGTGCATGTGAGTGCCAGGAGCAACCAAGCAGCAGCAGGACAGGGCTCTGTGGCTGCTGGATCTGAGATTTCTGTTGCTTTAAAATACCGGGGATTTAACTATAAAAATTTTCACCCCATTAACCTACAACAGGTGTAGACCAAAACACATCAGCTACTTGCCAACACGAGCTCTGCTCACTACAGCAGGTGCCGGGAGGACACCCCGAGTCCTCAGAAGCCTTCAGCTATGTTGTCATCTGGCTAGAGACGGGTCACAGCCTGCTGGGACAAGGTGAGGGGGTTACCCAGTTCTTTACACTGTGCTGGGAAGGGGTCATGGCAGAAGCGTGGCTTTTGCTCTTCTAAAAGAGATCTGCTTATTTTTGCTTCTCTAGGGAGCAGTTCCAGTGCACAGCCATTGCACACACCACGGAAAGGCCGCGGCACTCCCGCAGCAGGACAGCACCGACTGGCGAGCTCCTCCCTCATCCACCTGTGCTCCAGCACGGAACATTTGCTACCTGCCTAGTCACGGGAAAACCTCTATTTAGAAAAAATTCCCTAATGCACAGGTAAGTGCTGTCTGGAATGACTAAAGCAATGCTCTAAGGGTACATTAAATAACTGGTTTCAGTGCTGGTTCACAACCTCTGGCTGCGGCACCTGCAGCCAGGGGCTCGGGGCCCTCGCTCACTTGGTGCCGGTGTAGTGGTGATGGTGACACTCAATCTCCAGCCATGTCCGTCCAGACTGGGGAAAGGCCATTTCACAGAGCAAACCCCTTGCCCAGCCCCTTCAAGATGTGTTCACCCAGAACTGCCCGTTCTGATCTGTGCTCGGATGCCTTGGGCTGCCCTGGCCACAGCTCTGTGCTCCAAGGCCTCAGCTGGATGCCTTGCTGAGGGCGCTGGTGGAGCGGCGGAGCTTCCCCGAGACCCTGCTCCTGGAGGCACGTGGCAGCGTGGGCGAGGGCGGCTCCGCCAGCTCAACGCCGATGGTGACAGTGAGGTCGGTGCTTGCACTTGTGGTGAGGCAGCCTGGAAAACAGAGCAGGCAGGAAAACCCAGGTCAGGACAAAATAGCCTGTGTGCCTCAGAATAACTGCATGGCACAGCGCAGCCCCTCCCCTCTTCCCATCTTCTCCTGGGATTCCCCGTGTGAGGACTGGCACAGAACTCTCCCTGGCAGGTGCCTTAACCTCTGGAAAATCCTAAAGAAACACAATTTCTTCCACTACATAACAGGTACCCTTGTTAGTGGTGGCTTATGGCCACCACTGGGGAAGGGTCTCGGGGGGCTGTGGGTAGGTGGGGTTACGCTTTGTTGTTTAGTGGAGTCACCACTTGTTGGTTATTCCCCAGAGGCCAGGCCTGCCCAGGCTGGCTGAGGGGGAAACAGGTGAGCACATGGTCATTAAATGAGACACTAATGACCAAAACTAGGTGCAGCTGCTGTGAGGGACAGACCCTGCCCTGCTGCTGAGGGCTGGACCTGTCCCAAGGCATTTCCCGGGGGAACACTGTTTCATCAGCTCCCTCAGGAAACAGTATTTGTAAACCACGTTGCAATTCTCTCCCGAACTGTAAACACAAGTTTTTTATTACAGGTGGGAGGGAGGAACAGCCTCGCAGCCAGGCAGGGAGAGCACAAGGACATTCAGAGCCCACTCCGAAGGCTGGCACCGGTGGCACCCCCTCTGAAGTTCTGAGGGATGGTTGTGTTTTGCAACACAGACCTACTTCCAGTGCAGCAACTGACTCCATTCTCAGCTGTGCCTGGCCAGGCCGTGGCTCTTCAATCCTCCCTTCACCTTTCCAAGCCCAGGTAAACCTCAAACGCGCACAAAGTGCCCCAAAGCGCAGCCAGGGCCTTGGCTGAAGGCTGCCCGTGGCTGAGCTGTCCCTCGGGCATAGGTGAGTAGGGCACTGTCATTGCAGGACAGCTGCGGACACGGCCATGGGTCAGTGTGGAAGCAGGATGAGCCCTCGGTGGCTGTCTGAGGCCAGAGACTCAGCCTGGCCCTCTGCTGCACTTCCAAGGTGAGGTGTAACCTGTCCTTCTGCTTGAGCAGCTCTGGGTGTGCTGAGTGACTCAAAGCAGGAGTGGAACAGCAGCAGCACAGCCCCAAGTGTGAGCCCCCTCAGCCTGCCTGCAGCCCTGTGTTTGCATCTCAAAGACAGCCCCGACGCACCAGACTGGTTCTTTGAGACAACTCACTGAGGGGAAATAGCACATTTTAAAAAGGTGGAAGTGTGACTTAGCCTGTAAAGGCATTTTTCTGTGAGAAATGTGGAGCTGTCAGTTTTGGATTAAAAACAAAACCTGTGGTGCTATTGGCTGGGGAGAAAAGTGTGGGGGGAGGGAAGGGCTGTGAGGGAGGTGTTGTACTTGACATTCTTGCATGAGGCAGAATGACAGATGGTCAAAATAATACCGTTTTCTCCAAATGGACAAGCTGAAGCAGCTTAGAAATAAAAAAATAATTACCGTGTGCAGAGGCATTCCCGCGTGCAGCGTCATTCCTGTACGCAGATCGCGGGAGGCATTACCGCGTGCGGAATCATTACCGTACGCGCCTCGCAAGAGGCAACAACCGCACGCGCCTCGCGGGAGGCAACAACCGCACGCGCCTCGCGGGAGGCAACACGGCTGCACTACCGTACGCGCCTCGCGGGAGGCATCAACCGCACACGCCTCGCGGGAAGCAACAACCGCACGCGCCTCGCGGGAGGCAACAACCGCACGCGCCTCGCGGGAGGCACTACCGCGTATGGCCGCACTACCGTACGCGCCTCGCGGGAGGCATCAACCGCACGCGCCTCGCGGGAGGCCTATGGCCGCACTACCGTACGCGCCTCGCGGGAAGCAACAACCGCACGCGCCTCGCGGGAGGCAACAACCGTACGCGCCTCGCGGGCGGCATTACTGCACATAGATGGGGGCAGCATGACCATACATGGGAGGCATTACTGTACAAACATCACGCGCAGCAGACCCGTGTGGAGTTCATGGGAGGTGCACGCAGCGCGTGGGAGGCAGAACCGTGCATGGAGCACGGGGGCCACACGCAGCGCACAGGAGGCAGATGAGGCATGAGGTGCACATAGAGCACAGGAGGTAGAGCTGAACAAGGAGCAGAGGCAGCAAGGGAGGAGGAGGAGGGGAAGGAGAGCTGTTCGTGATGAAGCACAGCAGCAACAGCAGCAGAGAGGTCTGCGAGAAGCATTGCTCTTACCTGCGGCCATTACTGTACTGAGAGCATTAACACGCTAATCTAAAGGGAGAGAACAAAACCGTGTCAGTGCAGGACCAAAGGGGGAGAACAAAACCATGTCAGTGCAGGACCAAAGGGGGAGAACAAAACCATGTCAGTGCAGGACCAAAGGGGGAGAACAAAACTGTGCCACTGCAAGACCAAAGGGGGAGAACAAAACCATGTAAGTGCAGGACCAGTACCCTGTGACTGCTGCGCTCGCAGCAACCCTGCACAGCACACCCCACTAAAGGCCGGAAGGGCAGCTCCCCTCAGCCCTCAGGGACCTGCAGAAATATGGACCCACACGCTTCCTCCTTGGGTCTGAGGACTGAAACAAACAAGGGAAGGCATGTTGGCAAAAATCGGAATGAATAATCACTGTGCTTCAGCTTTTGCCAAACCTGCTGCTGTGGGATGATGACATGCAGCTGCTTCACGCCTCAGCTCCACCTCCAGCACTGTTTCTGGTCACACCATTTCAAACTGAGTAAAATTTGAGGCTTCACAGAGCCCTAAACCCTCTGTGACACTACAGCCAGGTTAAAGCCCCAGGAAGTGAGCAACACAGCAATCCCAGTGCCACATAAATTTCCCAGATGGGGAAGTCCTTGAGTGCACAAAACCTGTCCGTGAGCAGTCACACACCTGCACTCAAACAGGACCCACACAGTGGAGGGCCTCTCGCAGGTGAGGCTGCTGAGACAGCATTAAGTTTTTAAAACACATTTCTTGCAGGAGGGATTAAAAACAGAGTTAAGAATATAGATAAAAGCACTTTAAATGCATGAGTACCGTGCAGGAAGCACAGAGAGAGATGGTGTATTGCATCTTAAATCCAGTCCACAGAACAAACCTGGTTTCTTCCCCAGGGCAGGTGCTCTAGGAATGGCTTTTTAGCCACTGCTCATGAAGCAGCTGAACACCCCTGAAAGCCAGGGTGGGTAAGACCATGACCTGTAAGGATCCTGAAGATTGGTACTTGAGAAGACCCATGAAGTTTTCACATGGGCTGTGACCTGTTCCAGCCCCCCCATTAACCTTTCATTCAGGATAGGTCCGTGGAAATCTTTGTTTTCCTTCCTAGTAAATGCAAAGGTAATAACATTCCAGAGAGAATCGTTGTAGTAAATCTGCACAGCATTCCTGCTTCCAACTCCCAAAGACAGGCTCAAAGCACACTGCAAGCAGCATCCTGAGCCTGCGTGGAAGAGCCCATGGATAACTGAAGCTGGGTTAATCAAAGCTGCACACGTCCTGCAGTGCCCTGGAAAGCTGTGACACAGTAAGAGAATCTGACACAAGAATGGGGCAGAACTGACCCTAAAACAGCATCCACAGCTCCCAGCTCGGGTGGGAGTGCCTGGCACCACTGCGTGCCTCCATGGTTTCAGGGACTTGGAAATAAGCCTGAAATACACACATTGAAGTTTAATTACTCACAAGTTGGAGCAGCTGCTGCTTAGTTCTGCAAGGCTCAGCCTCAGCCAGGGGGACCTTGCCTGTGGGGTGCTGGGGGTTACGTGGGTGTGACAAGCAGGGAAGAAGTCTGAGCCCTCAGCACGTGGCCACGGGACTGGCTCTGCCCCGGTTCTGCTCCGCCTCTGCTCCAGGTCTCTGCCGGCGCCTCAGTGCAGAGGGAAAATGGGAAGGGGCCACATTGCCTGGAGCCTTCTCCGAGCTGACAGCTCGAGCAGCTGGAGCTGTCACCCGACAGAAGAGACGGGCCCGTCAAACTCCTAATTTCGCCCATCCCAGTGCTGATTGCTGGGATGAGCCCTCCCTCACCACCTCCTCTCCCGGTAGCTAGGGGAGCGCCCTCTGAGCCAACCAATTACAGGGAAAAGGCAGGGGGCCAGGCTGAGAGTCCTGATGTGGCTCTCACCCCCTCACGGTTGGCGATTCCGAGGGAACACCAGGATTGAGGGGAAAGCAGTCCCAACACCCGCCCACCCTCAGTGGTGGCCCAAGGGACAGCCCCAGCACACTGAGCGGGCAGCCACTTCCTTAGGGCTCTGCAGGGATCTGGACCCTCCGGAGCCAGGCCTGGGCTCCTGGGCATACACCTGCATCAGCCTGTTCAGCCACAGGAGCTGGAAGGGGGACGGAGCTGCTGCCCCCAGCGCTTTGTGGTAACTGTAACCCTGCCCTGCTTAATGCCAGACCATTCCTGACCCTCACACAGGGACACTCAGGCAAGGAAAACTATGGATGGAGCACTGATAACCAAGAGTACACGGGCAAGGAGCAGCTCCCAAATCTGCTGGCGCCACTGCAGGCAGGAGCTCCCCAAGGGCAGCCCAGCTGGGACAGGCTCCAGTCTACCGAGGATGAGGAACTATCTGGATTAAACGGGGGAAGCCAGACAGGTCCCCGTGCCTCATCCTGAACAGTCCTCACAGGGAACGGGGGAGAAAAGAAAGCCCTTGAGTCCTGCCTCCTGTGGTAACTCTCCTGGCTCCTCTGCTCCACTCCCCTCAGCTTTTCCTCTTTGTTCACTGCCTGGACAACCTCCACCACCACGACAGCACCGAAGCGTCCCATCTCATCTGCTGAGCACCATGCCCAGCAGACCTCACACATGCTCCACGATAGCAACACTTCCCTGTCGTATGAGTAACCAGGACAGTCAGGAATTTCCTAAATCCCACGTATTAGAAGCAAATTGTTCAGTTTCAGGCAACACTGACACACGGATCAAACCCGAGCCTTGGCACACACCGCGCGTGTGTGTGATACTGTCACACAGCTATTCGGTTTCAGATATGTGTATGTTTTTAATATTCCCAGGGAAATAGGCAAAAATATTATTATATATATACAGAACCTGGACACGGATCTGACAAAACACCCTACAGAGCTTCCAGGAAAAAGATAAATGTACAAAAACCCCAAAGTAGTAAAAAGACCCCAGAAAACCCAGACCAAAGAAAAAGGAATACTTGGCTCAGTTACTGTTACAAAAACCATCAGTCCTTGTTTAAAACAACAGTTACTCTGGGTTTGGTTTTGTTTCTGTCAAAAATCTATTTTAAAATCTTCATGTGCAATTCAAATAATCCTTTTGCTTTAAAGTGGGAAAGATAAAGCTCAGCACTGAATAAAAAGTGGTTTAAAATAAACCAGATCTTGTTTGCTGTACATTCAAATATTTTCTCTAAGAACTTTACGCATATGTAAAAGTCCAGAGACAAAAGGAAAGCATGTGCCACCTTTGCAACAACAAAAAGGCTGCAAAATCTCAGTTTTATGTAAATCAGCAGGCACAGATCCCGAGGCTTTAAAACCAGGGAATGCTGAAAACCTCTACAGTTCCTCGACTCAAGTGTTGCTCCTGGGCAATGCCATAATATTCATTAAAGAATCCATTTATCAACAGATACCACATGTCCAAGTTTTCCAGCAGTTTTTCTGACGCTCCACTGAAAAGGATGCTTTAAAAACATTAAGCTGGAACACAAGAATCAGAGATGCTTTCCCTGCCCATTCCACACTACCCATTAGCAACTAAAAAAGCCAAGATTTACACTATATCCTCCCTGATAACGTTGAGCTTTGTGCTTTATTTTCCAAGTCATTAGCATGCACAAGAATGACCTCATGGTGAACAGATGCACTTGGATATGGCAGTGATTAGATCAGTCCTCTCAGCAGTCAAGTGTGCCCGTTCCCATTAACCCCTGAGGTGCTGATGGCAGTGCTCAGCTCGGGGGTTCCCTGGAAAGCAGGAACCTGCCCTGGCAAGCACAAACCCCTCGGACGGAATCCTTGTGGTGGGAAAGCTGTGACTAGGGAGTTAGTTACCCTGGAATATCCAAGCTCCTTCCACTTCCCAAGGTTAACACTGTGCTTCTGGCTGCTGATCTTACACAAAAACAGCCCCCAGCCCCAAAGAACCCTTATGAGCCACAGAGGCAGTTGAAGTCGAGGCACTGCTCTGCCCACTTCTGTGTCACCAATTTTTTTTTTAAGAACACAAAAGTATTTTGTTGAACAACTGTTTCTGGTTTTGGCTGAGGGAGCAAGAACAGCAGCTTAAAGCCTGCCCACTAAAAGGAGAGAAATCTGCAGAGGGAAAGGATGAGAATAATTCAATAGTGTTGGATTATGGAGGATTTCCTGGGCTGCCTCTCAAACCCTGCCTAATTAAAATACAGCATGTAATGCACCAGTTTAACAACAAAAGGCCGTATTCCCAGCTTTTGTTCCTAATCTGCACATCCCCTAAATGAGTTCGGGGATGGCCATTCTGCCTACACGGCTGCACTTTCAATGCTGAAGATATTGGGCCTATCTATGATCCATACAGGGAGTTTAAGGCTCTGCTCCTGGAAACAGCAAAGGAGATCACCTGGACCATTTTCCTGCAGAAAAATGCAGCACCTGCAAGACTGGTGACAGGGAGACTAAGCCAGGGCAGGAAAACCAATATCCCACGCGAGTCTGGGGATGCGTCCCCAGGGGTGGCATCAGAAAACACAAAAACATCCAGTTGCAGTGATTGTACCGTAGTCAGTGACACCCCAGTAACGTGTCACTGAGAGCTGTTTGGTTTCTCCTCACGCTGTGTTAGCTCCTGAGAACACGCTGCTCTGTGACAAGCAGCACCCCGACTCCCTGACCCTCTGTGGCGCACACGCGCATTCGCAGCAGCGACAGGATCGCACCTGAGGGGCATTATAATCAGATCAGATTATAATCTGATATATCTGAGATCAGATGAGAATTAATCTTAAATTTACTTGAGCGGTTCATGCTCGGCAGGGTCAGCAGTACCAGCTGGCCTGTACTGCTGCCTGTGCCAGCTCCATGCATCCCACAGAATCATCGAGGCTGGGAGAGATCAACAAGTCCAGTGGCCAACACAGCACCACCATCATCACCCCGAAATCACATCCTGACACCTCCTGAACACTTCAGATATGGGGACCCCAGTGCCTTCCTGGGCAGCCTGTGCCAGTGCCTGACCACTCCTTCAGGGAAAAATGCTTCTTTTTATTTACTGCTCCCTGACTCATTTTTTCTGTTTCAGAATAGAAGAACGCCCTCTGTATTCCTAAGCGGCAGACAGGTGATTCCTGCAGGTGCGGGACAGGTGGATCTGTGCCTGGAGCAGGCCCAGCTGGGGAACAGCGGAGCTGCCGGGGCTCGCATCCAGCCTCCCTGCTGACTGCTGAGGGGCATCTGATGGAAAACACATCCCCATGGCTACAGCTGACACTGCCCCTGCCCATCACTGACTAAATATGCAGGAGAATCAGCAGGTAACGTGAGGAGACTCTCTGAAGCGGCAATTCTGACACCAGAAGTCATGGCCGGCCTCCAGTTCACGAGCGGGAAATTAATTCTGAGGCTCAGAAGTCTGAAAATCGGGACCTGACTGGGGCAGGCTTTGCACTTAAAAGCAATTAAAGTAATTAAATCATACCCGGGTACTCCTGATTTAACAGCGTTCTGAAATGCTCAGCTACCGGGAAACACTTTAGCTGTGTCTGGCATACACAGCTTATCCTTCAGAAAGCGGGGCTGCTGAGGGGTCTGCCCTGTCAAACCACATTTGACACAACACCCCATGTGCTCAGAACAACATGAAAATGAAACAGAACTATGCACAGAGCAAAATGTTTAACACAGATCACTATATCTGCATTTCTATTTGCTGATACGTTGACAGATAAACGATTCAAGTGCTAACAACCAACCCTGGGCACGCGCCGCGCTCCTATTGAAACGGGCGATTTTTTTGTCTCAGACTTTTGGCAGAGTGGATAAAAGAATTTAATGCACAGCTGTTCTACTTTTTAATGTAGGAAACATTAATCAAAGCTTTAAGTTATAAGCTTTCCTAGCGTTGTTTAGTATTCCAGTTCAGCAGAGATCAATAGATCCATCCCGTGTTCCCTGACGCCTCTCCAGGACGCAGAGGCGCGATTATGTAAATGGCCCCGGCTTCCTCCCCTCCTGCCAGCGCTTATCTCCAAAGCCTTCTGCCTGCTGCTCCTGGCCACCACTGCCCGGCCAGCACAGGCCTCTTATCTCCTCACAAAGCTCCGAGCACGCCAGGATCGGAGCCAGCAACGCTAGACAATGCTGCACGGCTGGTTTTATTCCTAAGTGATTTATTTGAGCAAATTTAATTTCTTCCCTCAGTGTTTCAGTTTAGATGGAAGATATCTGCTAACAAGTCGGGCTAAAGAGAAATAGAGCAGATGTCCTGCAACGTTTATACAGGTTGGAAATAATCTATTCAACAATCCAAAAGAGAAGCAGGGAATGATTAGACAGTGCCAGTGTCACCCTAGGAGTGTCAACGACAGATTAAGGAATCTTTCTTAGGGAGTCCAGCACATGGTGACCAGATACTTTCTGGATGCTGGAAAACAACACATTTTGAAGGCACTAGAAATGTGCACTTCAGAGCCAACCCCTTGGGCTCCCTTTCAGGAGAGGTCCACTTAAACTCAATCAAACCAGCCGGGCAGCGATGGTGACTGCACACTAACCTAGCCCTCCACGAGGCACACGAGGAATAAATTCCCGGGGTTCGGCACAATGCTGTCCCCTCTCAGCAGGCTGATGAGCACTGATGTGCACACACACACACACACACACATGTCCCACACACCCACACCCCCACCACAAACCCCACAGAGGCTCCAGGCCAGGTGCTGCAGGGCAGCCTGCAATGCGCTCGCCTGCACCGAAGGGATGCGCCTGCATCCCCGCACGCCGCCGTGATTCCCTAGCAGCACCCCGTTCCTGTGCTTCTTGTGCATTAATCCCTGACCCTGGTAGCTCAGCAGCATAATCCCCATTTAGCATTAGCAGCAGCTTCCCCTGCGAGGAACTATTTTTGATAAGTGAGCCCTGATTCAGGCCTTGCTTTTGAACGACATATTCCCAGCTCAGCAAGAACCCGGAGTCCTGAATGAGCCTGAGCCCATCACTGAGAGAAAGTTCATTAACCTCGCTGGAGTTGGGGGTTAACAGGATAGCTGAAGAAAGGAGCAGTGTGAATAGCTCCGATGCAAAACAAATTAAAATGAATGTCATCATTCCTTTTGATATTCATTAGTTGATTCAAGGGAAGAATAGTCTTCTTAAATTTGCAAGCATTTATCTACAAAAAACAGGTGTACATCTGCTGCTCAAGTGCTTCTTGGGGCTACAGAGAAGAATAATGTGCAGAGACTCACCAGTTCCACCGAGGGAGTAGCTGGGAGAGGGAGAGAAGACCTGAGCGGCAAAATCCTCAAACGTCATCACTTCTTTGTGGTTCTGGATGATGGCTTCGAGGTACAGCGCTCTCTCCTCGTAGCTGCAATGCCTCGTTAAGGAAAGGTGTGCGCAGAACTCAAGGCTGTCCCACGGCATCCCCAAGCACCAGCCCCCAGCCCCCAGATCCACGCTGACCGGGCTTGGAACGGGCAGGGAACCGGACCAGAACTGCCCAATGGTTCTGAACGGGAGCAACAAGGAAGGGATACATTCAGGGCTGGAAATTCAGGGTAACACCTTTGAGCTTCCTGACTGAGAAACTGTGACTTGGGAGCTGCCGAGCGCAGGAGCAAAGCCCCAGACGAAAACTCACCGTCACAGACAGGCTGCGGCACTACGGGAATCTCCTGGCACACAATATTCCTGTTCCAATGACCAGAAAAGTTACTAGATTGGAGAAAAAAAAGCTACAGGACAGAGGGGTACAATGCCACCCCCCATTCATTTGATCACTGGACTTCGTAGAAGAAATTAAGCACAATAAACACAATTCTAAAAGCATGACGGTTACATTTAGGGCAGGTGCTAGAAGGTGCAACCTTATGTATCCCAAATAAATGATGCACAGTGGACAAACCCAGCCCACAACTTGCATGCATTATGGCCTGAATAATGCAGACAACAAAGCGAGCTAACATCGAGACTATTGCCTTTTAATTAAAACTCGGCAACCTGGAACACACAGCATTCAAATGTGTAATCAAAAACCAGTCACCAATAAAACTTACAAGCGTAACAAGCTGAAGCAACTTTCCAGCTGTCTTAATAGGACCCCTGCTTGCGGCAGCCTTTCACAGCGGAGAAAGCAAATCTTCCCCTTTTGTGTGCAGCTTCTGTCTGCTCAGAAGGTGAATCATACACTTCCAATAACAGGATAACGCCTGGGACAAATCTACAATGGGCTGGAGAGCCTCACGTATGACTTTATGAATTAGGGCTCGCAGGAGCCAGGATGACATCTCATTCTCCGTTTCCTCAGTGGAAACAAAAGTTTTCAGCGCCTCATTGTGTTTCTGTTATGGGGAAACGCACTCGAGCTCCGCAAGGCTGTTCGGTGGGAGCAAAGGCCAAGCTGAATTTAGAAATTAGGAGCAGGAGAATAACACCAGTGACAACAGAATGCAGGTGAGGGTATTTAGAATTGAAAAGCATTACTAATTAATATTGAAGTGCCATTTGTGACTCGCAATACATTAACAAAACCACTCTGAAACACTATTTAAAAAAAAAATAATAATCAGAGTTAAAGCAGTGCTTAAAGCCAGGAGACGATGGATGGTCTAGTGTCGACCTCGAAGGGAATAAGCAAAGCACAGTCTTCGTTGCATGTGAGTTCCTGCAGGCGTGGTGGCAACAAAGGGAAGAGAAAGAAAGGAAGAATTTTGCTTTTAATGCTCGCAGAGGACGATTGATACGTGATAAATCTTCTTATAAACTTCCCGTGGAAGCCTGAAGAAAGAAAATCAATAGCCAGCATTTCAGCGTTTGCACCTGCTGACAGCGTTATTTGCTCAGTTTTCCTGCCTCGCCCGAAGCCCGGGAGAACGCATTCCTGACAGCGCCAGCGCCAGCCCGCGGCGTGCGGGGCTGCCTCCCCTTTATGGGCTGAACTCCTGATGACTCTTGTTAATGAATAGGCTGCCAAACTTCCTCGGAGAGGAGGCACACGCCTGGGCCCAATTCTAAAGGGACTGACGGATGCCATTCACTGCTCATTATGGAGATGCCGATTCCTCGGCGCTCGGCTGTTGCCAGGGCCGTGCGGCCGCGATGCCGGGCGAGCGCGGGCCGGGGGCGGCGGGGGCTGCGCGCCCGTCTGGCAGCGGCCCCTGCGACACGGAGCTGGCACGTGCTGGCCCAGCGGGAGCGGCCCCGGCCGTGACAAATCGCTCAAAGGGCTCCGCGACACCGGGGGCTGGCGACCACCTGAGCCTGCGGGCCGGCCGGCAGCGCTCGATTCATCGCCCGGCCCCGGCCNGGGACGAGAAAAGGCTTTTCACGCTCTGTCTGATAACGCCCTGCTGCTGGGTCCCGAGCGGCCCTGCACAGCGGCACATCCGAGCACCGCGCGGGGCTGCTTCGGATAAATGCTGCTCGGAAACACGGGGAGGGGACACTGCCCAGGTTTGCTCTGCACCCGCTAAAATCCTACTGACGAGCTGGAGGATGCCGCTCACCACACAAAACACTGGGAAGAAAACACCCGGACAAACAGCTGAGGAAGAACACTCCAAGGTCTGGAGAGCCCTGCAGATCCACCAGTGCTTCGGAGGCACGCAAGGAAGAGCCCCGGCTCAGCGCCTCTCCTGCACACTGAAAAGCCAAAAGCAGCGGGTGCAGACAGCCCCAGTGCAGCCAGGCCCGGTGCTGCACACCCCAGCTCCACTGGCCAGCCACCCCGGCTTGGTGCACTCCCCGTGCCCTCCCGGGCTCCCCAGGGCAGCGGGAGCACTGCAGCTCCTGCCACGCGGGCAGCGAGCGGGATATGCCCGTGCTCGTTTGTACTCACAGCTTTAATTGTGAGTACAAAATAGAATTAAACTCCCTGCTATCTCTGCCTCAGTGCATATGCAGGCTGGGGAGAACAGCTAGGATTCATTAAAAAAAGAAAAAGGCAACTAAAATTTTACTGAAGTTTAGGAATTTGAATGTGGAGGCATCATGAACAAGCTGTAAAAAAACCCTCCGAAAAACACCTCCATCCTGTAAAAAAAGCATCACGAGGTTTCCTATTTATCGCCCCGTAGGAACGCGTCTGTCCTGAAAATCCCTGGAGCAATACTTCTGTCAGAGCTGCACCACAGAAATGTGCTGTGCCTTCAGCCTAAGAGCCAACCATGAAGTATCACTGAGTTACAAACATTAGAACCTCACACTGAACCTCTTTAACCTGAACTTTTTGTCACAGCTCTCCTGCGAGCTTTCGGCAGAGCCCACCTGACACCAAGGTGCCCCCAACACCAAGCAGAATTTAGATCAAGTGCACATAAACCACTGGTTTAAAAACGCAAGCCATGGATCAGCAAAAGCCCCAGCTCTGAGCAGGGCCGGGAGGGAGCCCCGAGTGCCGGGCTGGCTTTCCCGGAGCAGCCTCGGGGCTGGAGCGCTGCAGGGAACACGCGAATCCGCCGCTGCGGCAGGCCCGGCTGCAGAGGACGGGCTGTGAGCTTGAACCCTACCCCGATGGAAAGCTGGACAGCTGGCTGCCCTGATTAACTAAGCCCCCAGTTATCAGGGGGCTTGGGGCGTCCCCTGAGATCTGCAGATAAATGGAGTTATACCAGACCCTTGAAGGAGCTGATCAAAAGCTCCTCTTTTAATATGTACGGCAATTTGACCCACCCCTCCACGGCTGCATTATTTTACATTTTGCTTCTGCCAAGGCAAAACTCCAGAGCAAAATGTTTTAAACAGATGCAAACAGGGATTTTTTTTTCCACTTCATATGAAATAATGACATTGAGAGCCACGACAAGGTGTGAATTATTGATCATGAATATATATAAAACTGCAGGAGAGCAGGAATTTAGCTCCTATTTGAATACAGCAATCAAATCTCAATATTGAATATTATGAGCTTCTAGTAGTGTTTTATCAGCATATCAATTATTTTAACATTTCAACCACACAATGAAGGCTGTTTGAAAAAAAAAAACCCAACACATTAAAATGTGAACATCATCTATTTGCAATAAACCACAACATCTTACTGCAGCAGCAGGATGACCTGCAAAGTGAAACACACAGGACCTCCTTCCAGATGGAGAATGCAAAAGAAGACAAAAGGCAGAAGCTTTTGAAAATGCACTGGAGAGGCGGGCTCCAGCCAGCACTCAGCTCTCACCCACCAGCATCGCTTCTACATTCGACCTCTACAACACAGAGCCAGTTTCAGACACACAGTTTGAAACGTAATGACCTTGAAAACCCTTGAAAGTCCTTATAATCTGGGTTCTACAGGTGACCTGAGCCACCTCAGGGCCAGGATCTGCCCAGTGTTTCCCTCCCTGCACACACACACGAAACACTAAACTGTAACAAACTGCCCTGTAGAGAAACAAGGGAATAGAGAAGATGATGACTCAAGCAGATCCTGAAAATACAGAACTTTTGCTTATTAACCTTAACTCCGTGCTGACCTCCAGCAAACTTCTCAGGGCCCCACCCCTGCTGACAGTAATGGCCAGCCCGTCCTGGCCCACACTAGTGTTTGAAAATAAGAACATGCTGGCAGCATTCGTATACTCTCACCCAGACACGGAAAGAACGGTGCACTCTGCTGACACAGCGGGCAAGGAGGAGACAGGAGTGTTGGTGGGTGTGCAGACAGCCTGGGGAGAAGGGCCTGGCTGCTCTCCACGGCCTGGGGGTCGTGCCAACACCGCAGGGCACTGCTCCCAGGCCTGGCAGTCCCAGGACGCTGCTGGGGTGCACAGAGAGCCCTCGCTGCAGCGCCTGTTCCTCTGGCTCCAGAGGGACCCTAATGCGCACTGCTGGCACGGCCCCGCCGCAGCTCCCATCTGCGATGGGCAGCCCACCCGGAGAAGGGCTTTCGGGGCATCGGGCCAGTGGAGACGCTGCAAGTATGGAGGCAGACAGCTCTTTCCAGCCCATCGGACATCAAGGCTGGCTACGTGTCCACGTGCCAATTCCTCCTCTACCCAATTAGGGAGACCTGCAGAAAACCTTTGAATTTACTGTTCAGTGCAAGGAACATCCATTTCAGCTTCCTCCTGATTGTATCGTAGGGCCCAAAGACGGTTCACAAAAAGGGTTTGCTCCTGACACCGTGACGGCAGTTTGGAAAACAAACAAGAACATAAATGTTTGGGACTTACCAGAGCAGAATAAAGCTGGGACCATAAAACTGAGGTTGGCAGAGATGTGTTGGCTGATGACCTTTCTGCACCTAATTGTCCTCCCCAGCTCTGAAGAGGATGGAGTTACTGTGCTTTTAAAACGTGGAGCTAGGCAGTTTTGGTGTGAAACTCAATCTGCTTGATTGGGCTCGCCATCGTTTACGGTCTAGTGACCGCCACCACCGCACAAATTTCACCGAGAACTTTTGGGGGAATTTTAGTAACGTATATCCTTCATTGAACAGGTGCAATTGAACTGTACCTGCCAGCCACCACAGACTTCCGTGCTTTTAATAAACCAAAGCATCCGAGATGGAAACTCTGCAGTGACGCCGCCCTTAAATCGGTCCGTGTAACACATGAGATGTGTGAGCTGAGGCTGTGTGACCGATGGGGTCTGTGGGCCCCCTCTCCCCGTGGCCAGCCCCTGTCACGGCCATCTGTCCACGCTGCAGCCGGGGGAGCCAGGGCTCCCTTGGCGGAGCAGGGCTGGCCTGCGCCAGGGCTGCTGTTCCTCCTCCTTATCCAAAATGGGCAGATGATCCTCTGCTGCCAAAACCAAGAGCTGATCCTCTCTGCGGTGTAATTTCCTGCTGCTGCGCCACCAATTGTACGGACAGGCAGTGCTCTGTGCTGGGGAGGATGGCTGGAGCCCAGGACACCCTGGTGGGGAAGAGACACGGCTCTCCCTGAGACCGGCAGGTACAGAGAGGTTTGCAGAGGGGTTCCTCATTTGTGGAGCGTTTGCCCAGCGCCTCGGCACCGTGCCCGGAGCTCTGCCCCCTCCTTCCCCACAACGGGGCCCGAGTCCCTGCATGGGATCACAAAAGAACCTCGGTGCTGGCTGATGGAGATGGGCCTCAGGTCCCAGAGAAGCTGAGAGTGCTGCGAGTCCCAGGGCGCGCTGCCGCGGCGTTTCCCAGCGCGCACGGTGCGATACCGCGGCTCCCGCGCAGACGCTCGCCAGTAATTGCTGTGAAGGGGAAAGCGCAGCAAAACAACAACGGAAACACGTTTCACACGGTTTCAGAGCATCTCTGTGGAAATCAAGCAGTGTAACAGCAAAGTCGTACTGAAGGTGCCCTGAGGCAAAAGGCTGCAGCTCACGCTCGCCTGTGCGGAGCCCCGCGCCGGCGCTTGGCTCCTGCCGCCGTCGGGCAGCGCGGGGCCCAAGGTGTGCTGCAAGCACCCGTCTGGCAGAGGCACTCGCCTGCCGCTCTGGGATAGCAAGAATATGTAGCACATTAGTCATGCCAAGTGCTTCAGGGGAGAATCTTGCATTTATTATGAATAAGGCAGAAAACAAGCTTTCATCTTAATTTCCGAGCGCTCCCGCAGGCAGGAAGCCCCCGGGAGCAGACACACGTACCAGTACAGACCGGCCGCTCACCGCGGGGACAAAGGGACACCGGGTCACCCTCTGCTCTCACACCACTCTGTGCTCTGACAGCACTCAGCTCATCCCTACCCAAAGCTTTGTACTTCTACCACAGAGTCCCTGCAATGCTCTCCTCCCAGCTAGTGCTGTTTGTACACAAACCTGCTCCGTTGAAAAAAAAGCTGGGCCTGCACCTCATCCCCTTTATTAACTTTGTTCCCATTAAGCGTGTTCCTCATGTGCTAGAGGTGACAAACCACACACAGCTGTGCCTAGGACACGGCTCTGTATGTTCTGCATGGTGCAACCAGCCCTCTGCCTATCCAAGGTCCAATCAGCCACTGCACTCCATGCCTATCACTGTACTGACAGAGCTTGGATGAAAATATTTCAATTGCAACGATGACATAATGGCCTGTTACCAGTTCAGAGCCGCAGGAGCCCTGACTGGTAACTCACTCCGCAGGGCACACCAAGATCTAACCACTGAGAAGCTGCTTATGAAAGAGTTCTGTATCACGACTCCTGTGGCACAAGGTTTTGGCCAGCAAATTTGTGGGGCATCATTCCCCCCAGATATACTTTCTCTAGAAGAAGCCATACAGCTCCCTGCTGAATCCTGAGAGATAAAGGGACAGCAGTTGCCCAGGTCTAAGTGAAAGCCACCTTCCTAGTGCCCCAGAGCAGAGATGTTGAGCTCCTCTCTCCTGAGGGCACTGGGATCACAGCGAGCCACTCGGTCGGGATCCACACTGCCTCCACTGTGAAATTCCAGGTGGAACTCACAGGGATCCAGCCAAATTCTAGATCCCAAGGTGGCGGAGCCAGGACAGCCAGGCAGTGAGATTCTCCCACCAGAAACGAAGAGCTGCTAGCAGAGGGATGCTGGGCCAGCAACACCTTCCTGTCCTGTACTCAGACGTGTAGGAGAAGTGCAGACTTGCCTGCAAGGCTTGTGAGTTTATTTTATGAGTTTTATCAGTTGATGACAAAATGCTGTTCACTTATATTCACTTACATTTGAAAATTTTATAATTAAAAAAAAAAAAAGAAGCACCCCAAAGAGCAAAAGCCAGGGTTATAAAGGTTTTTGAACTGGTGGTGTTATGCTTTGGTCATTGCACTTACACAAACACCCAGACTTGCAGCGTCTCCAGCTCAACAGCCATGTACATTTAACATTCCTACACTTAGTGCCATCCCACTCCCCAAACACAAGGATGTTCTCCTAAAGCCAGAAATGCCACCAAAAGAGCTGACATGCCACCCGAGATCTGCTCCACAGTGCACCTGGAGACAAGGAACAGGTCAAGCTCCATCACAGCAGTATCCAGGTGAAGGTACAGCTGGGAGGCTCCTGGGACAATGCCATACTCAAAACCATCCAGAACCTGAAGGTGCCAGCCTCTGCAATTCCCAGCTTTGAAACTAAACAGCCAGAGGAGGGGAAGGGGAGATAATGCCAGACTCATAAGTCAGAATTCACTGCAGAACGGCAGAGCAGGACAATGACAACGTCTCCTACACAGTCTGTGCTCAACAGGGCAAAGTCCTGTATGAACATGGACAAAGAGGAAATGCCTTTCTTGATTTTAAATGAAATTAAACAGAAATGGTGATTTGGTTAGTTTTGAATCAGTCCTTCTGCCCCCAACAAGAAGCAAGGTGTCTGCTGAACCAACTTGGACACAGCTTGTCTTAGAGGAAGCAGCAAAAAGCCTGTGGGAGTAACAAAGCCTGTGGGAGGCAACAAATGCCCTCCTCCGTTACAGAATGTCATACTCGTGTGTCACTCGCACAAAGAGACTTGATTTTCTGATGTTCAACAGTGATGCTCCCAGGTCTTCAAAATTACATGTTTTCCAAATGTACATCCCTGGAAAGCTTAATTGCTCTGAAAATACCACTTTTACAAATTTTACAATCTGTGAAGCAGTTGTAAGTGTTTACAATCCTATTTTTTTTTCTTTTCTAATGAGAATGTGCCATAAAATTGCTAACATATAGGCAAGAAAAATATAAATCATGCTGCCATTCATGGGGTGTGATTCCCACTCCCTGGAATGACTGCAATGACACTGAGGTGGTTTTGTGTGCCCGGGACACCAGCCTCAGTGAGCTGCTGCTGAGCAGCACACAGAGGGATTCCTGGAATTCTATGGAATATAAATGCCCACGCCAAACGAATTTGTTGCTAAAAGAAGCTCAGTTCATTTAGTTCTAAGTGAATCACAGCCAGTGGAACAGCATCTGGGAAAGGGGCACCTCTGTGCCTTGCATAGGACCGATGGAATGTCAAACCATCACTCGTTAGGGAATGAGTCTTGTCAATTTATACATGTATCTTCTCACCTACTAAATGCTACCAAACCCTGTCAGTTTGATAAGAGTAGGATGATCCAGCAGCTACAAGCAGAACAAAATATAATTACAGAAAATAATTTTGCCCCTTCTAGTTTATTACAGATCTTTTCATTACTTCTGAGTCTAACACTAAACAGCTCAGTTTCAGGCCTATTACAGTTGGTAATTTACATTTATTACAATCAGGGACAGGTAACTGGGGCTGATTATCACATCCATTGCGAGTGACACCATTTGCAAGACGCTTAACACGAAACAGACTTGTTGCTGCGATGAGACAGGCTGGGAAATTGCTCCATGTGAGAGGGCAGGAAGGAAGAACAAATCAGAGAAAGCCCAGCAAGAAACCAGCGGGGATGTCCCGGCTTTACATGAAAACCAATGTACGGAGGACGGAGGTTTAAAATTACCACCTGCCACATCTGTGGGTATTGCAAAGCACGGACTGAGCACGGGCTGCCCTGGGCACGGGGCTCTCCAGGTCTCTGTGTCCCTTTCCATGTCCCTTCCCATGCTGTACCTGTGCCCCTGAGCGGGTCCCTCCGGCCACCCCGGCCCCGCTGACCATCGGCCGGCAGCGCACGGCAGCACCTGGCGCTGCCTCCGGCCGGGCCCTGCGGCAGCTGAGGCCAGAGCTCCCTGCCAGGTGGCCGCTCTTCAATTACACTGGCTGGCATTGTAGGGTTAACAAGGAGCACGGGGAAATCTTTTATTCATATAACACAGAATGCCTTTTGTTGATCTTTGAATAATGTTGCTTAAAATCCATTAAATGAACGTACTCTTTCAACAGCCAGCCTGCAACAGGTAGAGCAGCGCGCACCCACCGCCGGCCACCTCGGCGGAACGGCATCCCCAAAAGCAATGATTAAGTCAGCATTTAAAACAACATTTTTTTCCCCTGAAAGTGACGTCCCAGTAGGGGAACTGGATTCCACTTTCACAGCACAGCTCTGCCAGTGTGCATGCTGTGATGGCTCCCCGTTTCTCCAGAGGAGTAACTTAAAATTCTGGTGCACGTTTATGAAATCTGCTTTTTTTAACTTATGAGGTGGGGTGTGCGAGTGGAGAGGGAGTAAAACTGAAAATGTGACTCCTTCACAAAAAGGCAACTCAATGCATTGGTTCCACTGTTAACTTCTACATGTTCTACTGTTTCTGAAAAAATTTCCCCGTAAGTTTCGAGTTACTCAGGGTGGCCAGGAAGTCTCACCATTACAATTAATTAGGAGCAAGTTGCTGAGTGAGCTGTACAACACACTATTAAACAACCACGTTGTAAATCCAAGCATGAGAGAAATGATGGTGGAAGTGGAGAGAGAGCAGCAGGGAGGGCTGCTTGGCTGGCTGCACACCTGAGCTGACAGCCTGCTTTAGCACCCAGGACTGGCCAGGTTCAAACCAGCTCTGAAGAGGAGTGCCAGTGAGAGCGGAAACCAGGCTGTTGTACACAGGGATATATTGTACACAGGCATATATTGTACACAGGGGAGCAGGAACAGGAGTGCTGAACCCCAGAACAGTGCAAAGGAAAAACTCCTACCTATAGGAATAAATATGATAGAAACAACGAGTGACAAACCACAAGGTGGTCCCAAAGAATAGCTGAGGTGCTGCTGGAGCCCTTCCCAGTTCGGGGCATGCTGTGTATTCAGATTAAAAGCCACTGCAGAGCAGTGCAGAGCAGAGCAGGCTGGGGCTGGGCCCGGGCAGCTGCACCAGGCTGGGTGGTGTCACCAGGTGGGAGGTGCAATGACCTGTGCCCGTGTGAGACCCCCGAGGTGCTCTCAAGGTTGGGGTCACACAGACACACCAGGGAAGAGCATCAGTGAGTAACTGTGCTGTGCACTCCTGCCTCCCCGAGGTGTCTGGGTTATGGAGCACCCACTTGCACCGCGATGAGATTACGGCCGGCTCACAGAGCGGCAGCACTTTGTTAAAACGGACAATTAATCTGATTTGAGACGGCAAACGAGCGAGCCAGTGCTGCTGCAGAGGCAGCTGCGATGGGAGGGGGGGAATCCTGCAGGAGAGGCACCGGTCCCCGCGAGCCGGCGTGGGCAGGAGAGGCGGACGGCAACTGGTGACGAGCGCGCTCCTTTCTCCACGGCTACCGAAAACCTGCCCCGAGCCCCCGGTGACAGCCCCGCGCCGCTCTGCTCTGCACGGCCCCTTCCATCTGCTTCCTGCCAGGCCCTTCTGACACATCTCATTCTGCAGCCAGCGCAGAGACGCTCCTTTGTCACGGTGGCCGCAAATCACCGCACGGGCCGACCCTTCCCCGGCACGTGCCTCCGAGCACCGTCTGCAGCTCCACGGAGCGCAGAAAGGACCCTAATGAAGCGTGTGTGCCCAGCAGCTCAGCCCCTGGTGCCCAGGGGACGCTGTGCCCAGGTGCCACAGCCTCCCCACAGAGCCAGCCTGAGCACAAACTCGGGAAGCTTCTGCTGAAGCACATCGCTTCCTCGGTGGCTCACGCTGCTGCTTCCACCAGCCAGTGCCCTTTACCCTACCCTTCTCAAGTTCTTCACATCCTTAACTGCTGAGTCATGTCAGGTATAAAAGGAGATCATGAGGATCCCAAAGAGAAAGGCAGGGAGCACAAGATGAATTTTTAATGAAGCATCAAAGTTGGTGGAAGCAGAGAAGGGGAATATGCAGGGACCCAGGGAAGAAGCTGCACAGCAGGGACACTGCGTGCTGTCAGGCTGCTGTCAGGTTTTCCTGTATTCCAGTCTTCTTCCAGATTTTGTTTAGCTTACTATCTCAAAAATCAACCCCCAAATTTCACCCAGTTTGAAAAGGAAGGCTTTTATCATTCAATCACCAACTAATCCATCTTGTGCAGAACACGACCGGCACTGCACTCTCTCCTGCACAGTTACACACTGTCTCTTCCCATACTTATATTCTGAGGAACTCAGGAAACCACTTCTTCCCAGCCAATTACAAAAGGAGAATTGGTGTCTTTTGGCATTGGAATGAGCAGCTGTAAACAGCCCTTTTCCACATACCTTTGTCACTACGACTGTGTCACCACCCACATCAGGCCCCTGCTACGTCAGCTCAAGCCAGTCCTGTGAGCAGGCTGCAAAATTTTATCCATTAGGTGGAAAATGCCCACTGCAACCCAAGATGAGCCTGTCCAAATAATTTCGCTTGCCAATTAACATTGGAAATACATGACAGCCTTGTCTTTGGGTGTGATTTCAGAGCCTACAGCGCCTCTTGCACTGCCAAGCTTTCCGGCTTGGACCCGCGGCGTGTGACCGGTGTAACTGCAGGAACACTGGCACACACAAGTGGGATACTGGATATTAAATATTTGGCTTTTTTGGCAACATCTCTTCTCGCTCCCTGCCCTGGTGTTTATCTGTGCAGGCACACTGCTATCTGATCCCCTGGACAACGCCGGCGGTATCGCTGCATGCGCCGCTACCTTGCGCAAGGTTGGGCTCCGGGTCTGAATCTGCCTCTCCCAGGCAGACACTGCTCTGCAGCCCGAAACAATGCCCAGCACTTCGCCATGAAAAGAGAGAAAGTGAACATTAGCACATCAAAGGCCCCTTTCTGAAAGAAGAAAAATTGCACGATGCACACTTTAATCTTTCTGACAATCTATGCATGGCCTGAGCTGAATTCTATTTTTCACACAAATGGGAATGCTCGATACGAGCACATCTGTACCAACAGCAACAACAACAGAGGAACACGAGCTAGCACAGACTTTGAACTTTTTTAAAATATGGATTAACACGCAATAATATTTAACAGCTGATAGAACAACATCCCTCTTATCTCTCTTAATAAACCCAAATTACATCAAACATTTTACGGGCAACGTACAGAAAGGCTGCTAAAAATATTTTAATCTAAAAATAAAAAGAAGTTAGTGTTAAACAAAACACAGGCAGTATTAAAATCTTAACGTAAATGCCAATTGCAGAAAATCAGTTACGTGTCAGGGAACAGCCTTAAGAGTAATTCCCTCAATTAACACTTCCGTTTAGCTAAGGGTGGAATGGGACCCCTGCTTACAGATTTAAAAGAAAATATTGCTAAAATATGTGTACAGCATCTAAACTCATTATGCTGCATTAAGGGAGAGACTTCTGCCTGTAGACCTCCTTGCACTGGGAGGGCTCACATCCATCAGCCCCGAGAAGCAAACACTGGGACATCTCTGCACACCCAGAGAACCGGAGCACAGGCAACAGCACGATCCCAGCAGAGAGGGGCGAGAGCTGCCCCCTCTCACTCCTTCACCAGGATGCCCTGTTTGCTGCTCAAGCCTCACCAAGACGGTCTGCACATTTTTTCAGCTGACATACATGTTAAACAGAGTCCAAATGCTTGGGGAGAGCAAGAGAGGGACTGCCCAGGAACAACATCCCAGTTTCCTTCATGTAAACAGAACTGCACCTCCTAAATATCAGCTCTAATGGAGTGGTACGATTTACAAACGTGCCTTAGTAAATGCACATGCTGAATGATTTGTTCCTCACTCAGCCTCAACATCTTGGAAGAACTTCAGCAAGATCCCAGCCTCGGACTCGCAGAGCATCAGCAACGGAGAAGAGGCGGCACCGCGGCTGAGCCTCGCACACCTGACACTGCACACAAACCAGCTCGTTCCCAGACACAACACCCACACTTCCCAAAAAGCCTGAGAAAAATCCCGCTTTCCTTGCAGATCTGCCAGCAGCTAAAAACGCTTCAGTCCCAAGAAGGAGCAGGGGAGCACACGCGGATCTGCCGAACGAGCTGTTTGAAGCGCGGGCTCAGCGCTGAGACGACGAGCTGGCGCACAGGAACACGGGACAAGGAATTAAAAGTAGCTGTTGTGGAAATCTCTCCACAGAGAAGTCTGCCTGTGCCTTGGACACCCACCGTGCCACAGACCAGCACGCTGAAGTTCCACAAAACCAGGGGCTCTCTGCGCTCGTTCACAAAAACCATCTGCAATTTGCAGGGTTTGCGTTGCTAAACATGGCCCCAGGCCCAAGACCTTTATTTCCCTTCATATTTTGCTTCTCCAGGATACAGCCCTGCTCAAAGCACCGGCTAAAATGCATACTGGGGGAGGAAAGAATGGCTGGACCGGACAGATGGTCGGCCTTTGGATGCTGAAAGGGATTTTGAGAGAGTTGAGTAGTATGACTTAATTCTTGTCCTGAATATTGAAGGTAAACACAGATCAATCCAAATGAGGCAGGGCACAGCTACAGCCCTACACCCCGTGCTGAGGGTGAAAACCAGCACCACGCCACGAATGCAACAACGAACAAAACCCCCAGCATTTTCTTTAAACTCCTGCCACTGGAAACACCGCCTCTCCCGTCTGCTCAGCAAACAGAAATGGAATGATTTTTTGTTTTAAATGCAACGATTTATTCCCCGTACACAAATCACTGACTCAGCGTGTTACTGCACAGTCAGAATTGCACAGAGGTGAAGCAGAGAAACTCTCAGTACTCAGGACCTTGGGTCCTGCTGTTTTCTCCCAGTTCTGGAGCTCAACAGTTTCTCTGACAACTCCAGCATCAATGGTGGATTCTGCTCCATCCTGAAAAATCTCCTTGTAGCGAATACTACATAAAACTAACAAAGCTGTCTCAGGCCTGATGCTCAAAATGTAACAAAAGCACAAAATATGAGGGCAGGAAAACGTGAGTCTGCAGATATCACGTTTCTAATGTTCTTCCAGCAAGTACCAACATGAAAAATGAAACATTTGGTCCACTGACCTCTATATATTTCCTTTAGCAATACAAGGGAAGATTCAAACCCGTTGTTCCGGGCAGCAAAGAACACTGGAGCCCATGTGAGGTGTTTGTTTGCAAACCCCAGTTTCACAGATACTGTAATTGATGCACAAAGTGGGAACAGAAAGTAAAATCTCTCCACTTTGCTTTCCCGAGATCCCGGGACTTTGTGTGTTGACTTTTGGGATTCCAAACGGCACGTTGCTGTGGCATTTAAAACAAACGGAAATGCTGGCATGCAAATCCTATTCAGCAACTTGAGAATACTGAGGGCTTTTACAAGGCAAAGAACACGTTAAAAGTTCATTAATTAACCAGTGCTTGGGAACAGATGGAATGGCTATCTGGGCTCTAATTACTGTAAGTTGGGACAGAGGTTCACAGACCTTAATGAGGTTCAATAAAATGAATGATTACACATCAATCACAATTAGAGAAACCTGTAAGATGAGCTGAATTATCATGGCAACAAGTCATAAAACATGGGAGCACAAAACCCAACAGGCTCTGCGAAAGCCTAGAAAGAAAGGGTTTCTGAATTCAAACAGTTCTCCTGGGCTGGAACAATCCCTCTCTCCTGCCAGGCTCCGGGAGTTAACGACGAGGGCTGTGCTGTCCCCCTGGCAGCCCGGGGCTGGACCAGCCCTCCAAGGGTGCAGGGCAGGGGATTACTCACACTGGCACGTGTGGGTCTAACTGCCCTTCCTACAAATCCAAACCTTCAAATAACATGGAGTTGCATTTAACAGCTATGGACACAAAAATAATCCCAGCCACGTCCATTTCTGACCACCGGAGCTGCCTGTGGGAAATGGTGTTTCCAGAGCTTCAAATTTCCCAGCTGCGAGAGAGGCAGGCAGTGGGGAGAGAGGAAGGTGGTGGGGTGGGCACAGAAATTCACAGTGCAGAGCCCCGTTCACTTGTGATCTGGGCAGTGTCTGAGCATCAGCTGCAGGGCTTGTTCCCCAAAGCGCTCTGTGCTTCTGTCACCCTGCCTGCACTGTCACCCAGCCTGAAGGGTGCCAGCCTGGCCAAGCACAGCCCTCACCAGCCCCCTTTCAATACCAAGAGGCCAGTCAGGGCCACAGGCACGGCAAAGCTCAGGAAGGAGCTTTCAGGAGCACAGAAAAGCAAAGGGCCCGGCAGCTTGAGCTCTCTCCCTGAGTCGTAATGGATTCGCTGTCACGGCACAGTTTTGGTGTCGAGGCTTTGCAGTACTGAGACACTGAGCTAACCCCAAGTTTGTTACACAGGTAACACCGAGATCTGCAGTGAAATAACTGCTCCCTGAGCAACCCTGCCCTGCCCAGCTGGGAGGTGGGCAGGGGAAGGCCTGTTTTACTTCAGGAAGCCACAAACTGCAGGCCAGCAAGGTGTTAGATAATCCACACTGTCACTCGGGTGAAAATGAGCCAGGCAGATGATCCTAAAGAGATGCCACACACTCAGCTGGTTCAGCACAAGTTAGTTACAGGTTCTCAAAAAAAACTGGCCCAGGCCAATTCAGAGAAGTATTAAAACCCAAAAAATTACCTGAGATTTTGTTTAACAGAAACTACTGTACATGCACTAGAATGTTATTGAACATTAGGTTTAAGAAATCCTCAAAAGCCATCTGCTCCTGCTTATCCACCAGAACCCTGACAGTTAATCGTACTGGGAAATAAACACAGAATTATGATGCTGAGGAAAGAAAAACCACAAATTCAATAAGCCAGCCAAAAAACATGCTACAAAAAGTAGCTTTCTCCTACTCCTCTGACTTGCTGTCACCATGTCCATGTCCCCAGGAACAGACTGGCTTTCAAAGTTTTTCAAGTGCAGGTAGGGGGGAAGCTTTTCCTCTCCAAAGGATGATGTAGGATTATGGTGCTGCCCACCAAAGTATCTTTTATATAAGAGGCACAAAATTTCTGTGCCTCTTTCATTTTGGTGTCAGCTGCACAGAGCACATCAGGCTGGAGGGGCGTCAGATCTCTCTTGCCTCCTCAAAGCATGGCCAGCACTCAACTCAGCCACTCACTTCGCAATAACAGAGAAAAAGTCATACAGAAAACCCAGAGCTAAGCCTAAAAACATTTTTCCTGCTTAGAAAGTTATTCCTTAACTTTTGATTAAGCAATTTCAGCACGTATGCCTCACGCAAACCACACACTGAAGTCAGGGTTTCTTCAAAAGAGAAAAAGAGGAATTTGGACAATGAAGTAAACCCCTACCGGCGATTGCATGTTTGCATCACCAGCAGTGCCTGGAGGGCTGGGGAAGCACACATGGAAATGCCCACACGTGGATCTGCTCTCCTGCAGTCTTTGTGCCTTCCCAGCGCCGTTTCTGGGACAAGGGAACGGCCCTGCCGGATGGCAGCTGCCTCTCCGAGCCCGGCACCCAGGCTTTGGCCCCGCCGAGGACACGGCGCATCCCACCGGCCCCACGGGAGCCCCGGGACCATCCCTCGGAAAGGCTTTCCAACGCCAGGAGCCTTCACCTGCTGCAGCCCTGCCCGCGGGGCAGCCCGTAACAAGTGGCCCTCGGGCAGCCCGAGCGCCGAGCTCGGCCACCCCGGTGCCTGGCCGCAGGTCCCTTTGTTCCTTTGTTGCGCCCGAGGGAGCGGGAGCGGCGCTTCCCGAGCGCTGCCGCCGCTCCAGCTCCGGCCCCGCGCTCGTCCCTCCCGAGCGCTTTTTGTCTCGGCACAGCGCTGCGCCAGCCCCGGCTCCGCACTCCCTCCCTCCTAACCAGCCTTCTCATGACCTATATAACTCCACCTAAAGCCACCGGGACGGACTTTAGTTTTCCCCGAATTTCGCAGTTTAATTTGATGATTACGCTGCAAGAACTGAGACGCATCCTTTCAATCGAAATGACTCGGGGCAATTTAACTTGGCTTTATGGAAACGTCGGAACGCTCGCTGCGCGCTCCGCACAAAGGAATTGGACTGGAAGGTTAAGAATCAGCATCAGGGATACCAGCAGCTCCCTCTAGTTGGAAAGTGCATCATTATTGTCCCTGAAGAGCCAGTAAATAGCAAAGATCCCCAAATATTACAAGCTGCTTACATCAAGCGGCTTGGGAACGCGTGCCGGAATACATAATCCTCGTAGATCCACTAGCTACAATGCTTGGATTCCCTCCTCCGAAATGAAAATAACTTTTTATTATCTCTGGTGGTGACTTCTGATTATTTTTTTAATACGTGAGCTACCAAAAAATTTAAAAGTCCCAGCATTTAACAACGAATCCGCTTCGGAACAAAAAAAACCTGCCGCACGTTAGAGCGGCGATTCGCAAACCGCCTTTCACTGAAATTTAAAATAAGCGTCAGAGCGTGCATATGCTTTAAATAAATATAGGGTTTCAGATATTGATCCAGAAGCCACCTCCTTACATTTCCATGGCTTTGAAACTAAAGAAGAGGCTTTTTAGCCTGAGGGGTTAAAAGTGTGGGTGTGGAAGTGGGCTTTTGTTGGAAAAATTAGCAATGCTATGAGTCATTGTGCATTAGCGGCAGAATAGTTTTGCATCTTGTATGAATCCAGACACCATATGCCATGCGAGGCCGGCCGGCGCTGCGGTGCCACGTGGGCATCCCCAGCGGAAAGGCTGTCGGAGCGCGGCGGCGGCCGCGGCAGCGCGGCCAGCCCGGCCCGCCGGACATTGTCGGGAGCAGCAGGAACAGCTGGTAAGCCAGCAGAGCCCCGCTCGCCCGGCCGGCATGCTAATGAGGCGGCCGGGCCGCACAAAGCCCCGCGCCCAGGGGAGCGACCCCGGGGCCCGNGCCGCCCCTGCCCCGCCAGCCCCGCTCTGCCAGCCCGGCCACAGAAACCCAGCCGGCCCCGCTGAGCACCGACCTGCTCGTGACAAACCCCGAACAAAAACAACCCCAGCGAGTCCCGAGCGCGAATTCAGAGCATACTCTCCGAAAGACGCGACGGAGATTGAGCTACGCAAATAACCTTCAAAGTTAACAGGGGGAAACGGCAAAATCACCAGAAATTACTTTGAAAAGACACAGAATGTGAATCCCCTGCAAACCGCCAAGAACCACCGCAAGATGGGATGAAGCACTTGTTAGTAACCCGAATGTACCAATTCTGTTTCTGTCAAAGAACCAAAGAAGGAGCGAGCGCCTCTCATGCAACACAAGTTGGAGGCTCTTTGTCTAACCCAGAAGAAAACACGAAGCACGGCGGGACAGGCGTTTGCACCTCTGTGTACCTCGCACCTTCCCGTGAAAGGAATGTTTACTGCTCATAAACAAAGCCCTGTACCGCACTGTGTGCCCCTGGCAAGCTGCCTGGGAGGCATCCTCCCGTCCCGGGCTCCCGGGAAGCACCTCGGCAGAGCGGGATTACAGCATCCAAACTACATTATTTCCAGCAGGATCATAACTTCCCAGTTTTCAGCAGGGGTTAAAGAGGCATGGCTGTGTGTTTTAGGACTCTTGTTCGCAACTACTACACACATACTAGTACACATGTCATGTAGAAATCCACAGCTGAGTTTGTTTTGTTGGGTTTTTTCCCCTGACCTGTATCACACAGTGAACTCACTTTTCATTTAAAAACCCATTATATTCTTGATATCACTTAAGTCCAGGTTTGTTTTTGGAACTGTCCATTGTATCAGCCAGTGAAGAAGAGCCTCTGCAACTGCTGGGGTTTATTTAGTGCTAAGAAGAGCGCAGATGCTGCCCAGAGATCAGCAGTTTAAAACTCTGTGTCAGAATCAGCCTGGGACTTTCTCAGCAACCCTCAGCGAGCTTCGCAGCTCCCAGCCACAGGGGAGGACGGCAGTGCCTCACGTTAGAGCGACAAAACAAACGGCACTGCTCCCACGCAGCCTCCCCGGCTGCTCCCTGCCACCCCAGCCACGCGGGGGTACAAGCTGTGTGTCTAACAAGGGACCACGGGCAGGTTCAGGGATGGACACCAAACAGACCAGAGAGGAATGTGATCCCATTGTGTCCGCACAGCACAGCAGCACGCGGGGTTCAGACCTGCAGAAGCATTCTATGCTCTTTAGACATGCACCGGCGGGACGCAGTAGATTCTCTGCGAGTCCATGAAGAGCTCTATGAATGAGAGCTGAGGAGCCGCCTCCACAATCCCATGTAATGCCACCTAAAAGCTTTGCCTCGCATGACTTATTACAGGCTGGAGCAGATTAGAGGCATCGATCGCTGCCTGGAGAAGGTTCTGGCTGTGAGGAGGGAAGGCGGAGGAGACAGACGGCCCGGCCATCGATCGGCTGCGGCGGGAGCTGCGTGGGATGAGGGGCAGAGCTGCCAGCGCCCGCCCGCCCGGCCCCGGCCTCCCTCGGATCCGGGCACCCCTCGCCAGGGGTGGCAAGCGGGACCCGCTGCTCCCCACGGACACTGGCCACTGCCAGGCACTCCTGGGAGCCAGGGCCGGCCGCACGGCAGGAAACCGTCAGGGGCCGTGTCACATAAATTGTCACAGCTCCTGTGACACGTGCTTTAGAATTTCATAGCAATTTCTGTCAGCATCGATATAGCTGGAGGGCACCACTTCTCGGGATGAAATAAAGGGGACAAACTGTGAACCCTCTCTGAAAGGAGTAACAGGCTTTCCATCTCATTTCCCCGGTGTGATCAAACGCTGCCTCGTACCCACAGCACAGTTCCCAACCCCAGCGCCACAAAACACGCGCTGAAAGGGACACGAAACGCGTCCGGCACCACACGAACACCCCAGAACATCTGACAGCCATTCACACAATCAAGTCCAACAGAGTAAATACCTTTCTTTCCCAGATAAAGCAGGTAAGCAGATCAGGGGCTCTCTATTAGGTTAATCAGAAATTGGCTTAAGCCAAGAAAGGGATTTAATTCAGAATTTGAAGCTGATGTTCTTTGCTTAATCTTCTTGGTTCCAGATATTAACACATCTAGGATATATGAGTATGTCAGTATCTGGATGAAATGCAATGAATTAAAGTTATGGGTATCTTTTTGTGTTATGTGTTCAGATGGAGCTGTGGCTTTACCCCGTGGAGCTGCCGGCTGGCACAGGTCAGCAGGCACACCACTGCCATCACAGTGGAGAAAGCAGTAACAGGTACTCATGCATCAAATTACTTCTCCAGCTGTGTCAGGGCTGTGCTTTCCTCTGGCCCACTAAAAGGAGTGCGAACTGTGAGCTGGGAAACGCTGACATCCAGTGCTCAGGTTTTACGTAAAGAGGTCTCGTCCCCATCGCGCTCGTCCCAGCGCACAGACACCTCCAGCGCCCGATGTCACAGCAAAGGGGAGGGCAGGAGTCAACAGGCAGAACGAGACCAACCCCTCTGCTACCCCCAAGAACAAACCAACATATCCTAAAAGCGAGGTTTTGTACAGAGATAAGTTTATAATCAGTGTGTTGATAAACCCCAACAAGAACCAGCTCCCTAATTTACTCATTCACAGGAAGATACATGTAGCAGCTCGCATTGCTAGGAAAAGAATTTAAAGACTTCCAGAAATCACTGAAGAACACAGGGAAGAAGCCCGCTGGTGCTGGCACATGGGACATGCTCCACCCTCCCCAAGGCAGCTTACAAAGAGCTCCTCAAAGCTGAGGTAATATTTCAGACACTTTGGGATCTTTCCTACTTTTCTCTAAATTCAGTTAGCATCTCAGTCAGGAAGGACTGAGATTACAACAGTTATTTGCAATGGCAGAGGAAAAGAACCCCAAAGTGGTAAGAGACCAGAAATAACAGTGAAACAATTTTTAAATTAAACCAATTCAATCCAAGGAGAAAAAAAATGGCTCCATTTGGAAGGATAACCTGGGCTGTGGGAATTGCATTTCCCTGGGCACTGTAAGAGGAGCCTTTTGCTCAGACATCACTATCCCCAAACCTCAAAGTCCTTTTGGAGACCAGGATTGAATTATGGGCCAACCAAAGTGCCTGACACCTGCCAAACTAGCTACATTTTCATGTCTGAAGGTTGACTAGCACCTGAGCTTAGAAACTGTCAGCTTAGAGGGCAGCTGCCAATCAGACCTGTAATACTTCAATCCAAAGCCTGGTTCCCCCAGTATTTATCTTCACAGACAAGAGCAGCTCCCAGAGAGGAGCTCTGCTGCAGCTCAGTGCCACGGCACCCCACATCACACAAGTGCTCAGAAATCCTTCCCAGCACATCGCTCGATTCACACAAGCTGGAAGAGCGCTCGGAGATCCAGCTTTACAGCCCCGCTCCTACCAGTTTTTGAAATATTCAGCATTGCTGGAACCAGAACAGACCCTTGCTTAGTTATGACATGTAATTATTTGCTTGCAGGAGAGGTTGCTCCTTCCTTTCCCCAGCAGATACAAAGGAGGCTCGGATGCACTCAAAACCTGCATAAATATATTCCTTTCAACACAACAATTGTAGTAAGCTTAAATATTATTTCATGCTCTTGTAAAATTTAAGTCACCTTATTACTTATGATTTTTTTAAGTCCCAGTCATATTTAAAGTCAGTTACTGCCTGAAAAAGCAGCCTGGAGAGGCTGCTGGAGCACATTGCCTCGTGCTCAGCAGTTACTCAAGGATGGCAAGAGTCCCAATTAGCAGGGGCTGCAGCCGCTCAGCCTCAGTGCTCCATGGCACCAAGGAGGAATAAAATGGGAATTTGGAACATAAACTGATGCACAATTGTCCCCGCCCACGGAAGCGCTGCGGCAGCGGCAGAGACAGCACTGTTCCAAAGACAACTGAGCTGTGCTTGCACCACCCTGGGCTGGCTCCTGCACAGTGCCATCATGTGCCCTTTGATGGACAAAAAAGAGCCTGTGGCCAGAACAGCTCTAAACTGAAGTTTAAATATAGTTAATTGTTTTTTAATGAATCTCGTGCCCTAATGAATTCCTTGAAACCGAAAGTGTTCCACAAACATAAAAAAAGGAGATTTGCGAAAGTCTGATGTGGTCTGCCACGGTTACTTTCTTCATTTTCAAAGAGATTTCCAACAGAAAACTGTATTTGGGCACGACAGTGGAATTTGTGTCATCGTGACCGAGCGGCTGCGGGCAGCGAGATGCTCCCGCGGCTCTGCGGTCCCGGTCCCCATGGAAACCGGACTCGGATATTGTCCTCCGCTCGCTGGAGCACCAAGTCGGGAGCCTTTTGTGCCTGATGAGATTTCTTCCACAACCTTCCAGCAACAGACCCTACAGCTTCCTCCTGACTCTTTCCTAATTGAGATGCAAATTAATCTCTGTGGCTGATTACACTTCCCTTACAGCCCCTGACAAGTGCAGCTGTAGCCGGAGTTTACAGACTTTCCAACAAGTGACTTCAGCTGTCACTGCTGGCAAGGCGCTGCCCCGGCTCCCCAGCACGCGACCCCGGCCCTCCGCACCTCGCAGGCCAGGAGCAGGGATGAGGGCTCTGCTCCACCTGGAGTCCTGCAGCTCCTTCACACCCAGCCACTGCTCCAGCACGAGCACCACGGACGCAGCACCTTATCACCACTGACACCAGACAAAGTGTTCGATCTGTTTCTAACCACGCCAGAGTCAAAACGTCTCTAGCTACTGACCCTAAGCAGGGATGCTCCCTCTTAACACGACCCACGTGTCAAAGAGAAGCTGCAGATCCTCCTCAGCTCTGCCTCACTCCAGCCTGCAGTCCTCATCCCAACCACAGTTACGATTAGTGTGTGCCAAATATCATCCCTTTCTTTACCAGGATCGTTGCTTTCTGTTTCTCCCTCCCACTGACATTTTTTGAGTTATTCCCATCTCCAGTCTGACAAAGGCACTTTCATTTGCTGTTTGCACTGCTGGGTCTGCTTCCCTCCTGTCCTCCTCGCAGCAGCGGGCACAGCAAACAGCGGACCTGAGCCCCTCATCCTTCGGGAGCTGCACTGGACAGGTCCAAACATCACCTTTACACATCTACACACCCACATTCCAACTGCTTCAGCCTATCTCAGAGCCTTCGTTATCTACAGAATGAGTTATGGACAGCTTTCTCTCCTGCTCCAGCATCACCCTGATGGGGTCTGCCCACCACATCCCCTCTGTCCCATTTCAGGAGTTTCTCCAGCCCCTTCCATTTATCAGACGGACAAGTGGCAGCTGATTCACTACGGACAGCACCGGTGCGAAAGCCGAGGCGAAACAAGGCGGAAGAGAATGTGGGGACAGACGCTGCCTCAGACCTGCAGGGAGCAGTGCCCCGTGCTGAGGGGGGTCTGTGCTGCTCTGTCGCCCCAGGGACACGCAGGGACCCCCAGGGAGAGCCCCCTGGAAAGCAGGAGCACGGCCAGCTGGTGAGCGCTGCTCACTCACAGAATGCCCAACGCCAGGAAACGGCAGGACTCCGGCTGGGAGCGAGGGGCTGGGACAGCTTCGTTCCTCTAACTGCTGCTACTCGTGGCCATTTTACTACACTGGTACTTTAGCACTGAACACTGAGAAACAGACAGCTCTGCACAGCACAGTTTCAGGAATCTGTTAAGATTTCTCTCAAGAAACAGAAGAAAACACAACGAGTCTTGACTCACCTGTCAGGCATTGCCACAGTCTGCACAACCACCACCAACTGCCTTTGCTTTACAGTGAGCAAACAACTAGTTATTAACACAAATCTATGTAACCACAATGCTACTTTTAATTTCTGATGACTTTTGCAAAGTATACTGGATAAAACTTAGCCTTTAAAAAACCCCAACTTTGAGGATATTCTGTGTTTTAAAAACGTGCATCTCAAACTAATTCCTCGATGTTCTTTCAAAGATCACAACGTTTCACAAACTCTTTCTCAAAGTCATGTGATTAGAAAAATACTCAAATCAAAAGCTCCCCCAGAGAAAGCAAAGTGCAGTGAGTGCTTGTCCTGAGGTAAGTGATTAGCAAAACAAGCTATAAAACGTACAAAGGCGTCATGAGAAGATTCCAGAATGGGTGCAAACCCGTGCTAACACTGTGGGTGTGTGCAGCACCCAAGAAGCACAGTGTATGTCACAACTCCTGTCCCAGAGCAGCACATCTTCCAGCCACTGCTCGAAAACAGGTTCTGAAAATGCCCAAACACAGGCATGGCTGGAATGAAACTGGAATTTGGGACCTGAAACATCCGTATCTGAGGACAAATCCCATCTGTCTTATTAACGTAATGAGTCCAAGTAAAGTTAATTGGATAGGATAAGAGCATGGCTGAGCTCTGGATATCAGCCTGATATGCACAGTCCACAACTTCCACGAGTGTGAAAGAAAACTGGGAGTCACCATTACTCACAGCTCAAAGCACCAGCACTAAGCCCAGCCCCACCAGCAGCGAGGCAGAAGCTGCTGGTGAGAGACTCCTGAGACGTTCCCATTTCATTTGTAAAACACCACGTGGCAGCTGGGTGTGAACCACCCAAAGCACCAAGGAAGCAGGACACCAAGGAAGCTCTGACCTCTGCCAATAAAATCAAACAGGGAGGATTGCCATCCCAGCCTACCTCTCTGCAGGACGATGCTCCACGTGAGAACGCTACCAAGGGGAGCCTTGCCCCATGGAGAAAGGATACAAGCTCTGGTAGAGGGGGATGAGGGACTTGACGGCTCTGCTGGCGTTGATGCACGTGGCACAGATCAGGCTCGGCAGCAGCTTCGCGGTCACGATGGCGCCGTCGAAGAGGGGACCGAAAAACGGCACCTGGGCACCCCAGAACAGAAAAGCAGGCTTCAGAACCACGGCAGGGCACTGGCACGGCACTTTGCCACGAAACAGTGCGACCACGCTGTTTCCCACGCTGAAACTTGCAGTGTGACAGTCACCCCCCAGGCTGGTGAGCGTTTCAATCCCCCACGAGTGCCCTCAGCACACCACACAGACACACACACACGTCTCACAACATTCTGCTGGGTCAGCACGAGCTTGGTACACGTAGCAACTGAGTCCATCTACGAATCTGCAATGTGCCTTTGGCAGTGGATATGAAGAGCTGTTTTCCATCTGGGATCCCAACAGGAGACCCTGATTCACTGGCTGACTCCAACACTGGCAGGAGGTTTTGAAAAGACGTATTTACTTCGGATAATCCTCTATAAACTCCTTCCATGGACTTCGTAGAAGGGCACAAAACTTGAGCTGGCCCACAATAATAAGGAGGTGTGTGGAAGGCAGAGCAGATCACAGAGCAGGGGCTCTCTCAGGGGCAGCACACAGGGTCAGGACAGGCACAAACAGGCCCAGCCCAGCAGGTCAAGGTGCCCAAATGCTGCTGCTGCTTCAGGGCCACCTCCAGAGGAAACCCTGTGTGACATCCTCTGGTGACCTAAGGCTCTGCAGATAAAGGCCACACTTTGTACAAGAGATGCTTTCTGAAAGGAAACTGTGTCCAGAACTGCAGACACGAAACGGACCTGAGCCTGTCAAACCCAGAAAATTTTGATGTTTAAATACATAACTTTTAGTACTTGCAAGTACTCAAACTCATTTCCCTCTCACAGACTCAAAATGAAAAAAATCAACCCCCCAACTAAAGCCGTAGACAGAAGCCAGCAGCAATTATCAATGTTTAAGCTATGGATTTTTTCCATCTGTACAGAGGCTTATCACATAAATAAATACCCTCTATTATTCTTCTCCAACTGCTTGTGGGTGACTGTGACAGTCATTCAATAAATGGACAAAGGGAATAATATAAATCCCCTGCATCTAGGGAATTCCTCTAATTAGAAGTGGCAATGAATTACAGAAGAAATTTGGGTTTAATGTAACATCTGCAAATGACAGCTGTCTCCGCACACACTTATTCTGTCATTCCTTTACTTAAAATAATTACCCACCCCCCAAAAAACCAGAAAGGTGGAAAATGTTTCCATAGTGGTTTTGCCTCCTTTTTAGTTTTTTTTTTTATTTACTGCTGGCATTACTATCCAGGCAGTCAGAAGGAAAGGGGACAGAGGACATGACAGCATTACGGAGCATCAAGTTTTTCCCTCTTCAGGCAGTAACGTTGTTAAGTGAAATCTTTAACCCCGTGCCCTGTCTAGAAGCACTGACGGTGGGAGAAAAGAATGCAAAGTACAAGTAAGGAGGTTAAGTACATGCTAGTACGAAAATGATCCCACCACACAAACAGCAGATACGTAAAGTCAGATGAGCAGATGCTGCTGGGGCAGGGAAATCTTCCCTGCCGGGCTTTTCGGACAAGCAGGTTTCGCTTATGGGACTGGCAGCCACGGTTTCAAACCCACCTGGAGCTGGGGAGCGGGGCAGGCTTTCTCATCCCTGCACTAGGGAATGTACAGATGTGGCCCGAGGACAAGGCGTGCGTATCCTACCCAGGGAGAGGGGCGGCGGAGCCGGGGGCTGCGGAGCCGCCGCCATCCGAGCGCCGCGCAGCCGGACCGCGCGCACAAAGCTCGGAATTATTCATTCCCCGGCACATCCAGCGGCCTCGCCGAGGGTCATTAAAGTCAATGGAGCTGCATCTCGTCAGCTTCCATCTGCACAGGGGCTCTGCCCTAACGAGGGCCGGGGTGGGGGGAGGCCGGCTCGCAGGGCGCGCTCCCCGCCCGGCTCCGCTCCGGACCCGGCGCCGCACACCCGGCCCGGGAAAACGGGGCTCGGATGGCTGCAACAAACAAACGGTCTGCTTTGACAGGGATCAATTAAAAAAAAAACCACACAGGGAAAGATCCCCTTCTGTGAGTACTCCAAATGTCACTGCAAGTTATCCGTGAAGCAAAAATTAATATTCAGCCCACCGCAAACACCTGCTTCGTTCCAATTTCCAACAGAAAAATCATTATTTCTGTTGCCCGCAGTAAAAGTAGGCAAGGTTAAATAAACCTTCCGAGCACAAAGACTCCCCCTCTACAGCGAGCAGCACTAGTTAAAAGAGTGGGGAATGGGTAAATTATTGTACCAAATGGCTGAGAATTAATCTCTGATGACGAGCTGCAATCTAACGAGGCATCTGTGTCCCAGGGAACCCGCAGCATGTCCCTGGCGGTATGTGCAGTGCGGAGCCTGCCTGGCATGCTTTGTCCCCTCTCACAGGCAGCTTTTCCTCTCATTGTTCCCAATATCCTCGTGCATCTGTGACGCGTGGAATGCATTCACACTAACAGACTTACTATTGTCTTCCCTCCGAAGCTTTGTCGGGCAAAGACTGCGGCACGGTTCCTGATAATTATATTGCTTAATTAATCAAGACAAAAAAAATTTGCAAATCATTGCCCGGTTGCCAAGCAGGGAGATCAAAAATGAAAACAATACAAGCTGAAGCAACATAACAAAAGTAACAGCTATCTGATCAGAAATTCTTCTATAATGAAGCTATTAATGCTAAAGCGGTTAATGTTAACATTGCTCCAGGTGTCTCTACTTGGCTGCAAACAAAAAGGCTAACATTATGGATATAAAAGGCCAAATGTTGCCATGGATTCTGTAACCTGATAGAGAGGACAGCCTTTTCATTCGATTAGGGAATGCAATTTAAATACCAGGGACTGAAGCCAAACAACAGACATTTCTCTCTGCAAGCCTCTTTCATTCACCCTGGGGTCAGTAGCTGGTGAACAAAAGGTCAGCCACACTTGCCCTGGAAATGTCTGGATTAATTTTATTACATTGTAATGGTTTGTACTTTAAATGTAGGGATAACACTAAATTTCCAGTTAGCTCTTATTCTGGCTGCCTGTCGGGTGCTTTTGACTAATATGTAAGATGACACAGCTTTTCTCCATCGCTCCAGAGAAGTCTCAAGCGTGCTCCCAACGCTAAATTCTCATTTCTCTGATGGAACACTAGAAGCTAAAACGCCCAAGAAGTAAACTGCAGAGCTCAACACCAAGTGAAAAAAAACCCCAACAACCCACTACTAGAAAATTTTCAAGTTTGAAATGTCTACTGACAAACCACTGGTTGTCAACATCTAGCAGCTCCATCATTCACAGCTCAAAAAGTACTGCCTGCAGCTGGTAACGTGGGATATGATGGAGGCATTTACCTCAGCTGGTTACTCCTTTGGACAAATATTGCCCCTTGTATAGGGCTAAAGGTATTTATCACACCAATTGACCTTCACAAAGTATATTTTACGCATATTTTTGCATCCATAATGTACCAGACAAGCATTTACTGAAGCGGCTATTTTACACACACGCACAGATGTACATACACACACCTCTGACATTTTGCAAAAAAATGCCTTTTTTTTTTCCCCAAAAACTGTCTCAACTGTGAGCCTCCCACACTTTGTTTGATGACAGGATGTCCAATGCCTACACCAGCCCACCCAGTCAGGCGGCAGTGGCAGTCCCACAGGGGTGCGAGGTTCTGCGTGGCACCGTGTGTACAGCGGTGACCCGGCGCAGGGGGTGACCCAGCACCACACGAGGAACTCGACTCACGAGTGCTTCGCTTTCGCTGCCTCAGAAGAATTTCACAATGGTTTTAAATGCTGTTCTTTGCCCAGTAACTTCTGCAAGGCTGAGAACTCTGCAATGTTTCTCTCGGTGCTAAGTATGGCCACAAAATGAATGAGCAGTCACTCCAATCACCGTTAGCAATTCCAGTTTTAAGGTGAGCTCATTGCTCAGCTTTCACCTGAGAGGGACAGACGGACTCTGCACTTGCTGGGCAACAAACAACCTCCAAACTCTAAACCCCTGAGCCTCGCTTCAGCCACAGACCTGCTGCTGACCTGCACAAGGCAACAGACCCAGCAAAGCACCCAGAACATACCTCGGGTTTCTTCATGATCTCTATGAAGAACATGTGGTTCTTCATGGGGTAGATGACGATGAGGACGTCCCCGAAGTCGGTGGGGATGATGCCCCTGCGGTAGTTGCGGGTGTGCTCGGACCACACGATGTGAACCTCATCGTTTCCCAAGTGACGGAGCTGCAACAGCAAATTGGCTCTCTATTAATCCCAGTGATAACCACGCTTCAGGAGGGGTCACGGCTCGCAAATTGAATTACAATGCTCCGTAGCAGGAATATTTCATTACGGAAAAAGTTAAAATATTGTTTTTCTCCAGTTGCTCATGAAAGCATCAGCTCAATAATTTGCTTCATTTAGAACTCATTGTTGTCTGATGGCTTAATTAAGTCATTATCAAACTAGCCATTAGCATGATATGTAAATGTACATTACCTACAGTGATTTAAGATGGAAAACTGAATTACTAGAACAAAGCATTAACCAACAGAGCGTCGTATTCCAGCTAAAATAAGGCAGCTGTCACAGAAATATGAAATGCCTTGACTCAGAACGTCAAGAAACTGCCTGTCATGAACCACTATAACCGAATTTATTATCCACAAACATCTCCTTGCTGACTGTGTCTGGAGGGGGCTCCTGCTTGAAACGTCAGCAAAATATCTGGGCAACGTGAAGTAGAGAAGAACGGGAAACACTGCGGGAGTTACACCTTCTCCTTTGGAGCAGAGTCGCACGAAATGCGGATAAAATCTAAACGTGACACCCACAGAAAGCATCCGAGAGCCTCTGTGTGTGTGTGTGTGTGTTTGCTCTGCTGCTGGAGGAGCTGGAGGTGATCTAACAGATGGCAAAAACTATTTGGCAATCACGTACAAGCCTCGCACAATGGTTTCAACTGTAAGCTTTAAAGTTAAAATGTAATCCACACGCAGAATGCCAGCTCCAAGCATAAAGAGAATTTAAGTCCCACTTAAAGCTTAAAAGACACCCCCCACCCTCCAATTTGGTGCTACCCCTGGAACAATGTGCACAATAGACCGAACAAAGAAGCCAAAACGAAGCTCTGCTACTTCACTCTGTGTGGGGGGAGAGAAAAAAGGGAAAAGAAGGTGGTGATTTTCACTGGTAAATAACAACTAACCCCAACACGCTGTGGATCAGCCCACACTGTGCTGATCAAACTTCCCTATTCAGAACCAGGCAGCGCCTTTAGAAGGAAAACCTTTCACTCCTACGTACTGGTGGCAAACTGGACCCCTCAGTCACGAGAGAAACGTGGCAAAACCAACAATTGTGAAAAATCAAAAAAAAGTTACAGCTGTGAACTTGGCTTATAGTTCATATTGCAGCAGAATGAAGTAAAGCTCAGTTCACAGAAGGACTGAGATTCTCAGTTTATTTTAAATGAGACAGAAGATGATAACTGTGTTTTATTTACACCCATGAATAAAAGGTAATTTTAGCTCTGTTTGAAGGAAACACGAACCATTTTTGAAAAAACATGGGAACATTAATAATACTATTACTAGAGCTTCTTACATGTACAAAACAAGTAGAAATTGCTGTTCTTGTGGTCACCTTGATATCTGTGCAGAATCTCAGTAAAAACAAAGGAATACACAGAAAACACATGCTGGTAATGCCACGGATTGACACGTACCAAAGGGAGCAGGAATTTACACGCAGGACAAAACCCTGATCTCACTCTCCGTGACCAGGTGCAGCCAGGTCACCTCCAAAGTGATCAGAAATGAGATGTCAAGTTTAGGCCTAGAACCCCCTAGAATGCACCTGGTGAGCAGCCTGTGTGCACAGCAGGTCCCGGGTGCTGAGGGTGCCTGGCCAGGCTGTCCCGCTCCAGGACGGGCCCAGCCCAGCTGAGCCGAGCTCAGGGAGCCCCCGCCAGGGATCTGTGAGTGCCCACGCCCCCCAGGCTGAGCCCGAGCCAGCTCTGGCACTGCCTGCCCAGCACACACAGCCCACAGTGGTGGCACCCAGCAACCTGTGCTGTGGGAAGCCCAGCAGATAAATGGGGACATGGAATTCCATAGGGCAGTGCCACTGCCCACTCGCAGGGGGCAATTCACAAACCCAGCTCAGCTCTTCTGAAGACAAGGCTCTGTACTGCCATGCCTCCTATGGCTTTTGGGGTGAGAAACAGCACATACTGCTATAAAAACAGTCATCCAAATATGACCCAATACTGCTTGAGGGACCCTTTCTAAAATCCCAAGGAACTGTTCTGATAATAATCAAACACTTTGTACTGATACTGCACCCTTGAGAACAAAATTCAGTGAAGAAGGAAACTCAGCTGAACCAACACTTGCTGTGCTCATGAATCCCTAGCTCTGCCATAATCCCCAGCATGTGCCAGGGTCTTGTTTTAGAGCTTGACTTACTGCCCTTGTTTTGAAGTCACACATCCTTAAGCACCACAGTTACAAGGTATAATGTTACAAAGAAAAAACTGGCGTTGATCAAAAATATCTGTTATTGAGACATAACTTCATTGATAAAAAACTGTTATAACAATCTCATCAGTGACAATAAGCCAGCTGCTATTTTCCTGTGCTGTTTATTCAAAACAGCAGCTGTGGGGCAGACTCGGTGCCCTGAAGGACTTGAGCAAGTTGTGCTGAGATGCCCAAAGCCTCACGGCCAGAGCTCCAGGCTGTGCTCCCCACCCAGTTCAGGGCTGGAGGAGGGAGGATAAACAAAAAAGCTACATTACAACAATCCCAAAGCAGCCATGAAATCAGACTGGTCTTACAAGCAAAGCCCAACAAGAGTGTGGAATGACAGCTCTGCAAATGCCGAGGGAAGGCAGCCCTGGCAATGGCAGCGAGGCTTCCCCGGGCACGCAGGGATTTTTGGCGGGCACAGGAATTGGCCCTGGTTAGGCTGCAGGGTACTGGACACAGCCCCAGCCCCATCTCCAGCCCCGCTGTCCC
>VZTH01005182.1:51988-86506 GCA_013397815.1 Aleadryas rufinucha
CCCCAGCCCCATCTCCCAGCCCCAGCTCCCATCCCCAGCCCATCCCCGCGGGTGCCCGCGGCCGGCGCAGCGCTGACACCGGTCACGGTGCACACCTCCGGCCTGACCTCCTTTCCCTGCTAATTGCATTACACAGCCAGCTGGCTCCAGAGACGAGTCGTCTGTTTGACTGAAGAATTCCTGCTTTTGGGGAGGCACGGCTGCTACTTTTGCTAAGTAACAGTGGGGCCTGACATCCCCATTGTCTGGCTGACTGCGCGCCCATCCTAAAATCTAAGTTTTATTTGTAAATTAACCAAGAAACTTCCTGCCAGAGCAGGGCTGCCTGGAGACTGATAATGTGTGCCTTTCATTCCCTTTCACTCTCACTGTATCACTGCCAATTTGTTTTTCTGCTGCTCGCCAGCCCGAGGCCATAAAAGCCTTGTAAGACATAAGTGCAATTATAGTCCTGGAGTCAAATGAATTGGACAAATCCAATAGCGCAGCTCTGTCCCCACTCTGCAAACCCCTACAGCAGTCAGATTAGCTGCTAAAAATCTAATCTAGCCCCAGCTAACAAATTTCTGCAGCAAAGGAGCAAGAGTTCAGTATGGGGTTGCAACCAGATTTCTGAATCTAAAAAGTTCTGCTCTGACAATGGAGAAGATGGAACAAATCGCAGAGAAATTCAGCAGCACATCTTTAAACCGCTGAGCACAATTTGAGCAGAACGAGACAGGAACAGTGGGATGCCATTCCTGGGATTGATTTTCGCTCCTGCCACAAGACCCATGGATAAAGTTTGGAACCAGTGATGCCGAACCCCACAGCAGCAGAAGAGATCAGCTGAATTCTGTTTACTCCACTAGAAAAGATTTCTGTCAGGGCCAAGACTTATTTGGAGAGGGTTTTTCTTTCTTTTTTTTCCTTTTTTTTTTCTTTTCTTTCTTCCCTCCTGAATTAGCAATACAATGTCAGCATATACCTCAAATAAAACATGCACACTTCAAATGCCAGCTCTGCTGCACAAAAACAAGGGGCCAAGCTCCTCCCCAGTGGAAACGCACTTATTCTTGGGAATTCATACCAGAACTTAATTTATCCTTGCGTTCAGCAAAAATAAAGAACCACAATAACATATTTAAGTAAAATTACTGCCTCTGCTGAATTCCCCAGCCCCCAGAATTTATGGCCCTGCTACGGCTCCCCAGGCCAGCAGGTGCTCAGTCCTTCTGTTCAGCTCACAGCGTGCTGACAGGGATGAAGCCTATCCCAGTCTGTGGCAAAACAAGCAGAGAAGAAACCCCAGCAATCACAAGGATTTCAGAGATTAGGGGGGGACCTTAGATCCCAGAGAGAGGGCAAGGCAACAGAAGTTGTGGCCCCCACTGCACCCTGATAAAGCTGTCTCATCCCAGCACCACTGTCCTGTATCCCCAGGTACGGGTCTGTTGCAGGAGCAGGAAGGGAAGGAATGCCATGGGAATCCATCTTTCTCTCCCACACTCCCATGAAACAAAAGCAGTAATGGCAAGAAGTAACAAATATAAAATAATCTTCTTAACCTGGACATTCTGCCCCAACAACCTGAGGTAAGGACCTAAGCCCAGACAATTGTCCACCTTCCTTGCAGTGCTTCTGAAATGCACCTTTTCTCCACCCACAGCTGCAGTTGTGAAAGATCTGTTGACAATCCATGCTGATCTGCACAGAACTGCATGTTTGCCCACAGCAGAGCTGTGACAAACTGAATGGAACTGCTGTCTGTGGAACCATGGATGAGTACACACTGAAAAGCCCTCTGGAAGTCATCTGCTCTGAGCCACTGCTTGCAGCTCCTCAGCCCCATGAGCTTGCTCAGAGCTCTGTCCTTTACTGGAATTCCCAGTGTGATCTCTGCAGGCTTCCATTCCTACAGCAGATCCCAGGTTTTTTAAAAGGTCCCAGAGCGATTCCTTTGCAGTTATTTTCTATAGACAGCATGTGCTGGAGCTGGCCTGGTTTCCTGGCACTACAAAACTTGGAGACTGACAGCCACTAAATGCTTTTGGTTTCTCTTTCTCACATTCTCTTGGAGGAAAAGCAGGGAAGACAAACAGAATAACTCTGATTGTCTGTGGTAGCCCCCAACATGGGTGAGAATTAGGAGAATAAGTGCACTGTTTGCAGTTAAATCCCGTTTTCCCCTTGGGGTAGCTCTGCCACACTGCGCTCTCCTCTCCCAGGTGATGAATTACCCAACAGCCAGACCATATCCCAGTGTCTGTGCCATGCTTCCACAAAACCCAGCAGCCAGGACTTACAAGGGAAGATTAGAGCAAACAAATGGCCACAGTTTATGTAGGAAAAATAAGTCTGGGAAAGACACGGCAGCAGTTCTCAGACATGCATAAGTCTGCTGCAAATTAATCTGCCCTCCCTGTCCATGTGAAATAGGATAAGAATCACTGGGCTTAAATTGAAGCAAAGTAGACACCACAAGAGATTTTTTTCATGGTGCAAGTAGTGGAGCATAGGAATATGGAATATGTTGCCTAGGGACACTGTAAATCATTCATCACTGGAGTTCTGGTCTAGCAGCTGGACAAATACAGGTCAGGAACAATAAAAATACAGACAGCTCTACCCTGGTACAGTCACAGAGACCCTACAGCCCTGTCCTACACACCACTGCTCCATCCTGAAGCACTCAGAGTACTTTATTCCACAGCCTTGTATCCGTGAAGGTAGCGAGTTGCATACAGAAACATGTCATTTTGCTGACTTTTTTTTTTAAAATGACAGATGTCACAATAAAAAAGCCAAGATCTGACTTTAGTACGAAACCCTGGGCAATTTTTCAGAACCAGTAATGAGAAATTCCACCCTTACACTTCAAGGAAAAGCACGTGTCATTCTGAAACCCGCCGGACACCAAACGCAGTCACCCAGGGACAGAGGTACAGACAACTCTCGGAGCAGAGCAGTATCCCCTGGTGGACTGGTCGCTGATGCACGCTAACAACCTCTGCAGGACAAGTTGCCAATCCTAATTGAAAAGGCAGAGATTTGGTGTGCCCCAAAAATCTTCTTGGACTCTAAGCAGCAGCTGGCGAGCAGCATAATCTCAAATCGCTCCTTGTCAGGAAAGACAAACCATTAAGTACCGATACCAGCAGAATTTTGGGCTGGGTTCTGGCTGTCTGTGAAGCAGAGGCTGCTTGTCAGAGCTGTGCCCAGCTGGCTGCTGCCTTGAACTCTCAGCTGGCTGCTTGGGTTCCTGAGCCTGTCACCCTCCTTTCCCTTTGCTGTTCCACGTGGGACGGGTTGTCTGGAAGGTTTTACGATGCTGCGTTTGGCTGTTTTGTTCCACCAACCTACAGCAGTTTTGGCAGGCAGACAACGTTCAAATGAAATTACTGCTAATATTATTACTCATGGTGGCATTTGAGGCTACCATGGAAATGTTAATTGTGTTTCAGAACCCGGAATTTAGATGCCATTTAATTCAGCGAACCCAGCTGCAGAGCACCACGTGGCACCGCAGGGACGGCCTGCCAGGGCCAGCTAGCACAAGCTGCTTTCGCCTCCAGCTCCCACTGCTGACTGCCCTGGTGCGAAACACGCTGCAAAGCCTCTACCTTTTTGGTCAGGGAGTCGTCCGAGTCCGAGGGCATCCTGGTGGACACGTGGAAGATGATCTCCACGGTGGAGGTGGCGTAGTAGGGCGCGGTTTGCCCCGTGCTGCCGTTGCGCTGCAGGCCGCCCATGAAGCCGCCGTGCGTGGACAGGTCGACCTGGGGGAGGCAAAGGCACGAACAGCAGCGATCTGAAAAGACTGATGCGTGATCAGAGCTTCCTTCTGCATCAAGATTAATGAGATCACCACCTCAGGTTTCTGTAGCCATCCCAGAGAAAAAGAAGTCTTCCCCTACAGCTCTGCGATCTTTCCATTAGATTTGTCTTTCCCGTACCCGTATTTGACGTTTACTGAAAGTAAATCTCTCTTAACCAGGTCCTGAGCCATCACCTATCCAGCAATTTTACCTTCCTCCAGCAAACAGCAGCAAGGAAGCAACAGCGTTCTGCCACACGCTGCTGGCTAAGGGCTCTGTGGGGCTCACAGCTCCCACTGCCAGGAGCAAAAGGCAGAGAGAAAAAGAACCAGAAAAACTGCAGAAAAAAACTGAAGATTTGTAGAGAAAGAAAAACTTTACAGGAAATTACTGCAGAAGTTTAATCAGGAGAAACACCCCTCTGAAGTCAAGCCCAAGTCCAAAGGCTTGTTTGTTTTCCCAACGGCACCGGCCTGAGGATGCTGCATCTCCCTGTGGCACTTATACCCTTAAATGTGACGTGCAGCTACTCCGTATTTCCCAAGCCCAAGAACGTTCATGGCATTTAGATTACGACACACCATTCTGACAGAGCAGATTAAACCCACACGGGTCATAAAGAACTCCGTGCTGAGCGTGTGTGTGTGCTCTGACCATGGCAAGAGCTGAAAGCAGCCAAGCATTCGTGTGCAGCGAAATTTTGTGAATTAAAAACTGTGCAGTGAGTGCCACCAGCAACATGGCAGCTTGTCTGAATTTATGGCTGTTACCTCCCAGCCCAGTCCAGCAACAAAATCTTCGTAGGCCTGGCTTCCCCTGGCGTTGGCCAGGATGGAGCACTTGTCCTCCTGTCCCTCGGCGATGTAGAACACGGCGATCTTGTGGGTCTCACGACTGCCGTGGGGTGGGAAAAGAAACCAAAGGTCAAGGAGTTTCAGCTCAAAATTATTTTTCAGATTCCCCTGCACTCCGAACACACGAGCAGGTGCCCACATTCAGCTCCATATGTCCATTTCCTTTAGGCACACAAAACATGGCCACTTTCAGATTTCCCCCACTTTTTTTTGCCACCAAAACCTCACTGCAGAGACACCCCAGTTCCGAGAGCAGAGTCAAGCCCGGTCCTCCTGTGCATCAGCCACAGAACTGGTGACCAAATTCCAATTACAGGGTTAATGACTCAGATCTGTGCAGCACTGCTCAGACAGCGAGGTGGCACAGGTGTTAATGGGAGCATAATTTGACCTACAGAATTTTAATTACGGGGTGATGACATACAAGGCAGAAGAAACATCATTGACTGTCAGGCCCCGGGCCGAGTTTTACAATGCTGACAGTTGGGACAGTTGGCTTCTCTGAAAACAAGCAAAGTGCGTTGGACATGGAAATTATTGGGACAGAAGAAACTCAGAACTCTGCAATGCTGCAGATGTTTTTCAAACAGCTCTGTGTCAAGTAAAGAAAAATAAAATGGAACATTCAGAACTCCATTCTGCCACTGCCTGGCTGGGGAGCAGTTCTGGGTAGATCACCCCTCGAAGTACTGCTCCTGACACAGGGATCATCCTGCAGAAAATACTGGTTTGTGTCAGCTGAGCCCAGGACACAAACCATTTGATTCCCTCCCCTCTCAGCTAAAGCAAACTTGAAAAAACTGTCTTATTATTTGCCAGTGATTTGGAATTCTCTATACGCAGAGAATGCGCCAGTGCAGGTGGCTTCTCCATGCAGGCTACAGAACTCTGGAGAAAGAAACAGTCCAACTTTCATACCCATATTTGGATTCAACGGGAACGAAGCTTTGGTTCTGGCAACTCATTCTTCCTTGGGAAACGTGAACCTTATCAATGGTGTGTTTGCTACACATCACCTACCATTGGCGGGAATCCAGATTTTTCAGTTCTCGCAGCAATTTTGAATTTTTCTTAAGCAGATGAAAGCTTTTCCTAAAAATAAATAAAAAAAGGTTTGAAGGCAAAGGCAACACAGTGCAGACACAGTGCGTTGTCATCCAAGTAGCTGAGAGAATTAACGTAATATGATTTCTTAAGAGTTATTGTTATACACAATCCATTGATCTCTGTTTCAAACGGTCACCGCAGTTCCAAACTCTGCTCTAGCCCCAGCCATTCAATCCTCACTCAACCTTAAGCACGTACACATTTGGGGGTAAACAGCGAGAAGAGCACCCTAAGCACGTTCTGGAGCCCCCCTTCCCTCCCTACCTTCTGTCCCAGGAGTTCATTCCCAAGTCGTCCAGCAGCAGCCGGCAGAAGTAGAAGGAGGCCTGGGGCTCCGCAGGGCGCGGCGGCTCCTGGCGGGCCACGCTCATGCTGCAGTCCGAGCCGCACCTGCGGATGAAGTCCTGCTCCCGGGCGCTCTGCCTCAGCAGCGCCTCGGTGATGGCGCGCTCCTGCTCGGGGCTCATCCCGCAGGGCGGCGGCGCCGGCTCGTTCAGCCTGCGCTGCGGGTGCACGAGGCACTCGGGGCTGCTGCTCCCGATCCTCTCCAGCAGCTGGTCCAGGGCGTCTTCTCCCTCCTCCACCTGGGAGAGGTCGTTCCGGGACAGGGAGCGCCGCTCGGGGTGGCTGGGGACGACGAAGGCGCCGGCCGTGCTGCGCTGGGGCAGGCAGCCCTCCAGGGGCCCGTACAGCACGCGGCCGTCCCACGAGTACTTGCCCGAGATGTCCCGGACAATCACCCGCACGTCCGAGGGCGCCGCTGCCGGCTCCGCGCCCGCCGCCCTCCTCTCGGCGGGGATTTGGAGGTAGGAGATGAGAGTGCTGTCGTTGAACACGAACAGCTGCAGGTTGGGGCTCCGGAACACCTCCGGGGACAGCTCCGAGGACTCCACGTAGGAGTTGTCGTGGTTCTCGCTGAGGAGGCTGTGGAGGATGGCGGGGCCCCCACTGAGCGGGTAGTGGCTCAGGTGATTCACCAGGTGAGTCATAACCATCCGTGCCGTGAGAGGGATCAGCTCCAAATTCCTCCTCCTCTTCTCTGAAACCATCAATGGAAACACAATGGATCGGCAAGAGGCAATGAAGAAGGAGCACCTGCAGATTCCTGACACATGGCAGCAGCTCGCCTTATCTGACCTCCTGATCCTTCCTGTTCAAGGAACTATTCCCAACAGCTCTCCAAGAAATCCCACCCGTCCCACAGTTTTGTTTTACTTGACCACATCCCCACAGCCATCGGAGCAGGAGGGTGACACGGCACAAAAGCCAAGGTAAACCAGAGATGTCATCACTGCAAAGCAACGCTCCTCCGTCCCTGGCAGGAGGGAGGGCCTCGTGTGAGGCAGGGAGAGACTCCCTGGATGCTCAGATGATCCCCCCTGATGAGCACAGGCACATACATCACATTTCATAAACTGACTGTGCTCTGAGCTACGCTGTGCCTCCACTTCTCCTGTGGGAATGTTACTCCTCTTATAGCCAGAAACCTCCTGACTTCTAGGGCTTCTTCATATTCAGTTTAAAACCATTTTTCTTTAGTTTACAGTGTTTCTCTTTCCATCTTGGAAACATAAATTTGTTTTCAGGAGCAGCGTTGGCAACAAACTCAAACATGCTATCACAGAGGCAACTGGAACTCTCCCAGAGAGAGCTCTGCCCAGTTCTGCAGGAACAGTTGCTACGTGCAGCCAGGAGAATCCCGTTTTCAAGGCAGAGATGGAGCCTGGAGCACAATTTCCCAGCTGCTGCACACACGCGCTGGCCCAGCTCTGGGCACTCCCTTACCTTCAGCCACGGTGAGCAGGTTGCCCAGATCGGCGGAGGAGGGGCACTGGGCTGGCTCCGAGCTGCGGACGTTGGCCAGGGGCAGGAAGGGGTCATAGTCGCAGCAGGAGAGGTCGGCCAGGCTCAGCACGTAGTGGCTCTGCTGCGTGTAGGTGCTGGAGCCGTTGACGCAGCAGTGCAGGACCTGCGGGGCACCGAGCCCGTGACCCACCCGGGCAGCGCCCAGCACCCGCCGAGCAGGGCCCCGGCTCTGGCGCTGGGGAAGCCAGGACACACTGCAAAGCCCATCTGTGGCCAAACACGGCGTTTCTACATTAACACTCTCCATCTGCACCGATTCTGTGCTTTAACAGCTCGCTTCAGGGCTTGTTTTGCGTTTTCACAGCCCGCTTCAAACAATCCACATATTTCTGCAAAGGTGATTTTCCCTGGCTCATTGTTTTAAGCATTTTACCTTTGTCTTCACCATCCCCTGTCTGTTCTACGTCTCTAACCTTATCTTCTTAACATTTTGTATTGGTAACCTCTCACCTGTGTGCCGTGATTTTCTGGAGCTCGACAAAGCTGCTTCGGTGCCTCCAGGGTGCGTGGAAGGCATCTTTACGCAGCCAGGCAGAGCAAACCACGTTCCTTCCCCATACTCACTCTGTAAATATAATCCAGCAAAGGAGCTCTGGATGCATGTTGGTCCTCCACAGCACCAGCAGACACGGGCTCCAGCAGCATTTTCATGGGCAGCGCCATGCACCAGTCCAGCAGGCACAGCAGCAGTGAAACTATAAACTGAACGAGAACACGGAACCTAAATTCAGGTACATTCTAATAAACTCACCCACACTTTAAGGCATGAGTCAGAAAGTTTAAAACTCAACTCTGGTTCAGAGCAAGCTCATCTAAAACCCCCCTCAAGCAGCCCAACAAACAGAGACAGCTCTTTTCAGCGACACACCTTCTTATCCGCTTCCACAGAGGAGTACTCGGCGCTCGGCAGGAGAAACGCAATGGTGGCCACCAGGATCTACAGCCAAACACACAAAGTGTCAGAAAGGCACTCAGCTTCGTCCTCTGCAGAGACAGACCTTCACTGCACGGGGCATGGAGCAGGTTCAGTTCCCCCAGGAGCATCCAACTGCCTGCGCCACTCAACCTCCACGTGAAAGAAAAGGTTTTACCGAGCACTTTGCAAACAATTCACTACAAACGAGGGACCGACAGCGGTCCAGGGAGTGTAGCAAGCACATCCTTAACAACAACAGAAAGGAGGCGTTAACAAAATCACAGCAGGCCAAGGAAGGAATTAACACAACTTTGCACGTGATTTCCACACAAACGTTTTCCAGAATCTGATTACGTACTTCAGTAATTTTCCGGCACAGGGAGGACTCGTACTCCTGAAGCTTCTGCCAGTAAGACACCAGCAGCTGAAGGACGTCACAGGCTACCTGAGCTACCAGCTTGTTGGAAAACTGGAAGAAAAAAGGTGATTGAAAGCCACATAAAACATCCAGACGCAATCCAATGCATCCAGTTGTTCACCATTTCGTTATTTCGCATCTTTGCAAACCATAAGCAGCGTTAGTGCTGTGAAATCACACTGTCAGCGTGAGGAACCAGCAGGTTGGACATCATCCACGTGACCTGCTACGTGAGTCTGCTGGGGAACAGTCTGCAGGCACACAGGCTGTGGCTGCAAATATCCTGCACGCCTGCACAGGACAGCAGAGCAGCAGCCTGTGCCTCAGAGCACCAGGGACTGTTTGCAAAGCGAAAATGCCTTTTCTCCCCAAAGCACGGTGATCAGAGCCCGCCACAGCAATACCTTCAGTGTCACACCTATGACATTGATGGCTTTCTTCACGTGGGGGTGGTTGGTGCACTGTGTGAGCTCCTCGCAGATCCACACTCCGAGGCCACAGATGGCTATGCACCTTTGTGGAAAGGAAAAGGGAGCTGGTCAGAAACTTTAGAGGAGTATTTAGGAGAGGGGGGAAAAAAAAGGGAAAAAAATGCACCGAGATGAGATCTCTTTCCCCTTCAACACGACAGGCCAGCACCTTTGTGGTGCAGAGCAAGGCTCGACTTCACAGGACCAAACCACAAGGCAGCAGCAGAAGATAAGCAGCAAGAAAAGACTTTTCCAAGCCATAAATGGTTGGACTTGATAATGTTAAATGTTTTTTCCAACCTAACCAATTCTGTGATTTCCCCATTTCTTTTACTCAGTATTTTACCTTGCAGCTTCACTTGGCTCCTCTGTAGCATTCTTCAATAAAATATTTATGAGGCAATACTAAAATAACAAAATAAATTACAATAAGCATCTTTTTCATACATCTACTTTAAAGCTGTTTAATTTTGCAATAGTTACAAGTGAAGTCACTTCAGTTCTCAGTCTGTTGCTAGAGCATCTTTACCTCATGCCAACTGTATTTTGTCAAGGGAGGAACACCAATTACAACTCAAACATGCAGGCCCTTGTGCACAAATCAAATCAACTCACAACTCCTGTACAGGCAGCAAGAGGACATTGATTCATTTACAGTGTCAAGGGGCAGCTACAAACAACAAGCAGTGGTCACTTCATACCAACTGTAGTGTTCAGGCTCTAACCAAAACACATTATGAAAATTCTAGCGTACTGTTCACTACACAAAAGACACTTGTAAAGTTATGACAGTTTTCAGACACCTCCAGTGAGTCTCTGAGGCCTGATGAAGAAAGCAAGAACAGGAGCCAAGCGTGTGAAGGGGTTTCTGCATCCTCTCTGCTTCTGCCTGCTCAGGCCACGTGAGGAACTCAGAGATTCCTCCCCAGCCACCCCCAATTTTGAGCAGTGCATCACTGCAGTGCCTCAAGTTCAATCAAAAGCAACAGAGGCTCGTGTGAGGGCAACCATTAGGGCAGGAATGAAGTCACTGCGTAGTAACAGCAGGTTAGGTACCTGAGGATTTACAACAAACGTGGCTTTACCTTCACATCTGCAGTTCCTGTGATGCTCTCAGTGGCTTCTGAAGCGGGTCCCAGCCGTGGGATTCCCTGGTACGTATTTGGAAAGCACACGAGAGCGCCAAGGATGGTGTGAGCTTCGGAGCGGGGAGCCTGGTGAAGGGCAAGCGAGCAGAAACAGCCCCTGAAGACCCTTCCCACGTGCAGACGCCTGCAGCTCCAGGCCAGAGTGCACTGCCATCCCCAGCCTGCTGCACCCACACTGCAGCACCCAGGGGTCCCAGGGAACACATCCCAGCAGCCTGTCCTCTGCACCTCCAGCAAGAGCTGGGTTCAAGCAGTACCTGACACACCCTCCTGCCCATGCTGGTTCTGCTGTGCTACTCTGTTCTCCTGGTGAGGCTGAGCTGCTCCTCCAGCGGCACCTGGCCCCTCTCCTGAGCACATTCTACACCTTTAATACCTCCCCTCATTCCCCAGTCTGACCATCAGCCATTTAATGCCAACACAGTACAGAACCCCCTGAGGAAAAGCTGAGGGAGCAGCTGAAGCACCACCCCAGCACTGCTGTGAGGTGATGCTGTGGCACAGAGCGGGTGCACACCCCACTCACACTCACTGCATAGGGGATACCAACGTGCAGAGAGATCCCTACTCCAATAAAACCACCAGAAGCACCACAGCACGAGCTGTAAACACACCAATTACTGTGTAATGTTGAAAATGCAACGCACACCCACTTTCATGCATGCAGGAGAAAGGGAAGGGGGTGTTCTGGTTTGTTTTTTCCCCTGGAAAATTGAGCACCCATTTCTTATTAGCACTCTAAGCTTTGGATCAACAGTGAGGCTGATCAAGCTCTTTGAGGGCCGATGGAAGAAGTGTGGCTGGGCTCACCATTCCAGCTCTGCTGAAACAGGAGAGGGCTGTGGCCCTGTGCAGGGCCACCTCTCGGCCACACAAATGTCAAGAGCAGCAGCAAAAGCCCTGAGCTGAGACAGACAGAAAGGTCTCCCTGAGCTGGTGTTTCACATGCAGCAGAGCTTCCCCGTTCTTCCCAGGGCTGCCAGACCTTTACCTTTATTTTGGCAACCCATCATTGATTTGCTATTTGCCTCATCCTTCAATAATTGGATCACTGAGAGTCACATTTCCATCAGTGCTGACATTTAGCCAGAGATGCTGCATCACCCAAAGAGCTCCCCGCTCTCGGCGTCCGCTCGCTGCAGCGCAGCTCCCAGGGCCGGGACGCGCTCTCCTCGCACCTCGGCCTCTGGATGAAACACCCCTGCAGCAGCACTGTGCCACCTCAGCCCAGGATGTCACACAGAGGCAGCCACGGTGCCGTGCCCAGAGCCCCAGCAGTGTGGCTCTGTGGAGCCAGCCCCGCTCACCTGCGGCGTGTCCGCGCTCAGCACGCGCGCGGCCGCCCCCAGGAAGTCCCCGATCAGCATGGTGAAGCCAGGCAGCCCCAGGAAGAAGAACCACGGCGGGCAGTGCTTGATGACCGTGTTCAGGATGTCCTGCAAGAGAAGGCGCCTGTGAGAAGAGCCAGGAAGCCCCAAGGCAGAAGGGAGAGCTGGAGAAGGTTTAGCTCTGAGGTTCACCAGTCCCACACTGATGGAGGTGCAAATTCCCAGAGCCCTGTGTGCAAACTGCTCTCCGTGTCATCACCACCTCCCACTCCAGTAACAAAAGTGCATTGGGTATTTTGGTAACATTTGTACCCCTCCATTCCTATGAAAAACCCACACCACACAGCCATGTCTCTCTGTGCCTAAGCACAACCATTCTGTTATACAAGACTTTGGATGCAAACATTTATAAAGGATTTAAGACGAAGCACTGCAGCAGCCCAGAGGAGTGAGTTCCTAGAACCTCTCAGAATTCCATGCCACAAGAACACGAGCTGCCCCCAAGGCCTGCTCCCCGTGCCCTGAAGGGACAGAGCAGCAGCCCCAGCTGTGCTCATCACCACCCTGTGGTACAGAGCACATTCAAGACAAGCATTTCATCTTTAATCCTTCCACGTTTCAAGTCCTCACAGTCTCTCCCAACCAGAGCAAAGTTCCTGTATTTGAGTTAAGATTTCTTCCCTGCAAGCTTTCAGCAGGTTTAAAATCAGGCATAAAATCTATATAATCCTTACCTGCGACACTGTATTTGCTGAAGAGTTAGATCAAGCTATTTCTACACTGAGCAGAAAATAACCTTTCACTCGATAAAATTTTGAGAAGTTGCAAAGGAAAACCCTTTCCCACATCCGTCCTTACTGGTTTCATGATGTGTCAAAGACAGCCTGAACTTAAGAGCCCCAGAATGTGTCCATGTGCTCAATCTGCACAGCAGAAGCTAAAGCCAGCCCAATTTCCTCTGCATGAAGAGATGCTTCAACATCACCACTATTTTCTCAAAGCCCTGCTAAACACCTGCACAGCCCCTACTCAGTGTTCCACAAAGTGTTCTCAACACCAGCATCCTATGAAATGACTGTTGTATATTTAAATAAACAGTACTAGTTTTTAACACGGTAGCAGATAATGCTTTCACTTTCCTGAATAAGCTAAAATGCCACTCGAGTTAATGTTTAAACTCGTTTTAATCACTTCCTTTGATACATTTTGAGTCAATATGGGTCAATGCAAACATTGAGAACCAGAGCAGATGGATGCAGCCGCTCATAAAGCGGGAGGTAAACTCTCAGTCGGAGCAGAACAAAGGACCCACCTTGCTGTAATTAAGGGCTGATTAAGGCTCCGTGTGGGTCCGGCACCCCACACCTGCACAGCAGGGCCAGGTACGGCGGGGCAGCAGATGGGAGCAGGCTGCTGCTGCTGCCATGTGCCACAACAGAGCAGCCCCATCTAACCTGGCCAGGGAACAGCTCCCAACAACTGCATTAACTCCTGTCCTCACCTCAGTGCTCCCATCTGTCACACACCAGGGCGAGGAGTCCCCGCCCAGAACGCTCCCAACACGGGGTCAAGAAGAACCCCCAAAGCTGCCCCTGTAACACAGGAATGCTGTGACAGCTCACACCTTCAGGGATCCACTCACTGGTCATGAGATGCAGCGCTACTAAAAACAAACCATCTTCCATAGGCTAAAATTCACTTTGCAAAGCTCCTGAAGCAGCCCTCGCCTTCCCTGTGAACCTCCAGCGTGGGCTGCTCGCTGCAGTGACACACACACACACACAGGACCCATCCCCGAGGCCCAGGCACATCCCACACAGGCCCGCTCAGCCCAGGCACAGACAGCTGCCCCTGGGTGACCACAGCTCCGGCCAGGCAGGCTGTGCCCCCCCAGGGGCCAGAACCAGCCCGGGATGGCACTCACAGGTAACCTGCCGGGTTTGTGTTCCCCTCTCCCCACCAGCAGGGCACCTGGCTCACAACACAACGGGAGCTTATCAGCAGAGAGGGGCTTGGAGAAGGCGAGGGAGCGAGGACATCTGTGCTATCAGCGACAGGGCAAAATCAGGTAACTCAAACAGAGCCGGGCCGCTTCCTTCCCTCCCCTGCGACGTCAGCCGCGGGCAGCAGCTCCAGCCTAGTCAATGAATCACTTTAATTGAATGCTATGTACACAGCAACTGCACAACACGAGCCGTAGGAAAAACATATGGTGATGGCCGTGGAAACTGGTTTACTCGTTCTGCACAGTGTTGTTGCTTTACTTCTTTCATAATTGACCTTTAGAACGATAAATGTGTAAAATAATTTCGGTTTATTATGGCTCCAAACCTTTCAGCAATTACGCAAAATGAAAATTTAAAAGGAAGTATTCATTCTGGAAGCATTTCCATTGTTTACATAATTGCACAGCTATAATTTAGTGTTCATGTTGTTAAAGAAAAGTGAAAAAAAGGACCATTATGGACTATTTCGATTCAAAATGATGCTCTGTGGTGTTAAAGCTGGGGAAGAGGGGAGAGGAGGGGGCGATCACACGCGTGTCCCTCCTCAAATGCATTAACCCTATAAACGGCATCATATTTCAGTATAGGTTAATCCAGTAATTCAAATTATAAGGTCATAAACATCCACTGAGTAAGCGAAATAAATTTATGCAAGTTCACTGAAAGGTCGGCTGCAGAAATATTCTTCACCCAATTTTTGCTCGAGCTTTTGCAGATTACAGGTGTAACCAAATAGCCCGCCAGCTGCCTTCCTCACGTTTCCAATTGTCCCTCAACAGGAACAACATGGATTTTTCACGGAAAGTTCACTCTGTTCCTCACCGGCAGCAGACACCTCGCTGGCGGCCATGATCTACAGCACGGGAAAGATCATTCATTTACAGGAGACTTAAGTGGTAAATCTTCCTTTTCCTTTTTTTACTTTAAAGGAACAAACAATTCCATCTACTTATGCCAAGTTTTCTTACCTATCGTTACGTTTTAGGTTATTGTCAAAAATGAAGTTCTAAAAAAATTTATGACTATTTTGACAACCTCAGGAGATCCAGGATTAGCTTAGGAAAAAACTCCAAGGTGCCAGGTGAAGCCTAACCCCAAAACAGTTATGTTTGCCCAAGTCCCCCGAGGCTGCAACACACCAGAGGGAGTTTTTAAAACCTGTTCCATTTCGGAGCACGTTTGATACTTTCACAAGCGGGGAGAGCGCTGGGATTAAGGGCTGGAGTGGATATTCTGGTCTGTGCACACACAGAGCCAGATTTCCAGCCAATTTTCCAGCTATTTTCTCCAGCACTTGCCACTCACCCTGCTCCGGGCAAGCAGAGGGGGATGCGAGAGTTCCTGTGAGACCCTGGCATTTGGACTTTTGTTTGTCCCTACTGGAAACGTGCTGTCTGTTAGCACTTTTTCAAAGCACATAATGGGAGCACACAGGCAAATTTTCTACAGAAAATGAGATAAGGGGTGGATTAAAAGAGGGAGAAAATCATGGCACCCACTGGAAAGAAGCCTCGAGAAGCTGGAAGAGGGGAATCTAAGCCTTAATAGACTACATTAAGGTTACTTCCTTTTAAATGGCAGTCTGGGAAAGAATCTAAACGGCATTATGGTCTCTGTACAACCACGGGTCCTCGTGTGCAGCACCACCAGGCACAAACCCAGGCAAGAAGCGCCCACTGCACAGGGGACAAAAGCAAAGCTACTCATTTACTGCACCTTCACAAGGCTACTGCTGCTGGGCACTGCTCCTGGCTGCTGAGTAACAACTGGACACAAAGCCACAAAAGCCCACAAATGTTGGGGTTTTTAATGTCAGACCAACGTTAACACAAACAGGTAATTAACAACTCCTCCGGTAGCAGCTCTACCGAAGAATGCTTCCCATGACACATGAGCCATTTCCCCCACAGGGAGCCCCAGTCAGGGCTCCTACAGAAGCTCATGGCAGAGCTGCTGCAGCTTCCTCTCCACAATCCCCTGCAACAGGGCACTCAGAACCAGCACAGAGGCTCAGGGACAACAGGCACCTCAGCCCCTCCACCACTGACAGAGCTGCTCATCCACAGCATCCTTTCACATCCTAGGAAAGAATCCTAGGATTACTTCTAGCTCTAGGAGCCCTGGCTGCAGCCAGGCTGTGCTCACGGGCAGGCCTGCTGCATGTGCTGACATTTCACCACCCAGGACATCTGCCAGCTCGCCTGGACTGGGGCGATTCTCCTCTTATTCCACATCTAAAGCTTGTTCTGCTCTTCCTGTCACTGAACTGAAAAAGCCACCAGCAGAGTCTCCTTCCCTGGCTGTCGACTGTCCTTTCCACAGAGAGCCTCAGAAGTCTCCAACTTTGATTATGTTCTCTAAAAATGTAACTATCCTATTCCAGAGGCACTCTGGCAAGTAAGTAAGGCCATACTTTCATTAAATTTATTTGTAAAACTCAGTCCCAAAGTCGGGAATACCACTGACCCCCTCGGTCACTTGGCAGGTAACACCTCAGTGCTGGTGACAGGTGACACCAGGCACAGCAACTGATGCTCACCCTGGCAGTAGGGTGACACTGGCTAAAAAATGACACTGAACAGCTCAGGGTTGAAACTTGGAAAAGGATTGAAAACCTGCCTCTTTTACAGTGTCCCTGCAAGGTAAGCACCTCACCTGCACTGCCTTCTCCTCTCAAACTACGAGTGGAAATGCAGACAGAAATAAGAAACAGCATCACAGAAATCCAAAGGATTCTTAGGAGAAAACCACCAGCAACCTCAAAGGATTACTGAAGTACCAGAAAGACCAGAGCTGAGGAATCCCAATTATCTCAACAGCTGATTTTCTGAGAAGTGTTTGTAGCTGTTCGGGATTGCATTTTGGTACTTCTGTTCCTCAGCAAACAGGAGGAAGCTCCGGAGCAAGGAGACATTTACAGGTGAATGAAGCAAAAGGAACTGCTACAGTAAACAGCCAGCAGCAATAACAAACCAGCAACAATAAAACACATTTCTTTTCCTGGTTCAGGTATTTGTAAAATCTGTGCATTGCAGTGCTAGATTTAGTTTAAAAAAGCTGTATTTATTATCCAATGAAAAGACACACCGAGTTGCAATTGCTGGAATTGGAGTTTTCCAGCCACCAGGCTCAGCTGGCAGCAGCAGGCAGCTGTGCCCACCCCAACTGCAGCAGGCTCCCCCAGAGCATCCCTCCAACCCACAGCCCAGGAACACTTCCTGATTTTCAGCCACCTAAGCACAGGTAAACCACCTCCACTAACCCCCAGTGTGGGAGTGAACACCCCAGTTCTCCTTCCCTCACACCAGAGGCCAGGCAGGGAAGGCTGTGAGCCTCAATGTACTTCATTAATAAAAGCCAGGAGAAGCCCAGGCTCCCCCGCAGCAGAGCAATGCCCCTGGCTGCAGCAGGGCAGCACGGAGGCACCCCACAGACGGCCCCTCTGCCCCTGGCCCTGCTCCCACCTGCCAAGGTGATGCAATCCCTGCACACAATTGTTCACTGCTCCAGGGATGGTTGTTGTTGGATGCTTCCACGTGGACAAATTAGCTGCAGCTCATTACCCCACTGTCTCCTGTGCTGAGCTAATTGCGACATCCCGGGCTCGGGGCGCCGTGGGAGCCTCCTGTGAAATCCACCCTCACACTGCTCTTTTGTGCACCCCCGAGACCAAAGCTGGGAATAACACTGCACTCCTTTATAACATATTCAGAATTGGATTATTTTGGTTTTCTATCAGCACCAAAAGCGACACAACACAGCAGCAATTAGGAAATTCTCACCTCCTTAAGTGAGGAGTGAAGAGAGAAATACAGTTCAGAAAAACATTTGTCATGCAAACCAAAATACTGAAAACCATTCAGGTCAAAGAGGTTTCTGGCTGTAATACTTTTAATTATGTAACCACCTAAAAAGCTCTTCTGAAGTAGCCAAGGTGATTTCCTGGAGCTGGGCTGTCCTTCTGTGGCTTTCCCACATAAATGCTAAAGTTACACTAGTGATCCATCCAGAAGGAAAACTCCTCCATGAGACACCTCCTACCCTTCCTTCTGCAAACATTCCTTAAAAGGGAGAAATTTATGCCTGTGCTTTAGCAGACAAACCCAATCTGTGCTTTTAAAAAGTCCACCCCCAAGTTTGTTTTGGTTTGCAGTGACTGAAATCCTGGAAAGCACGCTAGCATCCCTGTTCCAGTGATCCTGTGCTTCCACACCCTCTCTGATAAAGAGGCTCCCACTGCCTGAGCACCTTGGAGCCAATCACCCTGGAAATGCAGGAGCAGGGATAAGGATCCTGCTTCCTACCAACACCTTGCTCCAAGGCACTGCCAGTTATCACCTCACCCCGTTCCACAGCTGAGGAGAGCACAGCGGGAAGGAGACACCCCAGCAAACCTGCGGTCAAGTGTGCCACCAAGAGGCAAACACGGCCACCAGAGCAGGGAGGAAGAACAAAGAGCAGCAGCAGCCTGCAAAACACCCAGGGAAACCATGGAGGGATGGGCAGAGTGGGGCTGCAAAACACCCAGAGAAACCACAGAGGGATGGGCAGAGTGGGGCTGCAAAACACCCAGGGAAACCACGGAGGGATGGGCAGCTACAGCAGGACTTCCAGGATTTTACAGCAGAAAACCCCTGCCTTTCTATTCTTATCTATTTAAAAGGGACATTTTCCAAATGCTCTGCCTTTTCAGGAGGGAAAGTGAGGGGCAGGAGCCTGGTAACAATTCCTTCTTTTCCTCTCCCATCTCAGAAATAACCAAACCTGTCTGGTTTCCTAAAGGCACCAGCAGTAACTCCCAGAATTTCCTGAGGGGTCCCTGTGCCCTTTGCTGCCAGCCCTCTCATTCCTACAGCTATGAAAACCTGGAGGTGCTCTTAATCAGTCTTTATTTTGTCTAAAGAGTATTTCTTGGAGTTTCTACGAGCACTGAGCTGTTTCAATCATCTGACAGCTCGATTAGGTCTTTTCCTCACCTGGCACCCAACACTTTATTCCCGAGGCCACCCCGGGACAGGAGACCCGGAACAACTGCGATCTCCACCAGCAGGTTTGGGCAGCACACCCTGGCTGCCCGGGCACAGGGCACCCAGGAGGGCATGCAGGACACAGGGCACACAGAGCACAGCTCCTACCTGGTCCTCGCTGGTCAGCCCCAGGCGCAGCACGAAGTAGAAGTGCACCAGGAAGTCGGAGTTGGGCAGCAGGTCCTGGCGCCGGCTCATCATGGCACAGAGCAGCCGGAACGCCTGCAGCTTCCCCTCCTTGTACTCGCTGGGCAGCGTGGCTGCCTGCAACACCAACACCCAGGTCACCCCCTGCTTCCCCCCCAGCAGCCAAAGGCAGAGCTGCCCCTCCAGCAGCTCTCCCACAGCGCACACATCAACTCACACGCAGCCCCAAAGAGCCTTTGGAGGGCACTCGCTGTCTGAGCCAGCAGCGATGGTAAAGGTTAAAAATGAGGCAACTAAACACACACCAATTCTGCTGCGATACAGGAGAAAATACTCATGTGTGAGCATTTCAGAACTAACCTTGAACAGCCACGATGCAAATATCCTGAGAGGAGGGATGAGCACGGGAGGAGAGGGAGTCGACTGATTGTCCACGCTGATAGCGAGGTTGTCCCGGATCTAACGGGTTTGCAAGAAGAGCGTTAATAAAACCAGTATCTCACTTCTTTAATGTCATTTTTCTCACACGATTATGTTCTAATTTTACTTTATTTACACTCAGGCACTGCACCCAGTGCTACACACAGTTCCCACTCTGGCCAAAGCCACCAGGAAAGCTCGTTCTGTGCTGCTGCTCCCTGGCCAAAGCAAACATTACCAGTTTGAGTCATGCTGTGGGCCTCCACACAAATACCAATGTCTGTACTCCTTCTTTCTTTGCTACCGTTTCCTCACCCCATTTAAATTCTCTTGTCACTGGACAGGATTCTCTGTTGGAGTTAGCTACTGGAAACCAAGCAAGATAAAGCTTCCTTCACGACAGAACCCTCCCATGCCATGCCCGTGCTGCAGGTGCCAACACCGAATCACATTTAAGAATCATTTCCACAACACAAGAAACGTGTTGTTATCCTTATCTCTAAGTACCACATACCTTTGCCAGTTTATACCACAGCTCATAAAGGTAGCCAAAAACTTTTGCATGGATTTTAGGCGACTGTATGTTGTTCACATCTCCGAGAATCCCCAGGATCCTCCTCCACAGCACAGCAGCAGAATCAGGATGCCAACCGATAAGGCTTCCACCCGCAATTATACTGCAGTCGTCAGCCAGGAACTCGCTACTGTCTGCAAATTCAAAGTGTTCCGTTTCCACAAGTCAGAAATGCAGAGTAAAGTACGAATTTGGTCAACAAAATCTGGCCATCACTCCTTCTAACCATCTCCCATCTCAAAAGAGTTCTCTCCCCCAGGTCTCTCTTTCATTGCTGAAGCTGCTTGTGAGCCAAAGAAGGACAGGGCAGCAAATGGAGGCAGAGGGGCTCGCAGGTGGCAGTGCCACAGAGCACAGCACTGCCACACCACACTGCCCCCACCCCAGGGGGCTTTTCAGCAGGGAGGCAAAAGCAGCCAAATGCCACAGGCACGCACCTGAGGGATGTATTCAACCAAAAACTGGCTCTTACAGGTAATATTTCTCTATTTACAAAGGTCACTTCATTTTTTTTAAGATCACACGGTGTAGCAAGACCTGGCAACGCAACGGGACAAAGGAATACAAAACCGCGGCTGAAGAGTCTTGAGGAACGTGCTCAGGCATCACCACTCACACAGAGCAGCTCCTGAGAGAGCAGAGTGCACGGAGCAGGGCTTGGAGAAGGCTGTCAGGGCAATGGAATTTGTATTCTCAGGCAGCACAAGCCCAGTCCCACACTGAAGTGCACTTCCAGTGACAGGAGCTGGCAGCTGCCCTGCTGTCCTCAGGCAGGAGCACGCCCATGCTCCGGGTGTACCTGCAGCAGCCAGGCCGTGGAGGGAGGCTGCAGGAAACCTCCACACAGGCAGAAGCAAATAACTCAGGTCCTCTGAGGACTCCAGGAAGGTTAGTGAAATAAAAGGCATTTCAGAGGCTTTCATGTGTGAATATATTTAAGGAATTTTTTCCCACTTTTCGTGTTGTAGCATTACAAAGTCCCAAAGTGCTAAATCAGATGTTATTCATTAAGAACATTAGAGTGATCTCCTACAGACCTGTGCTCAGGGAAATGGATCTCTGCTGCTCAGGGGTGGTGTCAGTGCTGCTCTGCCATACCCCATCGGGTTTCCACAGCAAAGCAAAGCTGTGACTTGGGTGAGAAGCAGGAATGCAGAGAGGGGCACTTGGGCTCTGCTGGGCAATGACACATCTGCTACCCCACCTCTCCTTTCACTCCACATCACCTTCCAGGTTCCTGTAGGTGATTCTTCCTCTTTGTACCCCCAAAGGAGCAATTCTTGCATCACAGCCATAACCAATGAATTTATCATACATGATCATCCTTACCATGGGCACATCACCTTTTCTACAGCAGCAGTCTGAGCTGCTGGACTGGCTGTGCTGGCTCACTAAAGCACAGACGTTTTAAAGGAAAAGTGGATACGAAAAAATACCCTTGAAACTGTGTATCCATCAGGAAACCAGCCTGGAAGATATTCCTATGCTGCTGCACTAAGTTCCTGACCTAACATCTGACTCACATCACTAGACGAGAGGTACCTTTACAAACGGCAAAGAATGAACCACTTATTTCAGTAAGTGCAAAAAAAAAATACAGTAAGGCATTTCCTGAGACCATTCTGCTGTGACATAAAACCCATTCATCACTTGAAACACAAGTCAGTGTGCTGCACCTGACCACTGGGGCAGCCCCACGAGTGACCAGCTACCCCAGCCCAGCCGGGCAGCAGCGCTCTGGCGCCGTAAGGAGCCCGGTTATTTTCAGCTGGGTGGTGCCTGCCTGGATCATCCATTTATTGGCAAATAAACTGATTATCCAAATTCCTTCAGCTCTGGGTGTGCAGAACAACTCTGAAGGAGCGTGACAAAGGGCACTTGGTGCCGTACAAGCCAAGTGAGGAGCATAAGCTCCTCTCTGGGGCCCGAGAGCGAGCCCGTGCCCGGCGTGGGGCCGCGGTACCTGTGAGGTTGGCCGGCTCCTGCGAGGGGCTGAGCTGGAGCCAGCGCGGTGCCGCGGGGTCCCCGCACATCCCCGCGGCCGGCCCCGCCTCGGGGTCATCCTCGGCCGCCTGCCAGGCCACGAGCGCGATGTCCACGTCGGCCCCGCAGCCCAGGGACGCGTCGCTGCCCACGCTCTCACCTGCAGGCACAAAGAGCACAGCCCGGGCTCGCTCCCGCTGCTGCAGCAGCAGCACAGAGCCCCGGGAAAGCAGCAAAATCACAACGCCCATCCCAGCCCCTGCACCTGGGGCAAACACCTTGGGGGCACTCACTTTTCTCCCTCTCTCTGTGATATCCCTGTGACTGCTGCAGGTCTGCCTTCAGATCCAGCTCGGCTGTACTGCTGCTCCTCCGCATCAGCACCTGCAGAGAGAAAACTCGGCTCACCTTACACAGCTTTGACAACTACACCCCGTTGCAGCAAACTTCACACCCACGCAGCCATTAGAAATTAACTACAGCCCGGTCAAGACATCCTCATGAATATTCAGACTACCCAAGTGCTTGTCAATGTCTCTAGGAAAACATCAGGCTTTCCATTTCACTCTCTATCCTCCTTTTCACAACCTCCGTTTGCACAGCAACAAGCAGGATTTGTTACCTGTGCCTTTCAAACACATCTGAAATAATTTGTTAAGGTATTAAAAAAAAACCTTTCAGCCTTCCTATTTCACAGAGATGATCAGGCTGAGTCATTTATCGTTCCAACTGTTCATTCAAAAGTTGCCATTAAAAATGTATGGAGTTTGCCTGTGCTAATGTCAGCTCACACTAACATCTGCCACGCACGGCTGGGGACAGGAGCTGTGCTGAAGAGAAGTGTTTTCATCAGTACTTTAAACCATCAAACATTTATTCCAGCGTACTGTAGCTCTGTAATAGCCATGAATTATTTACCTTTTAAAAGTTAGGGACTTCTTGTTGATGATTAATATTTTAAAAGAGGACTGAAGCCATGTGTACGCCTAGAACAGAGATACAGCTGCAGCAGCAGCTGACGAGATCAGGAGACACAATCTGATCCCACCCAGCAGTGCAATAACCAGCCACAGCTCTGTGCAGAGTCCCTGCTAGAAATGGGACTCATCACTTTTCACACTTTCACCTCCTGGAGTTTCTAAATGCTAAAAGGCACCTGGTTAGAAAGAAAACACTGCGAGGATCTTATCAGTAACGACTTTGAGGTCTGTCTTACTTGCTCAGCCTCGTGCTCCTTTGCACATCCCTTATTCTCCTGAGCTGATTTGGAGTCTGAAGTTGAATTTCCAGCCTTCTTACCTACAAGTTCCAGAAAGGAAACGAGAACTGTAAACATCTGTGGGACCCAAACACACAGCAAGTCTCACGTACATTTCAGCGATGTTTACACGTCTCATGTTTATAGTTAGGGGCAACACAACACCCAAATGGGATACAAGATGTTTTGCAAAACCCTCCAGAAGCACAACACACTTACAGGAAAGGAACTGAACTCCAACAGCAGCTTGAATACACACAATTTAAATGCAAGTCAGGTGAAAAGAAGTCGCAGAGTTACACACAAAATGCACACGCATTCCAGGTTTCATTTCTGGCCTCCCTGCTCTACAAAAGGTCACAGCCTGCATTCGTGGTCTCTAAACTTCTTAAAAACAGTTCTTTCAGCAACTTACCAACTATGTAGTGACTAAGAAAACGAGATGAAAACATTTTAGAGGAGAGCTGGAAACCAAAGTAAATAAGGGCAGCACTTGTGAGGCTGAACAAGTCCCAACGCTTTTGCTTCAGCAACACAGTATTGCCGTATTTTATTAAAATTACCTTGGAAAAAATCAGATGGAATCTGATCTGCAATATCTGAAGTGCTGCTACTTCGAGTTAGCTGCTGCTCCTGGTCTGCAAATAGGCCTGCAGCTTCTGTTCCTTCTGAGTTTTCCAGCTGCTGAGATTCTTCAACTTCTGTGGATTCAATTACAACACAAAAGATTTGCAGGAGCTCATACATACACGTGTGAACTCCTTGCCTAAGACAGCTCTATGAAAAAGTGACCCTTGCAAGCATTTGAAATTCCCAAGGTAAAATTTTCAAGTTCTCATTTAAGTTCTATAAAAATATCCTTAGAAAAACCGTGAGGTTTAGAGAGAGATGCACGAGCAGTGTAAAAGGTCCAGAAAAGGACAGCAGTGACACTGGGGGTGACAGGAAGGAGGGACGAGGTCCCATGAACAGAGCTGGGTGTTCAGTGCTGGAGACCCCAGCTGGTTCCTGTTCATTCTGGAAACAGAAAGAACAGAGCAGAGGCAGCAAAAACCCCTCAAATGCAGCGTGGGGAGAAGGTGGCTGTGCACCCTGAGCGCCCCCAGAAAGAGGGGAAGGGAGGAATAAAGAAAGACGAAAACTCAGAGTGAAAAAAAAAGCTCTGAGCTACGTGGAGCTTGGGTTTAGCTTGTGAGGACAAACCTAACCAGGCAGCCTTTGGTTTGGCTGTACCTGCAAATGAGAAACAAAGGGAGGAGAGAGAGGCATGGAAATTCCAAAGAGGAAGTAAACTGGCGTGCTGGGGAAGGAGCAACAGGAACTCCTGAGATCAGGGAGCAGCACAGCGCTTGTAAAAGTGCATTTCTCTCAGCATTTTGGAAAAAAAACCCACAAAAAACTAGCAGCACTCTAGTGTTTCCATCCAGCAGTGTGCAAGTTGTAATATTGCTTTACTACTTAATAAACCCTGTAGGTATTTCAGAGAGTAATCTCAGGAGGCACGTGCATAAAAACCAACATTTCTGGTATTTACTGACTTCAGCTGACTTCCAGCGTCTTACAGAAAGCAATAAAGTAAAGCATTCAATGCAACTCACCACCTGGAACAACTTCAGTGTTCCCCCTAAGACAAGCTGAGATGAAAACACACCAAAGGTGTTTCAGAGAGCAGGAATCCCTCAAGGGCCATAAAGCACCACACACAAAACAACTCTCCTCCTCTTGCTGCTGCAGGTGATGACTCTGGGTCTCAGAGTCAGGACTCAGGAGTCACAAACCCCTCCCAGAAGTGAAACTTGGGAATTTTTACTTTAATTACCAGGCAATACAGATCTAATTGTAATGGATAGCAACCTTTAGTATCAACAAGAACAAAAACTGCTTTGCTTGCAGTTTGCTGCAAACATTCTGAGAAGAACCAACCAGACAGAAAGGGAACAGACAGAGAGCAGCTTAAAAATATAAAGAACATCGATACCAAAGATGACTTTAAAGTACAGTACCTGAGAGTCTGTGAGAGCAAGAAGTGTAAGAGATACCAGGGAAGAGAGAGCTCACAGTGTGAAGCAGAAGAGGCACACTTTTAGTAGCTGGCAAAGCCTCAGAAAGATGGACACAGTTGCCGATAGACTGGCTTCGCTTAGCTTACAGGGAAAAAATAGAGCAATCATTATGTCAGGCAACGTCATGAAACACTGCAGTTCTGAGTGTCACATCACAACAAAGCCCAGTGGTTTGGGACAAAGCTTTACAACAGTGAGCCCAGGAGTTTCTCCCCAAGATATGAGTTAATACTGTGCTCACGCTGAAAGGGAGAGAGCCAGGGATTTCTGACCCACAGCAAGTGTGGAAGTGCCTTCAATCTGCACACACACAAACATGAAAAACCCCGGATCAACACTTCCAGGCTCTCCCTGCTGCTCTGGCAGGGTGCTGGGGAGGAAAACGCTGCAGCAGTGGAGAGAGTCCTCCACTGGAGCACAAACAGGGCCTTGCTGAATGTAGAGCTAAAACCCAGAGTGAGCTGGCTCTGCTGCCACAGCGCTCTGTGATCCGAGCCGGAGGAGCCTGCAGCCACCAACCACAGCGAGTGGGCTCCCTCCTGCAGCCCTCCCGGCAGGGAAGCAGGCAGGGAGCTGTGCAGCCCTGCAGCTCCTGCTCCCACCAGGGGATTTCCATGGGAGCCTGCCCCAGGGAACTGGCACATGGACACGTGCTGCTGTGAAACAGAGAGAGGCCAGGTTCGGGCCGCTGAAATGCCTGAACAACCCGGGATCTGTTCCATGTCTGGGTCTCACTCATTGCCCCAACATTCCTCACCCCAGTCTCCCTTCTCCTGCTTTCCTCTCTCCAGAAGTAAGCATGAGAGAAAGAACTCATCATGCCAAGAAAAGGAGAGAGCAAATAAATCCACTGTGAAAGGACAAAATTATTTACTAAATACCTGGTTTACCTTGTGCTCCCAGGAAACAGTTGCATCAATACCTGTTAGGTGCCTGACAGTAATAAATTCTTAGGCTTTCTTAGGAACCACTGGCAACAGCAATGTACTTCTCTAGAAAAACCCCTAATGTGCACAGGTTTAGCAATTCAGTGTCCTGCAGCTAAAAGCTTTTGTACAGAACTGCCCAGAACAGACTCTGAGATTCACACTGGCCAAGACATCCAGACACGGACATGCAACCCCTCTGCTGGGGCAGGTAATAATTAATAATTAAGTTAATAATTTTGGCAGCAGCCACCCCTCAAAGGCAGATTTAAAACCCAAGTGTGACTGAGTGTGTGGGAACCAGAGCACTGAGCTGTGGCCTGACCTGTGGCTCTCTGACGGACAACATTTCTGGCTTTCTCCACTCCCGGGGCCCCAGAGGTTGTGGCACTTCTGAATCTCATCGGCTCCACAACTTCAGGATGACTTTTCCAGCTTAGTGAGAAAGATCTTCCTACTACAGCTGTCTTCTGAGGCTCCAAAACACCACCTTAGGGCACACAACACAAAATTTTCTGGCACTGGATGCTGTGGCACATATTTTTTGCTGAATGGACTCAGACATGACAAATATTAATACTTTAAACCACACAGATTAACTTTTACTGTTAATAAAAACCAACTGGTACTTCACCACGTGCCATCAATTTCAAGGTGGCATGTAAATTGCAGCTAAAACACTGTAAATTAGAAACTCTACTAAAAACACAGGCAAAGGAATTTTCACACAGTTGCCCGTGTCAGCCCACAGCACAGGAAACCACATTTCATTTCTGCTCTCCAGAAAGCACTGACTGTAGGTGCAGACCCCAGCCTGCCAGACAGCTTGGCCCCAGCTACCTCTCCCCCCCAGTGAAGGATGACAACACACAAAGTGCTTCACATCTGATTAAACAGGTTCTAACACCAGGCTAAGCAGTGTTTAATGTCAGATTAATTTTTAAAATTAAGCTTCAATGTTTAACTGCCTCGACACAAAAAGCACCGAAGCACAAAGACGAACCTTTGCCTCTCTGCTTTTTTTCCTTCTGTTCACTGAGCTTGTCCAGGGGCAGGTTTGTCATCTCCACACCGTACACGGTCCTGGCCAGCACCGCTGTCAGGGAGTCCATGATGTTGGCCCACTCGTGGATGAGCTCCTCCCAGTCCGTCAGGGAGGACAGGACGCTGAGCAGCTCATCCCACAGCTCCCGGGAGATGTAAACGCTCAGGTTTGCTCTGATCCACGCCACGATGAGGGTCTGGGGGAGGAGACACCGCTGGCAGCTGGGGCAGCTCTGGCAGGATGAGTCCAGCACACCAAGCCCAGCCCAGCCACTGATGGAGCCAGCTCTGACCTGCACCTCAGCACGGGCTCCTGGTGAGGCACAGCTGATGTGCAGCGCTCTTTTCCCGCAAAAAGCACTCCCAGAAATAACAGTGCTGAAAGTCACTGAAGGAAATCTAGAAATTTTTCAGGCTGAGTGCTCTATGGGAAACTAAAATAATTCTCTGTGCAGTGACAGCAGAATGGATGCAGGGCTGTCCCACCCCACACAACAGCAGCAGTGACTGAGCTCTGGGGCAGCACCCAGGTACACTGCCCAGCCTGGATGTACAGCAGGAAGCACCAATGTCTCTCTCACTCAGTGTGACCCAGTTCTGACTTGCCAGCTGGACTTTTAGGAAAACAGTTACCTGAATCTCACACTTTAGAGACACTCATTGAAAATATCCCACAGAGGCCGTGCCAGTCTGTGCTACCAGTCTGTAACAGAGCCCTGAAGAACAGAGCAAACCCAACTCCCCCTCTGTTGGGAACAGTGCATAAAATAATTACTGGCAAAACACGAAAAACCCCTCCTTCACAGTCACACAGGCAGGTTTCATAGCACTCAACCAGAACTGTGGGCAGCTGTGACAGAACACACCAAGCAGCCCCACTCACTCACTCGGAACAGCAGCCCCGCCATGCTCTGGGCAAACGTGTCCTTTGGCTGGTTCTCTCTGGGCTTCTGCATCACAGCCTCGGTTATTCGGAGGAGTATCTGCAGCATCTGTTCCCTGGTCCAAGACAAAACGAGTTCTGTCAGCTGTACCTGCTCATTAGTGCTGCAGCAAGCCTCATTTATGGAGCAGGAGGTCACACTTCAGACTTTACAGACCATGTGCAAAGTACCTCAGCTGGCTGTGGACTGTAAAAGCTTTTTCTCCTAAATGACGCTGCATTCATCTTACCACGTCTTTCTGTTCATGGACAGCTCCATTATCATGCGCCTGAAGATGCTGAGAACGGCCTTGCAGGCATCCACTTGCTCCTTCAGCAGCACAGGGACCTCAGTGCACGGCTCCAGCAGGAAAACATTGGCCGAGTTCGTCAGGAACACCTTCGACAGAGGCATTGACAGTCCATTTGCACAGTGTTAGGAATGAAAATGCCTTCATTCGTGCCATGTTGGGCGAGACTCACAACAAAATACTTTGCGCTCCTTTAAACCTTTCCCTTCCCTTAGGGCAAGTTTCACGTTTTACCCATCACTTTATTTGTCTGTGTTATTCCAGCAAGGAGCCAGCTGGCATCGCAGACCCGCCAAGGCTCACTACGGGGTTTGTCTCTTCTGTTTGGGCAGGACAGAGGACATTCCTCCAGCCACTCAGACACTTAAACAGCCACCAGGATTTTCAATAAATGAAGTTCAGCAAAAGTAAATGCATGGTTCTGATTAATCCCTAGCACTTGCAGTAGGAAAAAAAAATTACCCTTCCGTGTTAACATACAGATATATCTGGCTTTAAGACACAGTCGTGTGGTTTAACACACGTGTTTTAGAGTGAAACATGAACTCCAACTCGTGCCCTACAGACCCAACCCATCCCTGGCAGCTCTTTCCCCGCCTGTGGGAGCCCGTGGCAGAGTTTGCAGCGTGGGAGCCGTGAGCAGGCAGGTCCCGGCCGCGTCCCCTCCCTCGCACTCCGCTCACCTGCAGCGCAGCCTGGGCACCGGCCTTCACATCCCGGTCCTCATCCTCCAGCACGCAGCCCCTGCTGACGGCGCTGGTGAAGGAGTAGGTCCTGCCCCAGCTGGAGGAGCGCTTGTGTCCCGAGGGCTCCGAGGAGAGCTGCAAACGCGGCCCCGTTAGCGCAGCGCAGGAAGGAACGCGCCCGCACCGAAACAGAACCGCCCCCGAGCCAGCAGCAAACACGGGGCAATTATCGCGGCACACGTTCGCTTCCGCAGGGAATTCCTGCCTCCTGCTTCTCAATTTCCAAGCCTAGAATGCAAAGGCTCGCAGAAGTTTTAGGTGGTATGTCACTTAAAATATTTTACACCACTGATTGCGCTAACACTTGAATTCCAGTCTGGCAAAACTAGGAATTCTCTACAAAATGAAGTAAAAACCTTGTAATTCTCACTGCTTTACCAATCAAACCTCTTCTTCAGTACTAGAAAACTTCCCTTCAAACACTGTCACAGCGACACAACAGTGTCAAAGAACTTTTACTGATGGTTCAAAACAGGATATTAAGACGATGCACAGTGTACCTACACTTTAATTCCCTAGATTAAGGTGTCCAGTCCCAAACATGTAATCCAGTATACACAAATTAGCACATATTGTCAAATTTTTCAGTACCACCAAAACGAAATAGCTCTCCATGCCTTAGGCAAGCAGTCAGTCAGTTTTAGCACTGCAGAACCTGCCAGTGTCTCTCCCATGAAGTTCCTGCCGTCATATTTACATATGCAGGGAACAACCACAAATGATGTTTCTCAAAGCAGCTGCAATCCTTCCCCGTTTAAGCACCACTGGACACTCGGTAACTATTTCAGTTGTGAGTCCTTAAACAAAAGCATTTTTAACCTTTACTCCCCCCACGTGCTTTTAAATTGTTACTCCTCTACACAGTGATGTGGAAAGCCCCACAGTGCAGTGCACAGAGCAAAGTAAGGAACGGGGATACCATACATGTTTACCGTCTGTTTGCACTGAGGAGTCTTCCAAGGCAGCAGCAGCAGCAGCATCCTGGCTGTCCTCCTCCTTCTTGTCTGGCTCCTCCATGAACACGGGTTTCTCCTGCAGTATCCACTTGTGGTACACCTTAACCACCTTCCGCGTCGCGGATACATCAGAGGGCGGCAACAAAAAAGCCTGGAACGGCGAGCGCACCGGTGTCACTCCAGCCAGGAGCGCACACACGCCCATCCCACCACCCACACCGCCCTCTGGAGCAGCAGGCTTCAGTCCCCACAGCAGCTCCACCACCTGATCGTTACACCGCACCTAGGAAGGAGCTCAGCCTAAAAAGGCTGCTGTGATCAGCACACCGACTCTGCCGGGCTACCTGAGCCCCACGGCGTCTCTCTCCCGCCCCTCACCCCCTCTCCGTGCGGGAGCAGCCGCAGGGCAGCGCGCGGCGCCGGGCACGGACCTGCCGGAACACCTCGTTGACGAAGTTGACGTATCCGCGCGTGGAGAGGAGGATGCCCTGCACCATGTCGTAGACGCCGCGGTGCTGCTCCTCGACGCTGCACAGGCTGGAGCTGCTGAGCCGCCTGTCCGACAGCGTGCTGCTGCTGCTGGAGTGGCTCCGCTCCTGCTCGCCCGCCGGCGCCGCGCCGCCCTCCTGCTCGGGGCCCTTCTCCTGGCTCCCGCCCGCCGTCTGCGGGGCACAGCACACACACCCCCTGTCACACACCCTCTGTCCATCACACACCCCCTCTGTCCATCACACACCCCCTCTGTCCATCACCAACAGCAGCAGCACCCACCACACCCCCGGGGCTCTGACACACAGCTCGGGACACCCTGCCTGGCACAACACCGTGATCCCACCAGCCACGCACAGCAAACTTCAGTCTACTGCTCGATCCAAGAAGGAGTTGGGTCTTTACAAACTGGACACTTCCTACGGGACACAACAACTGACTGAATTTTCCACTCCGCACTAGGAGTGCGGAGGAAGGCACAGACACAGTGGAGAGGAATCCCCAAGTCCCTTTATTCTGGGGAGAAGATGGATCTTAGCACTACAGATCCTTGCACATTATTGTGCCTGACACCTTTTTGCCAGGTTTTGCCCTGGCACGGCGTGTATTCTGCAACCTCTCAAACTGTGCTGCTTCTCTGCTGAGCCCACAGCTGACACTCACCTAAGGTTCAAGACAGAATGTAAGCTGACACTGTTTCTAAATTCTCAACAGGAAGGTGGAGAGTCTCTCAAAAGCATCCGTTTATAAATTCACTGTGAGGCATCTAATCCTAGAGAAGTCTCAACCAGGAGTATATAAATGAAATGTTTCTCTAATATCTCATTGTAAACAGCTGCCCCAACTGAGAGGAAAACAAAGCAGCCTTTGATGTTGCTGGGAAATGGTCCATGGAACCACCAAGTATGACAGTTTACAGAGTAAATTCCAGGAGTCTAAATATAATACTGCTGAAGCTGATAATGCAACAAGTTATGAGGGAAAAAAAACCCTTCTAGTGAATTACTGAAGGGTTTTCCTTGGAGAGTCCCTCCTCCACCAAAGAAAAAGAGAATCAAACAAGCAGCCACGCCATTTATTCACTCTGGGGTAGCAGTTCTCTAAGCTTCAGCTGTCAGTGCAGTGACATCACTTGCACGGTCAGCACGCATGCAAGAACAGAGGTAAACTTTAAAGCCCACCTGAATAATCTTGGGGAGCATTTCTCCTCCGTTTTTTGTGCTCTGAACAGCAGTTAAGTACTTCTTTTCCAGGAAGAAGGTAACGAGCCACTTGATGAAGACGACTCGAGCCGCCATGTAGGGGATCTTTGTGCAGTAGACGCTCTCGTTGTTGCGCGTCGCGGTGACGTACACTGGCCTCGGCCGGACATCGGGGATGTCTGCTGGGACACAAGGGAGGACAGGAACAAAGTGAAACCTCAGCAACTGCTTCCCAGCTCTGGCTGAATGCACTGAGCACGTCACCCAGGAAGTAACCATTGCAGTGACAATGACTGCTTTTATTGTATTATTAGTGCTCCATCCCAACTTTATCGCTCCTCAGGAGAACGTGACAAGCACAGAGATCTTTCCCGAGGTTATCACTTGCAGCCCTCAAAACGAAGGACAGCAAAAGAGAAGGGCTGCAAAAGCAAGGGCCAAAGCTGAAACAAAGAACCACTCCTGCTACAGTGTAAGTTAATTTTACATGAAACCAGGGAGAGAAAGCTCCTCACCCCGCAGAGCTGCAGTGACACACCAGCAGGTAACAGAGAGGCTGCCAAGAGCAGGCTCTGGCTTCTTCTACTTCAAAGGCAAAGCCCACTACTTACCAAGCACGGGTTTGTAGAGGTTGGTTAGCTTTGTAAAAGATGGGAACAAGTGAGGAAGGTAGTACTTTCTGAACAAAGTAAAGAGAAACTTAAAGCCGGTGTCTTGGTTCTCCTTGTTCTTCCACTCCAAGCTCGCCGCCTTCGTCAGGAGTTCAAGAGAAACAAACAAAAAGCTTGAAGTTAACGTGTTACACTGACAATTGTTCCGCCCTGAACACAAGAAACAAGAAACTACACTTCAGCAAGAGATGAGAAACCAGCACAGCCCCAAACCCACCTTCACAAACTGCAGGAAGAATATAAAGAACATAAAGAATAAAGCAGCACCCCAAAGACAGCAAGCTCGGTGGGAGCCAGAGGGTTTGTGCTGTTCTCATCAGGGAAGGACAGGAACTGTCATATTCTGCCTTCAGTAGATTTGCTTCTCACATGTACATTGTGACAAAGTTACTTCGAGCTATACTTTTATCACACATATTTTCTTCATCAGAATAAACACAAATAAACCCACACTGGAACCACTGTGCAATGGGATTTATAGCGTCAGCAGGTTTGTTTAGACTCCGAACATGTAAAAAGTACAAAAAGAGTGAAATCTTGTTTTTAACTGAAGTGTTGTGAGACTCTGATATGTAAAACAAAGGCTGCTGTGGAGGAAGCTGATAATTTCATACAGCCACTTTTGAAAAATAAAGCATTTATTCAAGATGACAAAACCCTTTCCAAATACTATTTTGGTCTTGCCTTTTCATACTAAAAAGTGTATCTCAAAGTATTTAATTATAATTTATCTTTTTCTTAATAGCAAGGTCTTTAATGTCCATTGTCTACACAGCTTCCACTTTATTTCAAATGTTGCTTAATTTGTACTTTTTAAACATATACGTTATCTTAATTTATTTCCTGTACAGATTCATCTGATCTGTTTCTAATTAGTGTTTATGTACATGTTACTTGCATCCTTTCAAAACCATCTCAGAAGCCATCTCTCTATCTCCTCCTGCAGTGGTCCTTTACATTTCTTTTCATCTAGGTATGTGTCCAAAGAGAACAAACTGAATCTTTACCCCGCATCAATTTTCCAAATGCAACCACAAGCACGTAAAATAATCCCTTATTCTGCAAGTTTGGGTAGCATTCATTACTGCTTATCACAGAAGCGTGACAAACTTAATATTTTCACCAAAAACAGCATGAGGAAATATCTTTGGGATGATTTTCCATTTAAAAACCAAGAGTAAAAAAGTGCTGGGGAAGGGTAAACCCAGCTGCACACAGATACAGTGCAGGCTTAATTTCCCACCACAAGTACACCCTCCAAACACCAACAGTTACAAACCTGCATCCTCCTCACCTGAATCACCATGTATTTCAGCAGGAGCTGCAGAAAGTAGCAGGTCTGGTCTTCTGCAATTTTCTCTCCAGAGACAGCTGGCAAAAGCGGCGTGATTTCTTCTGGAAAGATCTTGGCTAAAACCAAACATTTCAATCATAGCACACGTGAAAGCAGCGAAACAGAAGGTATTTTCTATGAAAGATTGATTTGAAAATACCCATTAGTGCACCACCAAGCCCAGCAGCTGCTGGGATGCCCCAAGTCCCAGCACATCCCACCGAGGATGGCACCACGTGTCCGGTGGCTCGCAAGGGCTGGCACCAGCAGGGCAACCAGCGAGGTGGCAGCCTCCAGCCCTGCTCAGGGGGCAGGAAAACGCTCCTACTGCTGCCTCTGAGCTGAAACCAGCCAGCAAAGAGCGAACCCTGAGCGCTCAGAGGGATGGGATGGGGCAGCACAGCCACAGGGACGGGATGGGGCAGCTCCGGAACTGCAGCGGCACGGCGGCCGGACAAGCTGGGGACAGCCCGGAACCCCTGGGCATACACCCCATCCATGGGCACCCCTGGCCAGACACCCCATCCATGGGCACC